>CM052264.1:627528-689747 GCA_028455795.1 Lasioglossum marginatum | reverse complement strand
GAAGATTGCGTCAATATAGTTTAGCGCTCCACGCTTTTATTTATTGTCGCTAATGTCTAAAAAAATTATTTTCTCCTTTTTAGTGCACTTTAATATAAGCGTGGTTTTTAAAAATTTTTTTAAATATTTTTTATTTGTCAGTGGTATCTCCCGTAGGCCTATTCCACTACGTTGCACGACAATTTCGGATAATATCTGTAGAAAATAAATTCGGAAGATAGATTTTAAAAATAGTTTTTAATTGTATTGTCCAAATTTTATCAACATCCTGGATAATTTGATCTTCGCGCACGTGTTTGGCAAATTGGTAAGATCTACGAGAAAGGACGTACAGTGAACCACGAAAGTATTTGAACGCACTTGAAAACAGTATAACTTTTTTATGATTGGACCGAACGACCTGACCTGTTTTGAGCAATTAGAAGAATTGATTTACCAAATAACATGCAAAAAAGATTTTGAAAAAATTGCAATTGCTAAGAATTACATAAAGTAAAAGAGGCACCATTTACAACTTTTTTATTAGAGCCCGTAATGAAAATTTAAAATATTCGTTTTGTAAATGTACAGGTGATTCCCACTAATATTCGGACACTATTAAAAAGACGATAACTTTTTTAATATTGTACTATACGATTTGAACTTTTTTTGGGAAGCTAGAGCAATTAGTTTGCTACAGGAAGCGAAAAAATTTTTTTCAAAAATTGTACCTTTATTTTTGTAAAAGTTGCATTTTACAACTTTTTTATGTAGGTCTATATGGAAAATTTAAAAAATACGTTCTATAGATCTGTGTGAATTAAATATATTCTGAAAATTTCGTCAAAATCGGTTTACGTTGCAATGAGCTACAAACGTTTAAAGATGGTAAAAATGGCAGATTTTCACGATTTTCGGCCTATATCTAAGAATTCTTACATCTTTCAATGTCTGTCGTTTTTTCCCGCATCAACCGATTTCGATGAAACTTTCACAGTGCATATAATTGACACAGATCTACAAAACGTATTTCTTAAATCTTCAATATAGGCCCACATAAAAAAGTTGTAAAATGCAACTTTTAGTATTTTTTCTACAATGCCGATCAATTGCAATTTTTGAAAAAATTTTTTTCACATCCTGTAGCAAACTAATTGCTCTAGCTTCCCAAAAAAAGTTCAAATCGTATAGTATGTTACGAGCCAGGGCCGCGAGCAACACGAGTGGCCGGCGAAGGGTTGTTACCCTGGGAATATGGTCTCAATTTGTTAGTTGAGGTACGCGGACGAACCCAATGCGAATTTGGGGAGCCGCTAGGATTATAGACAGCGAGGACGAACCTGACGCGTAATCAGGGAGCCTCTAGGAATGGAGTCAAACGCAGACGAACCTGATGCGTAATCAGGGAGCTGCTTGGAAGGTGAAACTTCGTGAACGAACCCAATACGAAATTGGGAAGTCACTAGGAGCGACGTGCAAACAAACCCGATGCTAAACCGGGGAGCTGCTAGGAGGTTGTAGAACAACGCGGACGAACCCAATGCGAAATTGGGGAGCCGCTGGCAAGTTGGATGAAACCTGATGCGAAATCAGGGAACTGTTAGGATGCGGACGAACCTGGAGCGTAATCAGGGAGCCGCTAGGATGGTATAGCTTTCGTGGACGAACCCAATGCGAAATTGGGAAGTAACTAGGTTGGATAAATCTCTGGTTGGATGATTGCAATGTCGCGAACGAACCCGATGCGTAATCTGGGATTCGCTAGAATAGTTAGAGGGTCTCGTAACTAATATAATCTAATTGATACAATCCGAGCGGAAAGATTGTATTGTGTGGGTACGCCCAATTACTCGATTAGGATTGTGGAACGATAATTGTGGGTTTTAGTAATTTGTACGAAATTATCAATAAACACAAATATATTCTAATTATAAAGAGTGTGTTACATTTGTGTAAATGTCGCGATTGAATGAAATAGAGTTGAAAGAAAGTATTATTACCTAACGAAGATGCTCGGTTTTGACGCACTGGCAATATGGGAGTCTCGAAGCAACTTTACAAATGCCTAATAGATTTTATACCCGACTCGCGGAATCTATACGGTTAACATTGATACAAAAGAGAACTTTAGCCCAATCTTGGAAGTTGACTCTACGAGATGCAGCACAACGCGACACGATTCGTGACTACGGAAGTACTAGCCCCCGAGAACAGAAATGCAAGGGTTTATATATCCCTGCAATGACGGGTGGTACTTGTCAGTACCCCTGAATAACATTCGTATTTTATCAATGTCCAGTTGGTCGTGCGTATGTTTTCGTTTTAAACTAAACAGATAAGGTGAAGTGGGGTAAGTACGCAATAGTTTTTGTAAGGTTGGACTTTAAACTGATTATTTTCAGTCTGATATGTAAAAACTTAACGCTCTTGGTATCAAACTCTTGTCACATGACTGATAAATTAGTATGATAGTAGATACTGATGAATTAGTATTATGTACGATTCTAATTTTGCTTGAAAATGATCATTTTGATAGGATATTGTACAAAGTGTCAAGTACTATGCACTTACCCCGAAAATGGGGCAAAAGCGTCTCTGAGAGTTAAAAATGCTTTCAAACCTTGTTTCAAGTGCTACGGGACAAGTAAAGAATTATTATCAAGCCTGCTACAAAATGCTTTTTATCGCATTAGATTATATTGTTTAGTTTTATAGTTATCCATTTTTAAACAAACGAGTACTTTTATGCTGAAATATGAAAGGGGATACAGTGATATTAAAACAAAGTTTAAAATATAAATATGATATTTATTATTAGAAAAATTTTGTCGCTACAAATATAAGGTAATACTCTACTCACCCTTCATTAAGAATTATAGTACAAAAAATAAACTGAAATAGTAAACATAAACTGCCTATATAATACGCACTTATCCCACCGTGATAGTACGCACTTGCCCCGTGTAGTAATATTTACGGGGCAAGAGCATCTTAGTGTTTTTCTCAATAAATTTAAAAAAATACCTGAAAGTTGTACGTGTACCTCTCACGTGACTGTTTGGCATTGGTTGATTTAAGCCAGGAAAACACCTTTATTCTTGGGCGACATCTATGTCGAATAGTTCATACTAACTTATACTACATTAATAAATACAAGCTAGAGAAATTTCGTTCATATTATAATAAAAATAACCAGTTAATGCACGTTTACACATTTACCCCACTCCACCTTATGTGGATTTTATCTAGGGTGACTCTATGCGTTTATCTAGGACGGTTCCTACCAGAGATGATCTTGAACATCTGTTCGTCACCCGTAACAAGTACAATATTAAAAAAGTTATCGTCTTTTTAAGAGTGCGCCAATATTAGTAGCACTCACTGTATGCTAGTTATACACATGCTGAAAATTTCATCGAAATCGGTTGACGCAGAAAAAAAAACGACACGCATCGAAAGATGTAAGAATCTGTGGATTTTAAACAGAAACTGACCAAAAGTCATGAAAAATTATGATTTTCACCACATTTAACCACTTGTAGCTCTTGGGTATGTTAATCGATTTTGATGAAATTTTCAGTATGTGTATAACTAGCATAGACCTACAAAACATATATTTTAAATGTTCATTAAAGGCCCAAATGAAAAAGTTTTAAAGAATGCTTTTTTTATTTTTGCATGCAATCTTGTAAATTGTAATTTTTGCAAAATCTTCTAATTGCAATCAATGCTTCTAATTGCTTACAAAACATCAAGTCGTTTGGTACAAGTATAAAAAAAGTTACACTGTTTTAAAGTGAGTTCGAATACTTTCGTGTTCACTGTACGTACGAATGCGCGGCCGACTGAATCTGAGTGGGATGGGGATGCACAACGCGACGATCGTCGTAGTTCTCGAGCTACCTCAGGCCTGTATCATATGAACTGCGTGTGGCGAATTAGGGCGATTCTCGTATCGATAGATTTCCACATCATCCGTGAGGTACTATTGTCAATGCTTTTTCTTTTGTCAGTGGTATCTCCTGTAAGCTCTCTCTATTCCATTGCATCGCATGATAATTTTCAGTCTTCATAATTTCAAGTCCTCTTCCTTGCGATTTTGACAATTATTTACATATTTTTCGATCGGTGATAAATCAACTCGAAAATCGTTTCACTGACTTCGCTTTGCTTAGAAATGATCTAATTCTTTTTGGGAATCTCCTCGCCGCTGGAATCGAAGAACAATCCTTCGAGTATTAAGAAGAACTGGGCGATCTTCAGCACAACATTTCTTTGAAACGAGCGAAGAAAAGGGAGCCGAATTTTTCAAAATATTAAATGAATCGACATGTGAATATCGCGTAATTATTCCGTCCTCTACATGGTAATTAACATCGGTCAAAACAAAATCCATTGAGGAAGGTACATTTAGAACAAAAAATAAGGTTTGCAATTTTGTTTATTATTGAATCCTGTGAAAATCTGATGAAGCATGAGATTGTTTTGATGTGTTCAAAGTTGTAATTCTTTTCAATGTGACCTGAATTCTGATGCCACCTGCATTTAATAGTTGCGAAAGCATTTGAAACAGAAAAGAAAAGTTGCGAGTTAGTGATTGATGGCGCAAACGATATGTGATAATAAAGAGAGATGGAACAGATGCTGAGAAAACGAGGAAACGGGGAAGTATGATTTACGTGGCGACAAATTCAGAATGTTAGGGCAATCAAAAAGCTTTCCTCCCCAACCTCTTTTGGCTTACAGCCATATTTTAAAAGGGGCTACTTCTATTAGCATAATTTACAACAGTGTGTGGTCGTGCCACATTTTTAAATCTTGAAATTGAATAATTAGAATAATTAAAAACTGATTTGCTAATATAGTAAAACCTCGATTATCCGAACTAATTGGGGCCCAGGTTGTTCGGATAATCGAACAGTTTTAAAATTGCTTATTAAATACAAAAGTACTACTTTTGTAATTAGAAATGTGATATATATTACCCAAAATATTATGTAAGTAATTTTTTATTTTTTTTTAACCATCGAAGACTATCTTTTGGAGGAGTTAGGATTAAAGATGTAGCGAGTGAGAGACAAGATGGAAGTGTTCCAAAAGTTGAGAAAGAGAAGGAGAAAGAGAGCGTAGAGACGAACAATAGTATTGTAAGCAACAATAGAATAATAATTAGTGTAGAAGAATTTGTACTTGTATCGCAATAAATTAGAATGAAATAGAAAATTTTCTTTCTTAATATGTTTAGTAGGTTGAAAATTATGTAATAGTATTTTTAAATTCTTCTACGGTTTTTACTGTTTTAAATTATACCTACTCGTTTCTGCCATAAATGCATAAGATCTGCTGTCTAGGGTTTTTCGGTTTTTTAAAATGCGACTATAGGACGTCCGGGTGCTATCTGAGTGGAAGTGTGAATAAGAAAACATACATACGATCTAAAACAGCCACCAATAACAGAAAGACAGAAAACATGTTAACAACTATAGATTGAAATATGCATGTTAGCACAAGACAACTGAAGGCCATTATTTTGAGAATTTGGATTAGCAGTGTATCATTGAGTAAGTAAATCACCCAATGTTTTCCATTGCAGTTGACCTTCAACGATCTTGAATGACCTTGAGTCGTAAATCGTTGTATTAAACCATCCTATTAAATCAGAGATTCCCAACGGGGTTCAGATGAACCCCTTGGGTGTCAATGGAAATTTAAAAAGGGTCTCTATATATACAGTGGCCGGAATTAATATCCGGACGCTCTAAAAAAGACGATAACTTTTTTAATATTGTACTATACGATTTGAACTTTTTGGGAAATTAGAGAAAAGAAATTTTTTCAAAAATTGAAATAGATCGGAATTGTAGAAAAAATACTAAAAGTTGCATTTTACAATTTTTTTATGAGAGCCTACATTGAAAATTTAAAAAATACGTTTTGTAGATCTGTGTCAATTATATGCATGTAAGAATCCTTAGATTTATTGCAGTTAGAGGCCGAAAATCTGCAATTTTTACCATCTTTAAACGTTTGTAGCTCATTGCAACGCCGACCGATTTTGACGAAATTTTCAGAATATGCTTAATTGACACAGATCTACAAAACGTATTTTTTAAATTTTCAATATAAACCCACATAAAAAAATTGTGAAATGCAACTTTTAGTATTTTTTCTACAATTCCGATCTACTGCAATTTTTGAAAAAATTTCTTTTCACATTGTTTCGTCGTGCTTTGATGAGGTGACACTCGCTGGTGGCGCACGGATGAATTTCCGCTCAAGATTGTAAATCTTGAGCCCGGTAAGGCCGCGGACGCGTCGAACTCGCGAATACCCTCGCATGAATGTTTTACTACCCGCCAAATTAATCTTGGGCAGCCAGTTCAATGACTTTCGAGTGAGACCTTTTATCGAAATGAATTGAATTTCGTTAAAGAAGCGTTTCGTCCCGGACCTGCTAGGGGACTCGTCAGCAAGGCTAATCTAGCAGGTCATGCCTTATACGCTAGCGCATGCGAGGGTTCTCTAAAAATACGATGCGGAATTTAGCGCGTTTGTCCTGATCGCTGGACAACGAAATACCGCGTGCCAGATTAGTAAGAAAAACTCGTACTGATGATCGCGACCCGAGGACTGGAGAGTGTCACGGCGTTCGAGCGTAGAACTCAACTGAGTGAACTCGACTTCCAGTCCTATCGCGATGAAACAGAAAAATGCACTGATTGGTTCCTGCCGAATGTTGTATTTACCAATCAGCACACTTCGACTGTTTAGACCTCCTTCCCGTAGTTCCGAGGAGCTATACCTGACCGGGGCGACGATAGGCTTCGGTAATTCGAAACCGTCCCTAACGGTCGCGGGTGGTCGTTCAGAGGGACAATTCTATGGCGCATTGTTCGTTAAGATATACAAAACTAGACATCTGGCAATGTCTCGAGTGGTCGCCGAATGACACTAATTTACTAAATCTTCGAGGAAGATTTTTAGTCACGAACGCACCATAAATATTGTCCGAAAGAAAACACTGTGTACTGTTCCTGCGCGATGGAACACACATTCTGTAGTAAACTAATTGCTCTAACTTCCCAAAAAGGTGCAAATCGTATAGTACAATATTAAAAAAGTTATCGTCTTTCAATTCCGGCCACTGTATAGTATTCCAGGGGTTTATTGGAGGTCGGTGATAAATTTTTCTGTTATAAAAACTTATTTAATTTTTAAGGAATGTAATTATTAGATAATAATATCCGTTTTAATATGTATAAATATAGTTTAATATATATAATATAGATTTTTTAGGATGACGGGTAAATAAATGACTATGGTCTCACGTGGTGTAACGGATAACAAAATAATAAAGTTTATTAAAACAATAACAATAACAAACAAAGCAAGACTGAACGAAATGTAATAACAATAACAATAATGAGAAAGCTAACTATAAACGATAACGAATCCAATACTAACAAGGTATAAAGATTCTAACGCGGTGCCGACAACTCTAGAGCGATGTATCCTCAACGAGTGCCACAAGCTTTCTGCCCATTGGTAAAAATCCTTTTTGGTGAGAGGATTAGCAGCTTCGAAAAACCGTTAGAAGTAGGGGAGGAATTCTCCGTTCCTCAAGGGCAAGGAGAAAGTTTCCTTCCCCAAAACAATTTAAAATCTTCGCTGCCAAGGACATTGCAACGGTTGAGTCAGAGTTCTGGCAATCGTCACTTTTACGACCGAACCCTCGACGCAACCGTCCAAAGTGCGCACTTCAGAAGGATGGAATTTCCGCATCCGGAAAATCGCTCTTTCCCACGCACATGTCCACTACAATTTGCATAGGACAGTGTGATTCACACATCTAAAGCTGAAGTAAAATGAAGAGTAGAAATGAACAAGAAAGTGAGCTAATAAAAACGTAGTAAAATACAGTCGAACCTCGATAACACGAATCTCAAGGGAAGAATTAAAATCTTCGAGTTATACATATAGAGGTTTCGACTTAGCGAAGTCTTCGAGTAAGAGAGGTTTACTCTACGAATATTCGACCTACAGAGTGTTTGTACGATAGAGTGTTGTTGATAGTTAATAAGTTGCTGATTGTAATAGTTTTAACACTAAACCTACCGACCATCAAAAGTGACTGATGTGTATAGTATTATAAAAATAACAAGATTAAATTTATTTATATTTTGTGCGATTTCTACTATAATATACAGAGTGGTCCGCTTAAATAAGGCCACCTAAATATCTCTTCAGGTTATCGTGATGCAAAAAATATTTGTTACGTAATGTGCATGGTGTCGATGGACCAATATCTGGCAAGAATATTTTTTTCCGGAGATCATTTTTTTCGGAGTTGTCAAGGTCATCAATGTTTTTTTATAAATAACTACATTTTTTTTTGTATTGTATCATGTAAATGGTTGAAAAATACATTCAGATATGTATGATAACATGACCTTGAAATGACCTTGATCTTCGAAAATTGGCCTTCCTTAGCGTGATTCGTTAAAGTAAGGCTACCTAAATATATCTTCAGGTTATTATGATGCAAAAAATATTTGTTACGTAATGTGCATGGTGTCAATGGACCAAATATCTGGCAAGAATATTTGTGTCCGAAGGTCATTTTTTCAGGAGTTATCAAAGTCATCAATGTTTTTTGATAAATAACTAAATTTTTTTTGTATTGCATCGTGTAAATGGTCGAAAAATACATTCAGATATGTATAATAACATGATCTTGAAATGACCTTGATCTTTTAGGTCAGGTGCTTCTTCTCAAGGTCATTTCAAGGTCAAGTTATTATACATATCTAAATGTATTTTTCGATCAGTTACACGATGCAATACAAAAAAAATATAGTTATGTATCAAAAAACATCGATGACCTTGGTAATTCCGAAAAAAATGACCTCCGGAAAAAAATATTCTTGCCAGATATTTGTTCCATCGACACCATGCACATTACGTAACAAATATTTTTTGAATCACAATAACTTGAAGATATATTTAGGTAGCCTTACTTAAACGAACCACGCAAAGGAACGCCAATTTTCGAAGATTAAGGTCATTTCAAGGTCATGTTATTATACATATCTGAATGTATTTTTCGATCAATTACACGACGCAATTAAAAAAAAATGTAGTTATTTATCAAAAAACATTGATGACCTTGATAACTCCGAAAAAAATGACCTCCGGAAAAAATATTCTTGCCAGATATTTGTTCCATCGACACCATGCACATTACGTAACAAATATTTTTTGCAACACGATAACCTGAAGAGATATTTAGATGGCCTTATTTAAGCGGACCGCCCTGTATACTGGAGTCAAAAAATATATTCAATAAATTTCCATGAAAACATCTTTACAATTCAATAATTGTCTAATAAAAAATCTAAACTGGGTCATTTGACCACTCGTGGTAATTTTAGTGTTAAAGAAAGAAAAGTTCAATTTTTGGAGATGAGTTGTTTATTATATACTTTTAGTAAATATAATCTACAAGGCTCTTACATATTAAAGAAATCTGTGATTTAACTCTGCGTTAATGAATTAACTGAATTTTGATCACTGGTATTTTCAACGGTAACCAAAGCGGAGAATACATTTTCTTCAATATCATCGCATCTTTCTATGAAACATCGTAAAACATTTACTTCTGTTTTGGCTTGTTTAGCTTTCACACTTGTGGAAAATAATTAGAGTTGAAGGAAGTTTTATTTCGATTTATAAAGATTTCTAAAGTGCATCAGAAGGGAATTGACAAAATTTTCGTTTTATAGAGGTTTTCGAATTATTGAAGTTTGACTGTAGTACAAAAATAATAAAACATAAATCTAATAAACCACTTTTTTCTAATTTTTTGTTCATATTCTGAGTCAAATTGTTATCTTTAAGTTGTTCATTTGCAATTATTATTATATGTATTGTATGCTGTATATTATACGTGGAGAAAAATGTAAAGGGGTCGATGAAGAAAGTCATTCTTTTAAAAGGGGGCGATGTAGGAAATAGTTTGGGAACCCCTGTATTAGATAGTAAATAGAAAAGTATATCATTATACTTTAAAAAACTACTAACATATTTTTCTATCACCAACGACAACCTAGTTATTTAGGCGGGCCAGTTTTAGGTGCCTCACCCAGTATAAATCTATCCGGAGAAGGTACTTTTATATACGTGCGAAATTCCAAATTGACGTCACAATTTATATCATATATGAATTTCATATAAACCTATAATAATGCCAAAATGTCAGAAGATAATTCAAAATTAACGTGTACTCATGAATGCACAATTTCGAACAATAATAATCAAATACAGGGAAATATTTCAGTGCACAGTGTTTACTTTGTTGTCCTTTAATGTTTCATGCTGCTAACAACAAGCTTTTTAGCAGAAAATTATATTTCAACGTAAATCCTTCTCAACAGAAGATGATTAAAAAACTGCGCAACTTTTAAATCTTGTAAAGAGATAATAGCTTTTTCCAGAAATTACAGATTGCTTCAGGAAACTTGTATTAATTACCTGCCTGCGGATTTTATGAATTTTTAATGCATCCTCTTATCTGCAATTCCGTACAATAAAAAGTTTAATAGGTTTTAATGCAGATTTTTTATCCACCATAAATAATCAATATTAGTCCAAATCCCATTAAACTGTCTGCGGACGTGAGTGATGTAAAAACTGATTCTCTTTCTCATGGTTAACCAGCGCTAACGATCGGAAAACTTTTTTTGGAAAGGTCCAGATCGTAAAAATTTTAGGCTCAGCGGGCCGGGCAGTAAACTCCAAGATATTTACATGGGTAATTCTACTCATAGAGTAACAAAAAAAAAACAGGTTCAAAATTTTTTTATTAGAAAGTGATATTTTTATATGTCCTTTATTTTATTAAGTTTTTTTATTGTATGTAATTTGATGCATACTTTCGAATTCATAAACGCGGGCCGGTGCGGTGTCGCGTGTCGTCCAACGAGCAGAGTTGTTAGATGGAGAGTCGACTTGCAAATTTACGTTATGCTAGGACACTTTTGATAAAACTTTGACTGTCAAAAACGCTTAAAATCGTTCAACTTTCAACACACAACTTTTGAACCAGTGATGTCCTAACGCAAGAGCTCAGATTTTTGTCACTTTATCGTCAAAATTTACAGGTTTATATAAAATAAAGTCCAAAACTTGTGGTCCCGTAAAATAATTTTAACCTAATATTTTTACATAAAATTTCGAATTCTATTAATTGAGAGATATGTAAAATCTAACCAACTATTCAGTTTCAGTTTTATTAACTAAATAAATTATTTTGAGTTTTTAGTAGTCAATCGAATGTAAGTAAAAACTCCTACTGTTCCATTTAAAAAAATTGTTAAGGATTGTAGGACTGTGGATTCCGTTATGATTGAAATTAACTATATGCAGGCCGTATAGTAGCACACACTTACAATGGCTTTTATTTGCGAAAATATTTAAACGGTGTTGTAGGAATGAATGACTCGAGATCGATGAAATCGATCGATAACGGCGGAGCGCCAATGGTAACAAGCAGCGCCTGTAGTATCAGCAAATGCAACTACGTTGCTGACTGTTGTACCGATCTAACAAAAATAGAGTTGATCTTCATATCTCCTTGACGCCTCCGCCTATCAAAAAACTAGTAACATCGAATGATCAGCCCCTCGATACCAAATAAGTTTGGTCTGATGCATTTTCCTCTATCTCCAAAAACAAGCGAGTTATTCAGATGTCCTCTTTTAAATGCCTCACCCTGTATATCGATCTGACATTCAACTTGTTAAGTCGTACACTAACTTGCCTACATCCGTCGTGTCTGTTTGAACCTCTTTTTCTGTTGTGTATTATCTTCTCTGTCCCATAAATTTGCCATTAGAGTGCAACGTATCCAAAATATATACTTCCACCACTCTTGCTTCCATTACTTTAGGTTTCTACATACATATAAAGACCATATTCCGGTAGGTAAGTATGCAGTAGGTGCTTCATCTCTGCTGTGTTGTTTACAAAATTATACTTTACCACACCCTCTCCTATATGCTCGATCGCAGTCGCTACTGGCAATCTCATCACTTAACACTCCTAAATTTTAACCCTTTGCACACGGACCTATTTTATAGTCGAAAATGAAACATTTCTGCCGACCTAGAATAATTTCATTCTATATGATTTTTCTCATTTTATGGATCTGAAATTAATATCCCAGATAGCATTGAGACATCTTAAAGACATCTGTAAGACGCCTGCCGCAAGACATTCGGACGTATGAATGACGTCTGAACGGCTCCCGAACGGCTCCCGAAAGTCTCCTGAATGTCTTGTGTTACAAAACGGTACGTCTTAGAGATGTCTTCAGATGTCTTTTAGACATAGTTTAGGCCTCTTTTAGGTGTCTATTTAGACGACATCTCCGAAAAGACGTCTGTGAGACATCTTATTTCATACCTAAAACCAACGTCTACAAATAGACGTCTTAAAGATGTTTTATTGGGACGTAAGACGTTCAGACCTAAAAACAACGTAAAACAGACGTCTATGAGATGTCGGGTGCTATCTGGGTATAATACCTCGTACAATATTTAAATGTTTAGTAATTGGTTAGATCTCAACATATTTAATAATGTAAACAATATTTTGAATAATGGTACAACAATTTTTAGTGGTGACTCTCTCTCTCTTTCTCTCTCTCTCTTTCTCTCTCTCTCTCTCTCTCTCGCTCTCTCTGAGTCACCATTCGAGTGCTAAGGGTTAAGCATACTTTTCTTATGTTCTCTACTTAACCTTAACTTTTGTCTTATCTTTTATTTGAAGATGCTCCGAAAATTTTCATCCATAAACCCCTAACGTATGTCGCACTTTCGTATTCAGTTAATAACTGAAATATGTACACTAGAATGGCTCTTATTTACTCTTGACGAAAGAGAACTGGAGTGTGTTTGCATTATCTTTTATCAATAAATATTAGCGGAAAATGTGTATTCCTTTCTCGAACTTGCGGAACTTATCTTTTTTAAATTGCATATTATTTTGCAGGAAATTGCATATACTTCTTTTATTAAAAGTCAAAAAAACATTCTGGTTCCACTTTATCAAGGGTAAAGAACCTATAAAAATGAAGGACTTATATAAATAAATATTATCTAATGGAGCTCAAATTATGCAGAGATTTTTTTTATTAATTACAAAAACCCTGGAGGAGAGGGGGGGGGGGGGTCATAAAAGAAATTTTGAAAAAATTTTTCGTCGAGATTAAATAAGTGCCACCCTGTGTATACTACAGGGTGTCTCGCTTAAGTATGACCCCCAGAATATTCTCTTTAGTATTGACAAAATAAAATATATTTTCAATTTAATTTGAATGGTTTCGAGTGGTCAGTATCCCCTTGTTTTTTAAATTTTGTTTTCCCGCGTAGTTTTCAAGATCATCCATGTTTATGTTTCAAATAACTACATATATTATACTTTCTTGTTGCATCGCGTAGCTCATAGAAAATACATTTAAACATGTACTGTGACATGACCGTAAAATGACCTTGAACTCCGAAGATGAAGGTTAAATTTAAATTTTATAAGGAGAATACAGGCTGTGCGGCGAAATGCTAACACCTGTAAATCTGTGGAAAGTGTCTTTCGTAGCACAAATAAATATTTTGCGATTAATGCAGACAACTTTTATTTTGCATAAAAATCCACAGTCTAGTAATTAGATTGCATAATGTCGCTAATGCCCTACTTGTTGAATACGACCCTTACAACTAAACATTATTAAAAAAAAGGAAGAAAACGTTTTAGAGTAGTGATAATCGCTGCTGTAAACTGTTTGCGCGATTTATAAATATGTATGTACGTTTTTTGTTACACATGATGGAATGTGATATCCTGGGAAACGGCACGGCAGAACATTTCGCGTTACGTTTTACACATCAATAATGCCGGCCGTACGCTTCATATAAAATTCCATGGATGTGCAGCTGCAGCATTGATGTTTCTATCCGAATGCTTTCACCGTGTGTAAAGAAACAAATGTATTTCCACTGTGAGTAGGACGTCTTTAGAATACAGATAGTGCATATAAGTAAAACGCTAACGTATGTTGTATTTATGTCAAAGATTAAATGTTTTTCGAGCCATCCGCTGAATACAGTGATTGTCTCCATTAAAGAAAGAAATGATACATTTCAAAATTCTTTTTTTAAATATTTCTCCAGGGAACGATAAAATAATAATATTACGATGCAAAGATTGGAGACAAGTGTATGATGTAGTATTTGAATATATTTGACTACACAGGTTTTGCAAATCAAATTCACCCTTTGGCAAATCAATTTCACCCGTTTACAAATCAAATTCACCCTTTTGCAAATCAATTTCACCCTTTTGCAAATCAAATTCAATCTTTTGCAAATAAAGTATTTTTAAAAAAGTTTTTGTAAAAAGATCAAATGAAATGTAAATTAATTTTAAAGAAATACAAAATTTTATTTAATTCAATGATTTACATGTACACAACCTAGTCTATAATGGCTCTTCTGTAACAGCTGCTGGTAATTTAATGTACATATTCATGTAATAATTGTAGCAATTGGTAGATGTAACAATGGCAACTGAGTTATTAATGACATCAACGAAATGTTCATTATTTGATGGATCAGCTAGTATATTTTATCAATAGTAGACTCATTAATGAATATTATTTTTTGTCGCTCTTCCGGGGCATTGCGAGAAAATTGTGTGGCATACACTCTGCACTCCTCAATTGTTTTTTGAGAATTTCGACGATCAACTTGTATTGATGCACATTTTAATGTAATCTGTAACCGTTTCAATCCATTCTTAATGGAACTAATGCTTAATTCTACATGTTCATATTCACGATTTTTCTTTAAAGTTGTGAATGTATTTTCTTCAACTATTTGCTCAATTTTGTTTAATATCACTGTATTTAATTTAACATTCCTTTTACCACCGCGTTTTCTACCACATTCTGCCACCATTTTTGTTGTACCACGTATGCCAGCTATTTCTGCCAATTCATTGATCGTTTTGCCATCTTTATAACATTTCATTAGAATGTATTTTTTATCAGAACTGATACGGTTATATGTAGGTGGACGATTGCGTAAAACGTTAGAGCGACTTGAACTTGATCTCGATGATTCTGGTGTCGTAATTTGTATTCGCCGGTGTGAATGCGTTGGAAACGGACATCCAGAACTTGGCTCGGAAGATGATATGAGCCGCTCACTTGCCAAATCGATTAACTCCATAAAATAGAAAGTGCAGAAATGTGATGAAATAATATACATTGTTTTTCAAAATTCCCTTTAACATAAAAATTGTATAATGCATAAATACAGATGTAGCTTTCATATAGACATGTAGAATGAATAAGATGGAATAGCCTTGGTGTAATGGTTATCAATATCACAACTTTTGGGTGACTAACGGAGTTAATCGATTTGACAAGTGAAAGAAAAAGTAATAACATCAAAATCAGTCTTCAAATTATATTTTTTATTGCAGAAAAAGTTCATAACCGCTAATAAACCTCTAATTTCAATAATTCTATTTGCGCAAGATATACATATATGAGCCGTTCACAGGCCAAATCGATTAACTCCACTTTTCGAAATATTTTAAATTTAAATGTCGAAGCACTTGAGTCAATCATAACATTTTTTATTTGTAATAAATTTTCCAAATAATATAGATTAACACCATTAAACTACAATATTTTTTGAACGCGGATTTCATTATTGCAACGATTTACATTAGAGTACGGAGTTAATCAGAATGGCTTCTGAAATAAATTATTTATTATTCGACGACCAAAAAAGATTTGTCGTTTAATGGTGTCCATCCATATTATTTGAGAAATTTATTATAAATAAAAAAGTTATGACCGAACCGAGTGTTTTGATACTTAAATTTAAAATATTTCAAAAAATGGAGTTAATCGATTTGGCCTATGAACGGCTCATATATTCATTGTAGCCATTTCCTGATTAATAAATTTTAAAAGTCAAAGTGCATGCGTATTTATTGAAGCGTATTGAGTATTGAGTCTTATATTTACACACCTCGCAGTAATCAACATACCACCGTTCAAATGTGTCTAACGTCACCCAGCTAACCAGTGCCTAATGTCACATAGCCTATGAGTGCCTAACCTAACATCACTCAGCACTTCGCTGTACCCTCCTATAGTCCAGTCAATGAATGCTTAAAAGGGAGGTGTAGAGGGAAATGGAAGGAACACAATTTTTGACTTTGGGACTTTGTTCGGACTAGTTAGGAGGTAAACATACTATAAGTCCCCACTCCTAGGAGGTGAGCGCGGTGCAGGGGGGTACGTAGAAGGTCCCTTTTTTCAGTTTTTCGCTTATATCTCGGAAACTATACGTCCTAGCGATAAGACCATTCTATACAAAATTAAAGCTGACAAAATGTGCCACAAGATTGATTTGATTCAGTTTTTCGCTATTTCGCATAGTTTCCGCGATATCCGCGCTCAAAATTCACTAATTCTGAAAGAAAAATTTTTTAAAATCAGGGTCGCCAGATCGAGGAAATCGTGGGGAATACAGTTTACTCCCTCTCTGATGATCAGATTAATACGTGACTAGTCTACGGACTTAGTGGGGGATGTTGGAATATGCTCAATCCTTTGTCAAATCGGTAGCCAATATCAAACCGGATATATCATGCCTCCCACCAACGGGGGGGGGGGGGGGGGCAATGAAACACTCTCTGAGGGACATTCTCTGAGGACATATCACCAAGTACAGATGTGGTTGGGACATAAGCTGCAGATGTATGGGTGAGAGCTAGCCACCAACAAATTTCTAACCCGGATGCAAAATATAATACCGGATATGATATAAACGTTATATCACTGTATAATATAGCGATTTAATAAGGCAAAAAACGTGAGGCAAAATTTTGAGTGCGGATATCTCGGGAACTATGCGAGATAGCGAAAAACTGGATGAAATCAATCTCGTGACACATTTTGTCAGCTTTAATTTTGTATTGAGTAGTCTTATCGCTAGGACGCATAGTTTTCGAGATATAAGCGAAAAACCGAAAAAAGGGACCTCCTATGCGCCTCCCTGCACCCCGCTCACCTCCTAGGATAGGGAACTTTTAGTGTGTTTACCTTCCAACTAGTCTGAACAAAGTCCCAAAGTCAAAAATTGTGTTCCTTCCATTTCCCTCTACAACTTTTCGTTGACTGGACTACTATCCATAATCCATGGTGACCTCTTCTGAACTTAAGGGAGATGCTTACAAGTGTCATCAATTTTAAATATTCTTAATAGGTGAAATTGGTTTGCGAAAGGTTGAATTTGATTTGCAAAAGGGTGAATTTGGAGTGCAAAACCTGTATTCGACAACGATTGATGGATGTTGTAACGTTGATAGATAATGCTTTTAAGAATCATAAATATTTGATTGGTTGGAATAATATAAACGAAGAAAGTGCATGAAATCTTCTACAAAAAATAAAGTTCCAAAATTTGAAATGAATGAAAATAATCCACAAATGTTAATGAAAGACGAAATCATAATTTGAACGTTTATTATGAAAGTGAGGTAACTCCACTTTTTAAGTAAATTCAATTTCACAGTGTTTCAGCTTCCAGTTCTCCAGAAATTATAATTTATTATTAATTTACCATTAAATTTTATAAATTATTATTAAATTAATCAGTACAATATTGATTGATAACTAAAAGCGCAAAATCCTAGATATAAAAGTGAGAAAACTCCATTTGAAATGAATTATTATTTTACAATTCGTGGAATTGCAAAAGTTTCTCTATTGCATCTAGATGTTGATGACGCAGAGATAATATCAGATGATTGCATAAGTTCGTGTCCGATTTTCATAGATGTCGCAAACTGTATTGTACGGCGGAGTGTAAAAATAAATTCTAATTGTAGAAAAGTATGGTGAATATATAATTGATTAATAAAGGTGTATTCTTTAAAATTTAACCATTGAATTTTATTTTTAAATCGGGCACGAACTTATGCAATCATCTAATATTTACTTTTACTACGTCGTCATTTGCTGGTTAGAGCCTAACTTCAGACCTTATATTTAGAATTTAAGGGAAAAGTTACCCCTTCCTGCTAGTACCGGATTAGTCACGTGACATTGTGACATTCACGAAAGAGACCAGAGGACTCATAGCGTCGTAGAAGGGGAAGGTCAATACATTCTTTAATGAAATTTAATGAAGTTTAATGAAATCAAGATGACCTTGAAATCTCCGAAACGCCTTCGCGCATATAAACAATGTTTATATCACAATATTTCCCCCTCTAAACCAAGCAACTTTTGTGTTTATAATTTTTCCATATTATTTCAAAGGAAATATGCAAGGTGGACATAGTTACTGCACCGCTCTGTATTTTATAATCGTATGATACACAAAACCTATAATATCTCAATAATGTAAGAATTAGAGATTTTATACTCCATTTATTATAGAGTTGAACTACGAATGGTGTATGTATGTATGCGTGTATATTAACAGCCGACCTTATATATAGCTAAATTTATAAAAATAAAAAATCAGAAATAACAGAAGAATTGTAAAATTACATCGCCAACAGATTGCAAAAAAGAAGACTTAAACGAGCGCTTCGACAAACACGTCGGTCGTGAACTATTGGTTATCCGTGTGCCCAATTTTGTTAACAAACCCGTTTTTCCTCACAGCTTTTCCTTACATTATTTATTAGAAAATATAAGTATACGCGAAATACCGACTGATATATGTTAATATAGAAGAGAACTCTGCAGGCATACTGTTGTGGTATCATTTGTCCCACGATGCTTAAGCTTGCTAATGATTGGATTTGGCGATATTTCTGTGATGAATGGTGCAAACTTAAACCCATCTCCAGCGTGGATAAGAGAGAGCAAAGTTTCGATGTCAAGAAGGTAGGTACCCTTGATAAACGATCGAAAGCTGCAGATGTACGAGTCATAAATTACGTTGGGTTACAACCAGCGGCGGACCGTTAATGTTGGGGCCCTGGGCTAACACTGTTTGTAGGCCTACTCAAATAATCCAAATTAACACAAGTATTAAAAATTTTTGTATAATTTATTTTTTCTTTAGTTTTTATTTTTATTTTGTTCACTTCGCTGGTTACAACTCATGCACGTAGTTCTATAGCTATATAAGTGTACAGATTACATTCTTCGCAAAGTTTAATTAACTACTCATAATTATTATTTTGACGAGAATGAGTTGACCTAATTCATAACAGTTAAATAATGTAAAAATATTGTTGCATCATTGTCAACTTACTAAAATTATTAAGAGAATAAATAAAACAAAATTTCTGCTTAACTTCTGTTTCATGTAATTAATGCAGAGAGAAATTTTATTTTGCACAAAAGTCCGCACTACTAGTAATAACTTTCATTTTTCAGATATTATTTAACTAATTGATAATAATAATAATTGTTTAGGAATTACAATTAATCTTCCTGCATAACAAAGAACGATTGTGCAAACTTTCGATTGAAACAAAAGCTTTAGTCGCTCAAAGAAAATTAAAATAATGCGAATAATCTCGTTATAAAAAGGGAGTCTAATGTTCCACTGTAATATTGAAATACATATGGAAAATGACGTTGATCTTCCATCGGAAATGTGTACTTAAATATATCGAGGTTACCAGTAGCTAATTGTATATTTTAACTTTATTTATAAACTCAGTAGAATGTAGTTCAGCACTCCACCATTTTGTAATTTTATGTGATAAAAAAGATATGAAAATAACTAAAATGTTGCTTAATGTTCCCTAAAAAAATCTTTTTTTACAATATCTTAAAATATGAAGAGAAAATGTTAGATTTTTACTCCATTTTATTAGGTTTACAGGGTTGAATACTCCCTTAATGCCGGCAGCGAAAAATAAAATACTAATGATTATTAAACAAAATATGGCTATTCTTTCGTGTTACCGTAGAATATTAATAAACAGAATTCGCATGTATACCTATGCCTGGTAGGTAGCAATATTGGTAAGGTTAACTGCTTTAGCGTCGTCGTAAATAATTCTAAATTAACTTATTATGACACCAGCAAACATGTTTTATGACTGGTGTTATCTGAGCTTATCCCATTTACACCATTTTCTATCCATTAATATCCTCCCATATTTCACCCGTATTTGGTTTCCCCTTTGCTTGTCCCTTGGCGCTATCTTAATCTATCCTGTCTACCCTACTTTTCCACCTCATTATGCTTCCCTTGTGTTCTTTTGATATAAGTTCACAAACACTAATTTAGATTTTTCTTTTATCTACACTAGAACTACCAAGGCTATTAGTAACTGCGGTCGTACAACTTTTGTTTCCAATCTTGTATTTCAATTTAATATTTTCGTAATTATTTTCTTCATTTTTGTTGTTGGTTTTTGTTTCTCTTTCTTTAACATCTGCAACTGTCATGTTATTAAGCATGTAGAATTTAAAAAATCTGAACGATTTTTAGGAGTACATCGTGATATTGATTTTTCGATGCATATACCACTGTTTTAAATGGATTTTTCGTTTCGGATGAACTTCACTTTAGGGACCCAGAAATTTTAAACTTTTTTTAATATAATCCTGTAGATTTTGACGAGAAAATAACGAAAGTCCAAGTTTTATTCTTAAATATCCACTGGTTCAATAGTTACGCGTGTTTAAAGTTCAGCGATTTTAAGCGTTTTTGACCGGTAAGGGTGCCGCCATGTTGGTATGGATTCAGCATCACGCCGTGTCTAAGGAGTGGAGGTAGATGGCAGCATAAGCAGGCGATGATGTCGAGAACGTAGAGCGGTTATCTTTGAGATGGTATCCAATTTCCTACTACACTTTACAGGTACATTTTATTCTTGTACAAGCTGTTATCGAACAGTAATTAAAATATCCAGAATCACGCTTATTTACGTATAAAATAAACACAAGCTACGTTTGCAAATCTACATCGACTGCGCTGCGTGCTTGTAGTGCCATCTAGCGGCTCCGTTTGTTAGACGACGCGCGACGTCGTAGCAACATGGCGACACCTTTACCTGACAAAAACGCCTAAAATCGGTCATCTTTAAACACCCACAACTTTTGAACCAGTGAATTCCTAGCATTCAAGGTTGGATGTTCTGCATTTCTTGTCAAATTTTGCAGGATTATATTTTTAAAAAGTTAAACATTGTTGGCTTCTAAAGTGAAGTTTAACCAACCCATACATTCTGGAAATAAGTAGGAAAATCTCCGAACTTTTTCGTAATTCAATAAAACGGTTCTGGATATCTCACATAGGAATTCAAGGAACCAAAAACGCCAACAAATTAGCAAAAAATACTTCAAAATCGCTTCCAACAAATTCACATGCTATCATCAATGAAGAATTGATGAAAAGAATAAATTATTTTGATCATTGTAATAACCAAAAGTCCAAGGCATGGTATGCAGGGAAAGACCTAAATCGGGCAATTGTAACAACGGTTAATAGATGTAAATTACGCCATTACAACTTGGCCTTCGCTTTAGCTATAATAGGGATAATAAAGGACCTCAAGTGCCCATGTGGCTATGAAAGGCAGGACTTTCTTAGAACATGTACTATAGCAGTGTCATTTATTCGACGATCAAATGAAAAACCTCCATTTAAAATCTCGTGAAACTTAAATACTCCTTCCCATTATCGTATAATATTATACTATTCAACCTCACAGTAGCGATTTGTAACGCCATGTACTAGTTCCTAAAAAGTTGTAATTTATCAATCTAACAATAAGAGAAAAACGAATTTGTAATCTCCGACATATAACAGGTATTCTGGATTTTTGTATTTTTGTAAAATTGTAATTTTGTAACTTTTGTAATAATTGTAGAGATTAACATTGCTTAAATAAAAAAAGGTTAATGTTTCTTCCTATACAGTGAATTCAAGAAGTATTTGTACAGAAATGAATTTGGACTCATTTTAAAGCTTTGAAACTTCTCCTTTCGAAGAACATTGTTCATTTACTTGTGACATATTTTCGCATAATGTAGCGGATGCGAAACTGAAGACCCACTCTTCCTAAAACATGCTATAAATTCAAACCTCTGTATAATAATTGCACCATTTTTTCATGACTCAATCGACCACAGACTTAAAGATTGAAATCTCCCCTTTAGTCCAGTTTTTGCAGGTGCTTGAATCTGCAGCGTTTACTAAGAAAAATGGGTCTCCAGTTTCCCACCTGCTAAATCATGTAGAAATATCTTACAGGAACAGGAACACTGACTTGCAAAAGTAGACGTTTCAAGATATAAATTACACCCACGTTCATGGCTGTACTATTTATTTTTACGAAATTATCACAATTTTTCGAGAATCACATATATAGTGTTTAAGGGGGTAAACTCCTTTTTCCAGAATTGCAAGGGTGCGGGATTCGCGTTAGCATTTCTCGATAATACAAAAATGGGGTTTTTTCAGTAGTCAAAAACGCTAGATAAAAGATCGATCTAGGACGCTATCGCCCGCAAAGTCCTATTATTTTGTTTACGAGGCGTAATTTGCATTATTACAGCGAATTGGCAAGCATATAATAATCCTATAACACCATAATACAAAAAGTTATGTACACAAGCAGGTTATAGGAAGCATACAACTATGCATGTAGCTATTTTCATAGCTACATGCTGCCGAATAATGCAAATTACGCCTCATAAACGAAAAAATAGGACTTTTGAGGGCGATAGCGCCCTAGATCGATCTTTTATCTAGCGTTTTTTACTACTGAAAACTCCCATTTTTGTATGATCGAGAAATGAGAACGCGAATCCCGTACCCTTGCAATCCTGGAAACGAGTCTACCGCCTTAAATAGATTTAGGGATTGGAACGAAAGTTCACAGTGTTTTTAAATTTAAAATTCAAAGATAAAATTAAGATATTTATTTGTAGAGATTTTCCAATAACATGGTTTCCATTCTGTTCTATTCCTTTTTGCCATTTTTGAGGTATCTTATCATGTCACTGAATAAACCTATGAATAAGTATCTTAATTTTATCTTTGAATGTTAATTTAAAAATGCTATCATCTTTCATTCCGTCCCAATATATCATAATATAAATTTAATAATAAAATTTAATAACAAAACAAAATATTCATCAATTCCAAAATTATACAAAATTTGACTCCAGATTTTGGGTACTATGTCCTGTACAAACATCCATTGATGTATTAAAAAATACATCATTCCATCTAAAAAAACGAAGTTGACCTTTATGCATCCATTCACGAAAACAACTAATAACATCAAAATATGCCCCAGTCGACACCATTCATATTTCCTCTAAAATAATTTTTGCCACGAGTAATAATAGCGAGAAAATCAAGATGTCAAAATAATACGTGGCTGTTTTATGTGGCTAACAGAGAATTAACAGAAATAGGAGCATTTTTCTCAGTTTGTATTTAGAATTCCGATCGATGTTAAGCGCGAAGTGTTCAACGACGCAACTGAATTGAGGAAGTAGACCAGAACTGCATAATTGACCTCTTAAGGGTTTAAACTGTCGTTGTTGCTCGCAGACGAGAAACCAAGAACATCAAGCAAAATCTATCATGGGTAGAATCAATCTGATAACGTATATACTTACTCATATGAATATGTATCAATTACTGACTCTGTGTATCCATGGATCAAAGGACACTTGAGAAGATGGAAACAAGACAAAGGATATTCTACAATACAGTAGTGACGAGCAATACTACATTTTACAAAATTATACAGGGTGGTTGAAATAAAACTGTATTCGTTTGTTATCAATAGACTGCGAATCTTTATGTAAAATAAAAAATGTTTACATTGATTACAAGACACAGGAGCGAAATAAAAACACACACCAATACTGTGCGCATAAGACCGCACGACCGAAGTTCTTCTATGGCGCAATTCTTCTACATATACAGGGTGTCTCAAAATTCCTTCAACATCCGGCACACACAATGGGAGGTTCCTGAGATCATTTGAAGCGACATTTTCCGTTGCAAAAATGGCGCCCGTGGCTTTGTTTAGGAGTTATTGATACTTTAAAAAAAGAAATTTCGGACTTTTTTCATTGCAATGTGTAGCCAATTGAAAACTGATCAACTTTTGTTTAAAATATTTTTTTGTCAAATTATCGCAAGTACTTGAAAAATCGTGAAAAGTGTTACGTGGGACACCCTGTATATATAAGTATGTATATGTATAAAAACGTTAATAATATTTTATTAATATTAATAATAAATATATATATATTATAATATATAAATATGTCTTATGCATGAGAAGTGAGCATCCTAGTACGTACGAAAGCCCTGGGCACGGCTATAAGACTTAAAAAATACACGTATAACTTGGGACGTCCGAAATTCAAGCCCTACGGAAGTCCCTGGGACGAAAAAATGGACGTCCCTTGGACATCCGAAATTTAGGTCCCACGGATGTCCTTAGAATGTAAAAAACAAACGTCTACAGGACGTCCGAAATTTAAGTCCATCGGACATCCCAGGGACGTCCGCAACGGACATCGGACGTTTGGACGTAAATTGGACCAAAAACGTACGTCCAACGGACATCCGGTGCTATCTGGGCTAGAATATCAAATCACTCCAATGTAGCTAAGGACCTGTGCACGGTTCAACTCTCATATTCTGCAATATTTCAGCTTTAATTTTTAAGAAATCATCGCTCTATCTCATTTCTATCGGAAGTTCTGTGCGCTGCTACAGCGAACGTTGGCGCTGGCATTGGCTGAGCCACAGTCCATCCATCGCACAGTGGTCTTTTTTTCCTATAAAGTAACAACCCTTCAAAGCTCCCAAATCCAAAATATTATTCATTTTAGATAATTCTGTGATGAGATACAGCGTTCTAAAGACAAAGTCAGAAAATTCAAAGTAAAATAAAACGTTTTAGATTTCAATCATCGAATATCAGAAAACGGATTTTAATGATGGTTTTATATGTGTTAGTAAGCGCATTTTAAATATTTAATCCAGTTTTAAGCATTGTTTAGTCCATACACGAATAGCGTAAATTAATAGCATTTCAAACTTTGAAAAGAATTATACAAAAACGCTTAAGAGCGCTAAGCTTGGACTTGTTTTATATGAAAGCTTGAATATTTACTAAGAAAAGCATGTAAATTTTAACTGCAATCTTCCGCAATCTTGAACTATAAACGGATTTTAACAAATACGGGCCCGCGGTTATTTGACGCCTGGATACACAGTTCCACTTGAATCTTGCATATCAGCTTGGAATTACAATGTATATATATTTTTGTCTACGCCAGTTTTGTTCGCTTTATTGTCTTGTTTTATAAACAATAGAAATCGGTTTGGTCCGAGGTTACTTCTTTCGTTAACATTAGTTTTTAGTGCAATATTCGAAGTGAACAGAGAAACATCTCTCCTAGCGTACGAGTTTATTAAATTTTTTGTGTATTTTAATCTCAGTTATATAATTACAGTTATATTATACATTATACATAGTCTATACATACTTCATAGTTCAGTTATTTAGTCTAGTTTTTCATTCAGTGTAAAGTGTATTATAATTGTTTCAAATAATTCTGTATAATAATGTCGGAAAGATTTCCAAGTAAGTTTAATTTGTTCATTTGATCGCCATCAGATTTTTCTGTTCACGGAAGCTTAATTATTTTTACTTTTTATTTTTTGTTTCTATTATTGTCTTTATTTTGATATTTGTAGATAAGTATTGCTTTAAAAATGAAGACTTTTTTATTACATGGCACAGTATAGACGATCCGAACAGGAAAGCAATTGCTGTGTCTGCTTTTATATTTAACACAATATTAGAAGCGAATGTTAATGAAGCATACAAAAAATCAACTGAGGAGAAAATTCGTCACTTTTGTAGTAATGTAGCTATAAAATGGAAAAGTTCTCATCGTGTATTAGCAAACTTTAAAACAAAGCATGCTAACTGGTTGCAAAAACATTTTATGGTTGACAAATGTGTAGATGAAAATCCCTGTCCTGCAGCTTCAACATCTGTAGGACGTCTTTTTAATGTAAGCCAAGAAAAGCCTACTTTCGGGAAGCATTGTCCACAATTTTTCAGTTATATGTGATGATCTGACAAAAAAACGGTTTCAACAAAAGTTAATCAGCATTCAGTCTTTTATAAAAGTCAGTATAAAAAATTTGGAAAAAATTTTTTTTTTTTCAAATATCAAGGCCACCCCTATTTTTTAGACGTCACTATATGTTTTTTATTTCATAGTCATATAGCTCACGTCAAGACGAATTCAACGACCTACAATACTATGATTTTAACTCTTGAAATAATGCTACAATACTTTTGGCCACGAAAACGGGGTCTCCAGACCACTGTGCATCGTAGCGGCGTTTTGATTGATCCACATTTTTCATTAATAACTCCGTCACGAAGCCACGGAGAACATTTTCGCAAAGGAAAAAGTTATTTTAAATAATTTCAGGAATCATTCCTTTCAATAAGAACGTCCAACATTTTTGGGACTCCGTGTACATGCATTGTATACGAACATCGCTGCCAAACATTGTTTGGATAACAGAACGTTCGAAGAATACATCCCTGAAAATATGTATAAACCTTCCAGCAGTAAAAGGGTGACGGTAAAAAGTAGAAACGAGAAACAATAAGTTCGTTTCGCTTAATGAAATGTTGAAAGATATAGCGTTTTTATAGAAGGTGGAAGTCCGGATGGCCTATCATTGCTGCTCGTTTAGCTTTCTATTGCGAAGATATGGTTCCTCTCTAGTGATCGCGCAGCAAGCGAATACAGTTCCACCCTTCATGTTATCCGGCCCTAAAAAGAATCGTAAAACAGCTCGAGGAGTGTGGAATCGGTGAGAAATGCCATTAATGAAATGGCCGATGGTTTATGTGCTGTTTTGTAAGAGTCTTACAACGAAATCTCCTGTTGCGCTGTGTTAAATCAAATTACTGATAGGTCAAACCCTGCCCTATTTCATCAATGTTCAACCATAGCTATAATTTGAGACAAATTTTTAAGTTTAAACATACCACTGCTTTATACATATTATATACGTATATATACATATACATATGCGTACATTTTCGGAAGGGTAAGTTGTTACGGAACAATGTGCGCCAAGTCACAGTAACACTTACTCCATTGACACATGTAGAAATCTACAACTGTAACTCGACGAGGAACAAGACAAACCCAGGGGCGCCAGGCCGCCTCGGCACCATCCTGAGTGACAGAAGAATCGCGCTGTGGTCGAATCTTCGAGAAGACCACATGGTCGAGAACCTTCTAAACCCCTAGTAACGCGTTGTTGATAGGGTTAGCAACGATTCGATATAAATACTGGTAGGCTATCGCGGAGCATTTACTTTAGCTGCTCCTGTGGGAGAGGACGAGGTAAGATCACGGCCGCTCATAGGTTAGGGAGAGTACGAAGCAATGCTATCGGACGCCTAGCCACTGATGCCAGAAGGAGGAACCGAGGAACTTTCTCCTCCGGCGGCTTGCCCCCCACTCTGACGCACCGTCGTCGCCACGCTGCTTCTACTGCGCACGCGCTACACACGAATGCACCTCTAGTCTGCCCGTGCGAGTCACACGCGTGCGCAGTGCGAGAAGCAGCGTGGCGACAACGGTGCGTCAGAGTGGGGGGCGAGCCGCCGGAGGAGAAAGTTCCTCGGTTCCTCCTTCTGGCATCACTGCGCCCAGCAGTCCAGGAGAGGAGAGGGGTTGCATCTGGACGCCTCTCTGGGTAAATGGGAGAGGACGGCCATGAGGCTGGCCGCCCGCCGAGAGGAAAGAACAGGGTAGCTTCCTGGCCGCCTGAGAGTAGGACCACCTGGTTCCTCTGTACGTCTCGGAGAGGACGGCCATGAAGGCCGGCCGCCGAGCGGGCAGAAGAAACCGGGCGAATCCGTGTCGTTGCCGTTTCCCCAGAAGGAGAGTACGGTTGAGATAAACCGGACGCCCGATGGTGGAATCGCATTAGCAAAATTATTATAACCATACATTGCTACTCTTCTTTAAAGGTTTTATTGTAAAATACACGAAACTTCCAATGTTTGAAACTAATTCTTGAAATATTTATATACTGTGTCCAGAGAAATTCCTAATTTCTTAATCTTAATTTAAAAAAATTCCCGTTCTTGTGAAAACTCCAATCTCAACCCGTATCCTACACAACAATATTTTAGTTTGTAACCAAACTATTGTTGTTCCCTTAAACAATCTTATTCCCGACAGACAGTCAGTTCTCCCAACCAAATTAATGGGTAACGGGGACGTACCCGTCAGAAAATTTACCGTCGTTGTTCAGTGCAGCGAGAGGATCTCGGTAGGGCACGATTACGTGGCCGCGACGAGAATGTGGCCGTTTAGTCTGCAGACTAAACGTTCCGATCAGTTAATCTCTCTTGATTCGTGCCGTTATAAAGGGTGAAAGACCAAATTTGAAAATTGCGGAGAACCGAACGGTACCGCTGGAAAGTCACAGAAGTGGCGCTCGATTCCGAATTGAAAAGGAGTTACGACTGTGCGTGAACACTCTGGATCAGAGCCGGCAGGGCACGATAACGTGGCCGTGACTCTGCAATAGTCCAGACACACCCGCTATTCGATCTTTCAGCCTAATCTCTTGCAACTGTGCTGCCACGAAATAACAATTCCAACACCGGGTTAGTTACGAGACCCGATGTATTTCCACGCGAGGTTCGTGCCTCCAGGCACTGGACAGCGGGATGGTTGAGGCGTATATAAATAATTGTTGAAGAACGATATCGGGTAGAATGAAGTATATTCTGTATCATATGTGTTTACACGCGTGGATGACCACAGTATCCATGAACCGTTTACTGTTTCGGAACGATAATACGCGCGTACTATACGCGAAGATAATCCGTATGTGTAACGCGAAAACAATACACGAACGAGACGCGATGACCCCGCGCCTGGAACAAAAGGATTCCACAATAGAAATGCGCGTAAGAAATTCGCTCAATTTAGAACTTTGTATCGTCGACGCTGGCTTCGCGCACGTTGAATCCCGTCGTATTGCAATCTTTCCTTTTTATCGAACGCGATTAATCGGGTAAAATTACTCTGGGCGGAGTAGTCAGTGCCGATCGGTGCCGCCGGGATACCACGGGAGCGGAGATCGGTGGCTACTTGCCCAGGAATTCACCCCATTGAATGGCGCGGTACAAGAGTCTGGGCAGGGCACAGATTCGTGGCCGTGGCGACTCTTCACCGCCCATACAATCATAAGCTCTTAGCAGGACAAACAGGAATAAACCTCGTTCAGAATCAGGCTAGTAAGATCAGGCAAACGATCGGCCCCACCGGATAATTCCAGGAAGAGCAATCGGCTCCTGCTCGCTAGGCGATCACTCAACGTGGTGGAGGAATTACGAATATCAGGGCACGCTTGCGTGGCCATGGCCTTATGTGAATTTTCCTGCTGCCCGTTCTGAGCGATTTATACTGCGTATCCCGTCTAATCACGAGATACACGGTAGATTGGACGCAGGAATCCCTAATCGATGCTGCCGGATTTCTCGTAGGAACAACGATCCGTCCCGACACGTAGACGTTGCAGTAACACGCTTGCCGCTTCCCGGCTGACCGACGTAAACAGTCGTTATTTTCCCGACGCACGAATTCTCTATTATTCGCAACGCGCAATACGAATAGCCCTCCGGACGAGCTAGGGACATCTTTGTATAATGTGCCTCTTTGGCGATACGCAAATTATAAATGAAACGAAGCTTCGATGCTCCTAATGAACACACCTGAACAATTCGCCGCATCGGCGGTACGTAAGTCGTAAATGAAAGGGAGCCTCAATTCTCTGAACAAGGAATATAAGTAAACTCAACTTTAATTTACTCGTAAATTTTTACAATCGTAGCAACTTGCTTCCTTGGCAATACGCAAATCTCAAACTGAAACGGAGCTTCAATGCTCTAAATAAATGCTTTACGTAATTTAACAATAATACACTCGTGGATATTTATCCCGATAATCCGCATTACGCGACTAGAATTGCCCTTTTGACGGGCTATGAGCACAACCGTATTTACTTGCCTTCGTGGCAATACGCAAATCACGAACTGAAACGGAGCTTCAATACTCTAAATGAATATTTTAATAAGCTACTCGTAGCTATTTATGCAAAGAATTCGCGATACGCGACTCGAATGGCCCTTTAGCCGGGCTATGGACAAGATTAGAATAAAGTGCCTTATTGGCAATTCGCAAATTATAAGTTTTGATATCTCTAATTTCTAAATCGCACGCGAGACTCGAAGTGACTCGTACTTGCTTACCGGATCGAGTCCAGCGCAGAGTGCCGAATTTGCTGCTCGCATCGACCGATCGACTTCCTTCAATCGTGATCGAGAGGGGATCGATGCGCGCGCATCTTGTTATACATATATCGCACCTGTGATCTTGGTCTATAACAAGGATCACGTACGACGTCACGGCCGTCGCAGTGGGAATCAATATCGATTTGCACGATGTATCGGTGTGTAACCCAGGACGGTTACAAGTTACAGGTATGAAATAACTTATAAAATCTATTTCAACATGATTTTAAATGTCATTTGATCGATAAGGGTAAAAGAATAATCGAAATAGATCAAAAAGTAAGGATCGAATAATATTTACTTACTCAAGAACTAGTAGTTTAATAATCACGTAATTACAGGAATTAGCGTAAAACTAATTAGTTGATGGGAAACTATCACCTTCTGTAAATTATGATTTAAGGTACAGGTTGTTTCAAAATTATATGTTGCGACCACTATAACGTGATTCTGAATTTCTGAATAAGTGGAGATCTATTAAAAAATGATTCCAGAAATGACAAAAAAATCCCCAATATTCTGAAATTTTGAACACATCTTGTATTTTGCTATGAACGCTTGAAACGCTATTGCGTTGGAGGAAACAAATTATTTTTGGTAATATTGTTATGTCGCAATAAAGGGCGAACATGAACTGCGAAATGAGCAATTTCAAGCTTCATTAGACGTACACTAACGAGAATAACTGATTCAACACACTTTAAATCAGAATAACTTTATTATGAATGGACCAAACAACTTCAATTTCTCTGTAAGGCTAGAAGAATTAGTTTAGCAAATGGCGTCTAAAAAATATTTTGAAAAAATGCATTTGGTCGGAATTGCGAAAAAAATAGTAAAAATTGATTTTTACTATCTTTTTAGTTGGACCAATAACGAAGATTTAAAAGATGTGTTTGGTCAAGATGTGTTTTGCTCGTATAAATTATATATGCTTTGAAAATTCCATGAAATTGGTTAATTGGTTTACGTGCTATAAACAATCAAAAGTAGTAAAAAGGCCGAAAATCTTGAAAATTGCGATTTTTACCACTTTTGATCGTTTATAGCTCGTAAACCAATTAACCAATTCCAATGAAATTTTCAGAGCGTATATAATTTATACGAGTTGACCAAACACTAAATAAAAAAAACCAACTTTTACTATTTTTTTTTCGCAATTCCGACCAAATGCATTTTTCAAAATATTTTTTAGACGTCATTTACTAAACTAATTCTTCTAGCCTTACAGAGAAATTGAAGTCGTTTGGTCCATTTATAATAAAGTTATTCTGATTTAAAGTGTGTTGAATCAGTTATGCTCGTTAGTGTACTTCAACTGTTCAGAATAGCATAGCAAAAACAAAATAGGCGTTACGATATGCCTCGTACAGACCTAAACATTTCGACGAACAGCGCGCCGAACCACGCAGAATGACGAACAGAAGGGATAGCGCAGCGCGTCGGCCAACGGCGAACGGAACGGATTTGTGCTACTTCCAGAATTTCTTGCCAACAAGTATGGAAGCTGCAGCGGCGTATAGTACACAAAGAAATACAGGAAATGTTGGCAGTTTATTGAGTGAATTAAAGCGAAATGTTCAAGTCTGTACGGAGCATTAAAGACATCAGATTCGAGACTAAATAACTTGAATTTTTGGAGATGTTGCAACATGATGAATTTTCGTCTTTTTATGATTCTACGATACATATTCTGAATAAAAAAGGAAGTTCCGAGAGCGCGTTCCGTAAAGAACAAGGTCGGTCACACATCGATCCCTTTTCGGTTTGGCTGCGCATTCTAAGTTGTGAAAATCGCACACGTCTTTAATATGTAAATACATGTGCATAGTACAACTAATTTTATTTTGTAAGATGTTTTTTGTTTTTCTTTTGTTTTTTCTTTATTATTTGTTTCCAGCCATTTTAATTAACTGGGTAGTTTTTGTCGCGTTTTTGTCGCGGCATATACATATTTATATGCATTATGCGTTAGTCGCGAAGGACAACCGCTGAAAGTCAAGGCGATGGTGACAAACAAATTTATATACTCAAAGAAGTACAGAAAATGCTGCAAATTTGGTGAGTGAATTGAAGTTTCAAAGTGTGAGCGGACACTATAAAAATTTTATAAGAATGATACCTTCAGATTTTGAATATTTACTAAACAAAATTGGTAGAAAAATAGAAAGACAGAACACTGTGTTACGAAAAGCAATATCTGCTCACGACGTGTCGTTTAGCTGGGTCATTACAATTGTTTTAAACAAATGCAATGTTTTCGTAGCAAGGGCCTCTTTAATAATTTAAAACAAATTAGGAAGTAGACATATAATTTTTTCAGATAATTTAAATCACCGATGTCTTTGTTTATAAATTTCTTTCTATTTCTTGACATACATTCTTTACATTATGAATGTTTAGGATATGCTATCTGTGCACGCCGAAATGCGCGCCGTCGTTCCCTGAGCTGATGGATCGACCGCGCGTACAAATGCGCGCCGAAATGCGCGCGGCGGCGTTCGTTGCACTGTTCGGCGTGCCGAAATGCGCGCTGTTCGGCGCAATGCTCGTCGAAATGTCATAACATCTCCAAAAATTCAAGTCATTTAGTCTCGAATTTGATGTCTTTAATGCTTTGTACAGACCTGAACATTTCACTTTGGAGCTTTAATTCACTCAATAAACTGCCAACATTTTCTGTATTTCTTTGTGTAGTATACGCCGCTGCAGCTTCCATAGTTGTTCGCAAAAAATTTTGTAAATAGCACAAATCCGTTCTGTTCGCCGTTGGCCGAGGCGCGGCGTTCGGCACGCCGTTTTGCGCGATTCGGCGCGCGGTTCGGCGCGCTGTTCGGCCCTCTGTCCACGATGCGTCACGTCAGAAGCGTGTACGCGTACTTCTTTTATTCACGAAACGTACAGCAAATTTCGCATCATTACGAGAAAGTCATTGAGTGACGATGGGGACGTACTAATTCTATATAATTATATTCGAAACAGAAGGAAATTCTAGGTGAACCCGTTATACAGAGAAATATTGATTGCAGAACGTTTGTAGCTGCAAAATAATGATCAGAAGATAATGCTGAACAAGATACATATTTCGTTTCCACGATGTCGAAGAAACGATGCTGAGATATCTCGTCACCACGATTTCATCCTACAATGCTATGGACGAGATGTTTCGTCTATCTTTATTATTTATATGAAGTGTTTTATTTAAAAATTCGACACATGTAATCGATTTTTAAGACATGTTATCGTTGGTGGAAGGTGCTTTAAAGATGATAAATACAAGTATAAAATACTCCATATTTTACACAATTAGAATTTTTATTGTTTATTTTGTATGGAATACAGAGGGATAATTTTAATCGCTGTAGAAGATCTAATATACAAAAATACAACCCATAGAAAAAGATCTCATCCAACAATAGAATGTGTAGTTTGCAAAAAAATATGGAAGGAAGGAAACCAGATATTTCTCTAAAAATTGTTTCGTCACATTATGCATTTTACCATGCTTTGGAGTATTCCATACAAAATAAACAATAAAAACTTTAATTATGTTACATAACATAACATTAAACCCAGACCCTTTCTTTAATTATTTCTTTAATGTACATTTACATATTGTTATCATACGTGTGTTGAGTAGGATGACATTCTGTAGAGATGTGGGTGAATGGGGGTATGTATGTGTACAAATTGATGGTGGAGTGGGTGAAAAGGGAGATGTATCTATGTGTGTGTCTGTGTGTGTGTGTGTGTGTATGTGTGGCTTGATGGCGAGGACAGTTTTAATAATTAAATATTAACTAAACCAATAAAAACAATTAACAATAATGAATAATAATAGTATCTACGCAACATGTAGGCGAAAAAACATCTTCAAGGTTAATGTAACATAATAGAAACCCGCTCATGAAGCGATATCTCGATATTGATCGCAATCTTCATTCATCATGACGCCTGCCACACGACAGCATCGTACGCTAGGCGTACATTGCCGTATATGGAAATGTAATTCCATATGTATCGAAACAATCAATAAGAGACACATAAAATATTTCACCGAAATTTTCTAAAGGGATCTTTTTTTATTGCTATAAAAATACGTTTAATAGCTTTTTGTATTAGTATTTTGTATTAGTAGTGTGTAATAGTATTTTGTACTGTATTATATGTATAATGTATATGCATTATGTATAAGTATATGTATATTTATGTACATCTTTGCTACTAATAAAAATATGAAAAAATTTTTTAGATAAAAGTTGTACTGTTTAATATATTAAATATAATGCAAAAGAAAGAGAAATTTTTTAAATGTCAATTTTTGAGATTTCAAGGTCACGAATTTTTTTTTTAAATCAATATTACATTTTGTTTCTAAATTGTTATAGTGCGTAAAAAGACAAATTCAACGATATATAAACATATATGCTGACCATATACTGCAGTGGAGAAAAGCGAGTTACAAAATTAAAAAATTTTCGAAGTCGACTTGGCACCATTTCCCGTTATTCGATCAATTTCAAATTTTGCACAGATTATTTTTTCGTCCAGTGGCACCATTCTAGGGGTTGTCCCACAAAAAAATCGGCGAAATAATTTTCGCCAAATATAACTAAGGTCCACCCTAATCTACATATACACTTACAGAGTATTCATTTGAAAACTTTCCAGCCGAATATCTCGAAGTATGAAAGATACTAAAAAAGAGGGAGGGGGGAAAAGAGGGGGTCAGTATCAGTTTTTTATTTGGGTGGCGTTTTCAAGGTCATTTGAAAGTTAACTTTGTTTTTTCAAATGGAAACCTATATTTTTTATTATGGAATCTTATTGTACGTAAAAAGACCAGCAATTTTCGTAGGATACTTTGTTTTATTCGCGCACTAGTTTCGGAGATATTTAAAGAGAAGTAAAGCGAGGCATATTATAATTGTGTAAAATTCTTTGACGCTGTTACGTACGGAGGCTTTGCCTACGTGACTGTTTGCTCCCTTCTTGGAACCATGTGTTCATGTATACAGGAGGCCGGGATCACAGGCCCAAATAAACAGCTTTCCCCTTATGGGAAAGTGCATGCAGCTGGAGACCCCAAGAACATCTTCCAGATTTTTCCATTACCCTCACTACCATTTTTCATAAACATTTTGGACTATATAAAGGGCTCCAGCTAGTCCTCCACGGGCTTAGTTCTAGGCTGAATACGAACCTGTACGCGTCTCGTGAGAAGGGCCTTATTCCCTTTCGATCATATTCTGCTTCAAAACGCGTTTCTTAAAGGCAAGTCAGTTACACTACCCCCGCATTTCTCAGTGCGTGAAAACCGAGAGCTCGGGAGCTAGGGTTCCGCGATTACACTATACTAGTAACAAGTATAACCAGTCAATTCTACTCTTGATTATATTGTATTTTTACCAGACATTGAGAGTCTTTAATCTCATCCTCCACATCCATTTATAATTCCAGTATCTAGCTATACTCCCACATTGATAAACCTTTACCGCTCGAGGTTTATCTATTATTTCTTTTAGAGAGTTACGAGAGCCGATTTTTCCTAAAACCTTACCCTTACCGAAATCCTGTGACACCCGGTGGTGAAAGAGACACCGGTTAGTTCACGATTTCCATCTAGTGGCGACCCGGTGGTGAAACAGACACCGGCTAGTCCACGACAACCCTTTCCTATCTAGTGGCGACCCGGTGGTGAAACAGACACCGGCTAGTCCACGACTACCTCGTTCTTCCTACCTAGTGGCGACCCGGTGATGAAACAGGCACCGGCTAGTCCACGAAAACCTATCCTGTGATACCCGGTGATGAAACAGGCACCGGCTAGTTCACGACAATCCCGTTCAGAAGAACAAACCTCATAATACCTAACAACGCAAATCGTTGATGTTTTCCAGTTGTACTAGCACGTACCGTTTGAAAACAAAATTCTCTCTATTGATCTCTTGTTTATGTTGTCTGTCTTTCAATATAAGATTGTACTATTTAGTCAAGTGTGAATCATCGTAATAAGAGATACTATATTGTTAGATTATTGAATTCATATATATCGGTTTATTAATAACGAACAATGCAGAAGTGATACATGACACGCGGCAACGAACGAGAATCACACAAAGAATCGGATGGGGAGCGACGCAACGCTCATGCGCACACTCTTACTCGCGTGCACTCTTCTGCGCATACTCGCCGGCGCACGCTACCGTAGCGGCTACGGGATGTATGACAAACTTCCATCAATCCCCCACTTTTGGCACACATCTATTCCTCACATATAATCTATTTCACATACAATCGTAATCTCTTTACATGAACAGTCATTACATTGTATGGTAACGCTTTGGTGAATATATTCGCCACGTTATCGCCAGAAGACACATACCTCAGCTTTATCAATCCTTCTTCACACTTTTCTCGAATAATATGGTACAATATCTATATGTTTTGACTTCGATCGCTCTACTCTATTCAATGTGAAGTTGATAGCTGATCTATTATCACATCTGATAATATATGGTTCACGCGGTATATTAATACTAATCAGTCGCAGTAACTCTTTATACATCATATTTATCCATATCGCCTCCTTCATAGCACATTCCAACGCTATATATTCCGCCTCCATGGTAGATGTGGATATGGATCTTTGTTTGTTTGATTTCCTCCTATAGATAAGCTATCATTCCGCTATACGAATGCCTATCGTCAATGTCGACTGCCCAGACCGCTAAATATTTCTATTTCACTATCTCCTTGACTATATACCATACATCTCTCTTTTGTAGTGAACAAATATCTTTTCGCTTGCATCTAGTGCATTTTACCTGGATCCGATATAAATTGTGCTAACTTCGATACCGCATTATATTTGGTCGAGTCGCCAACGCTATGTACATTAGTGATCCTACCAGCCGTCTATATGGCACATTTTTCATCTCCTCTCTTTGGAAGGGCTATCCTGCTTTGATAATTTTATACCTGCCTCGATTGGTGTTTTTGTGGTTTTACATTCTATCATATTGTATTCATCTAATAGTTTCTGTATGTATAACTCTTGTGACAGTTTCATAGTTTGATTAGTATATTTAATACTTATTCCTAGTAAATAAGACACTATATCCCTTATTTCATATTGTGACGTTAATAATATTTTAATTCGTTTTATTTTATCTTATTTTTGCTGAATAACACTATATCATCGACGTAAATGCTTAAAATGAGATCGCGATCATATACATAGACACAGTTATTGCTTTTTAATCTTTGGAATCCGTTTTTAATTAGGAACATATCAATTGCATCGTTCCAATTCCGACCTGATTGTTTTAACCCGTAAATCGATCTTTTCAATTTTGCTACCTCTGTATCTGCTTCGCTACATCCTGGTGGTAACTTCATGTATATTTCCTCAGTTAGTTCTCCATACAAATACGCACATTTAACATCTAAATGATGTGCCTGCCAACCTTCACACATCGACATTGCCAATAACAATCTAATAGTTGACATGTTGGCAACTGGAGCACATGATTCAAAATAATCTACGTTTTTTTTTCTTTTGACCATATCCCTGCGCTACTAATCTCGCTTTGTACCTAACAACTTTCCCAGTGGGATCCGTAAGTTATGTAGAGAGAGAGAGAGATTGCAGCTTCCAGCCTCCTTTGAATCTCAGAGGAACAGTTCGTTTCCCAGCCGAGCGTAAAATTTCTCAAAAGTGTTTTCCTTCACGCTATTCAATTCATGGCACGTTTAAGTTGATTTTACTAGCAGTAACAATATTTTGGAAAATATTGAAATTCAATTGTACGCTGGCGATTTAAACATGTTTAAACAATCATAATGTATTAGTATTGAACATCGGATTCGGGCTAGTCTAGAGAATATTTTGCTGTAAAGAACAATACAATATCTTTTATAATAACATCACAATATTTGTTTAAAGTTGAAGAATATGTTTTTTTCCAAACTCAAATTTCTCAGAAACTATGCGTCTAGGAGAAAAATTAATGACAGATTCGGTATCAGCGCGAAAAACTCTATAAGAATCGCATAGTGAGATTCGAAATGTCAAAAAAAAGTTGAAATTTGTTGGCCAGTGGTGCCCTGCCACTAGCGCAGTCGTTCGACGGGATACGGCGCGGCGAACGCCCGTTGCAGTGGTGAGCGTCACTGGCGGCAACTCATGTCGGGCGAAGATATTTTGCTTTCTTTTATTTTAAAGGGTGGTTTCTCAATAAAAGTCTGCTCTATCGCGTAGTACAGTTCGATTTTCCGCTGGACCCTTATTTTTTTATATAAATTGAAAAATATGCTCAAAAATCGGTGCAAAAGTGGTGTCTCTCCGTCTTTAATGATTGTTTAAACATGTTTAAACAATCAAAATGTATTAGTATTGCACATCACTGGATTCGGGAAAGTCTAGAGAATATTTGCTGTAAAGAACAATACAAAATCTTTTATAATAACATCACAATATTTGTTCAAAGTCGAAAAATATGTCTTTTTTTCAAACTCAAATTTCTCAAAAACTGTGGGTCTAGGGGAAAAATTATGGACAGATTCGGAATCAGCGCAAAAAACTTTATAAGAATCACCCAACAGTAATTGTTGAATAAATTTTGTGTTGGACAGTGTAAATCGAATCGAAAACTTTCTTCCAGCAGTTCTATTAATCGGATACCTTTTTCCGTGTAACGTTTTGTTTATTTTCTCGTTTCTTTGTTATAATAAATGGATGCTTAATTCCCCATCAGTTTTAATTCCATAGAATAATATTTTATACTACTAAAACATGAATCTTTTCTGTAAAATCTGTATCAATGTCTCCGATCGGAAACTTTCTGCCACGGGTTGTAGTTCGAAATATTTTTATATTGATTTATGTGAAGCTATGGTAGCTGTGGAGGAATTTTCTTGAAAAATACATAAATCAAAATATTCCAAATGATTCGCAAAAATTATTTGGATGAATGCTATTATGTAGCTATTGAAAACATTCGGAAGGATGTTTAAACATTGTGAAAATAAAAAAACGCAACCTCATTTGTTAGCTTGCTAGCTAAACAATAAGATTTAACCGATAAGAGGCACAATTTTACAAGTGATAATTTAGAAAAAACTATTGTCACGTATATGGTTTAAATTACAACAAATAAATCTTTTCTATATATTTTGCATATATTTTGCATATACATATTTTACATGTTTCCACATAACCATATAAGGTTTGTTAGACTGATGCACGCAAAAAGCAGGTAAGAAAGACAACTGGGTCGTACACGAAAATAATCAAATCAATTTGTGATATACAGTCAAAGAAATGATTTTAAACATATATTAACATTGCAATTATACTGTATAAAAGTTTTAATTTTCTTCAGGCAACTAATTTTGAATAATTTATTTTTCACGTGTGCGGTTTTGATAAAATTGATTTTAACTAATACGATTTTTTAATTATTAAAATGTGTTGCTTTATCAGCAATAATTGTACGATTATTTCTTGCATAAAATTAGTCTATGAATTTTCGTAGTAGTTTAATGTTTGGGCAATATGTCTGTACATGACTAGCCTTTTAATACCCAATATCGACTTCATATTTTCGTTGCGTACTATGTATGGGAATTGGGAAAGCATTTTATACATATTTGAAGCGTGCGATACGTAACACGTGCTACTAACGGCTCGTAAGTTTGCTGCTAGCATTTCAACGAGGTTATTGAGGTTACTAAATAAGTGATTGAAGAGGGTGAGTCGCTCAATTCAGTAACCTAAAATTCCTCGCAAATAGGTTGTTACACAAATCAATGTTTTGTGTAGCGTAATTTATTTCTAATTTGTTTTCTTACCAATATATGAAAGTCACTACAAGTGTATTGTTCAAATAGCATGTGTAACACTCTGTGTATCTTATTGCACATGTGGGTTCAAACACCAATATTTACTAATTGGAAAATGTTCTTGAAATAATGTTCAATGCGAGTACATAATGCTTGGAATATAACCCATTAAAAGAATTTCTAAAACCGTTAGATTTTCATTGATTTAATACTGAATGACTTCATGCATCAAACGTAGAAATTAATTTGTGATCTTCGGAATTAATTAGTTACAACAAATTTTACCGTATCTATTTAATTACCGTATTTATTAATCACTTGTAAGATGAAGCAAATACAAATAGAAAGTGGTGAATATTATTTTCATAGTTTGTAAATAATAGTTTAAAAACTATTGTAGATAGCTTTTAAATAATCAATACATCCACGAAAAATGAAATTTGTACATCTAATATACAGGGTATCCCAAAAATGTTATACTTCCTTGAAAGGGATTCCTGATGTCATTTGAAGCGACCTTTCTCTTTGCAAAAATGTTCTTTGCAGCTTTGTTATTGTATTTGCGGCTCCCGTTGAGCGCGGTGTTAGCATTGGCCGAGCTGGAATCCGTCCGCAGTAGGCGCGCTCTGATTGGTATAATTTTTTCGTTAATATCTCCGTAACAAAGCCGAGGAAAACATTTTCGCAAACGATAAAGTTATTTCAAATGACCTTAGGAATCACCCCTTTCAAGCAACTACAACATTTTTGAGGCACCCTGTATCTACCTTACCATATTCTCATTCCACAGTTAAAAAAATAGTGAACATTGATTTTACAATTTTTTTTATCTGAGTCTGTAATAAAATTTAAGCGATTCTTAAATTTTACATCGAAATCGGTTGATGCAGAAAAACGACTAGCATCGAAAATGTAAAAAAAACTGCAATTTTCACCGTCTTTAAACATTTGCAACTCATTTCAACGTGGACCGATTTTGAGATAAAATTTCCATAATATTTCTTAAATTTTTATTACAGACTCAGATAAAAATATTGTGAAGTGTGTTAGTTTCCTAACAATAACCTAATTCCTAACAATCACTAAAAAAACCAATTTTTATAAATTCATAAAAAAACTTAAGTCATGTGGTCCACTTTTTAAACAGTTACATCATTTTGAAGATTATGTCAGTACTTTGTTGAGTGACTGTAGATGTGCTTAACGTTTCTGGTAAATTTGTTATCAATAGACTACGAATCTTTATGCAAAATAAAAATTGTTTGCATCGATTGCAAGAAAGAGAAACTAAATCGAATGTTATTTCTTCCCTTAATGATTTTAATAGAGGAGAAATCGTATATTGACATCTCCAATTTTTAAAATTTTTCAACAATTTCAAATTTCATCTACTCAATTTTGCTATAAATGCATAAAGATCCACAGTCTAGTTATCAAGATATCAAGATAACAATGAAATTTTATTGTGCCCATTTGATCGTAAATTTCGAGTCCGTAATGAAATCTCTTGTCCCTATCATATGTCTTCTCCTGTTTCGATTTCTCCAATTACTCGCATGTCCTGATCTTGTTAGTGATTTCGGGTGATCGAATTGATTGATCTTCATCGCTTTACAGAATACATATCTCATTGTATTGAATTACGTGTACCAACCTTATTAAGTAATTTTGTTAGCATACAATACAGGGTGAGGCACCTAAGACTCATATCGAAAATATCTCCGTTGTACAATTATTGTGATGGAAAAGTTTTTTTTCACTAGGTCATATTATATTTTCCAATATTTCAGAATCATCGTTTTTTTTTTAAGGAATGACGTATTTTGATGAGTGTAACATTATAGCTAATGAAAAGATAAATTCAACCATATTATATGTTGATCTTCAAATGACCTTCGAAGGAGTTGTTCTTCAAAAAGCATAACTTAACGTACAAACATCATATTCATGTGCTTACCATACTCTACGAGGGTTATTCTATGTTTGGGATTCGAATAGCAGCATTTCTCGGCTGTTATGTTCACCGTCGAACATCGTTCGCTCCGACTTTTTCTACCCTGTTTAGAGTCAAACAGCGATCATCCGTTACCGTCGAGCGAGAACGCCAAGTCTGTGTCCGCGCCCGTAACATACCAATACTTGTCTAAATTGTTGTCTCCCAGAAATCATGCGATCGAGTATGAACCAATCACCTGTAACCACGCCGTCAGCGCGAAGAGTATTTAAGAATCTTTCCTTGTCGGAGCCTCGTCTCTTACCTCAATTCTCAGCACGATTTCAAACGCTCTTCTTCGCCAGTATGCACCGAGATTTCAACGCGCTGGACACAGTTAACTTTCTCAATACGCGCGGTGGTACAGTACGATCGAACGTTTTCTTCTGTCGATCTCTCAGGAAATCCCGTTTTCCTACTCGCGATTACGTTACAGCTCGGTGTGCAATTCGTCACTGCTTTTAGACACGGCTCTATGCTTATCCGCGTTATCGCCAAGTTCTGGTCGCCTTTACGACTGTGGGATTCCCCTCACCAGAAATTCGGCGAGCGATTGTCATTCAACTGAATAATACTTTTCTCCACTTCAACGGATTAATCGAGTGTTCTCTATTTCTTCACGCCGTCTCGCTTCCTCGTTTCGCACAGGCACAGCTCAAGATCTCCGTCGCGATCCGACAGCAGAAACCACGGCACGGGCAAGATCTCCGATCCGTAATAAAGCGATTCGCGCGGCAAGTGCAGTTACAAAGAAATAAAGAACAGTGTTCCACAGATATCCGCAGTACAATTTCTCCCAATTTCCTTGTCTTTTTCCTCGCGCGCTCAGGTCTGAGTGGTCCCGGCATCAGGCGCCTCCGACCGACGGTCGATGCCGAACACTCTGTATATCCTTACTTTTTGTAAATACAGTAAATGCAATAAATCGTGTTGTATACGGATCGTCTTCAATTGAACTATTTTCATATGCATGGAATTCGTACAATAGAGAATTCTGTGTTACTGATACTGATAGTAACATGTGTACATACCAGAATATCTCAATTTGATATCTCACATGATATAATTCGGAACATATTCACCTGATGCATTGAAGATTCAATAAAGCCTCAATTATCACAATTTTTTATTATACGATGTGACGTGGCAAAAATATGCACGCCCGTCCGACTTGAACCGCCGCGACGCGCCGCCGTTCTATCACTTTGGGAGCTCATTAGACTCGCTAGCGCTGTCTCTGGGACGAGCGTCGCCAGATTAGGACTTCTTTACTTTTCAGTATTTTTTATGAGACTTTCACCAACTTATTTGTGGCGTTTTTCTCATTAAAATGACACTAAACACGATATAATTTGAACTGTATTTAGTGATTTATTAGCGAGGTCATAAAGAAATAGTAGAACCACACGATCTAAGAAACAGCACGGACCCAAGGGTTTTTCTTACAGCAAGACTTTACTGTATTTTCTATGGATTTTCTCCATCTTACAATCTTCGATGTTGTGGTTGAAAGACATGGACTCAAAATAGTTACAATTGCCTCATTATGAGAGCCATCAATTAATTTGTTAATTTAATACACGTATTACAATAGTCCTAGAATGGCGTTGTAATTTTCGTAATACAAATTGTTGCTGAAATATCTCAATCTCAAGATACTCGTATACTCCAATGAAACGAACAACTAATAAATAAAGAGAATCCTCCACTGTAAGTCCGCTAAGATACCATACGACTCGTGTTTGAAACATTCTGCGTATAACAAACAGTTCGCGAGTAATTTAACTCGCTTCGTATGTGAGAATGAAGCAGGTGTGGTATAATAGCTCTAAGATGGAGTTCTAACAGTCCTTAATAAATGATATGGCGCTGTAGTGTTTGAAACGCATGAAGTGACCTCTGCGATATAGTACATAGTTTCAGAGTATTTGTGGTTTACATTATTCTCCAATATAAAAATGTTGGAAACAAGGATCGATACTGCGCTATTGCCTTTAAACGTGTAATAATTAGTTATATATAAAGTTGCTGCGGAATATTTCATTGTGGTATAATGTGCATTAAATATGAGTTTCTGTTTTAATTAAACGCTAGTTGACCTTGTGTATGACAAGTAAAGAGAAACTAATGTGACGAACAGAAAATTTTAAACTAGTTGAGCTATTATAATCTAATAAAATTCTTGTTTAATTATAAAACAGTTTTAATTATTTGTTTTCGTCATTACAGTGATTTTATAGCAAAGTATCGGCTAAAGTCCGGTTTCGGTCAAATCGGATTTAGCTCAAATTTGCACGTCGTCTCATTTTGCATCAAAAACATGTTTCCTAAAAGGATTTTTGGCTACTCGAAAAAAATTTCTTATCATTTTAATGTAATTTTCTACCTTACCGACATAATTTTTTCTACCGTACACGTGTTTTAGGGTGGGGGAGAAAAGAAAATTTGAGCTGAATCCGAGTCGATCGATTTTTGGAACTTCAGCCGATGTGGTGTACAATTTAATATCAATGATTTATGAGGCTGTTCCAATAAACTATCACAGAAATGTTTCGACCAACGTTAATCAGTTTTCAATGATCTACGAAATGCATTTTGTTCAAATTGCATTCAGTCTTATGCAAAACAAAATTCTGCTCTTCTTAATAAATTTCAATGTGTAGCTGTATTGTACAAAGAATAATGGCGAAAGACAGACCACAGACTGTTTAATTTCTTAGATCAAATCAACTCAAGGTTTTAGTGTAGATTTATATGCAATACTAATACTATACAGGGTGTCTTATCAGATATTGTCACCTTGGTTTACGCTATTAAACTATGTATGTTGAAAAATTATTAGTTTAGGGAATATTTTAATTCAAATATTGCTAAGGAAATTCCACTCTTTACGCCACTATTAATGATAACTACATTTATTTAATAATTATTTGCAAAAAGGGTTCAATGTAACGTCCATTTACATCTCGTTCCTTCATATCGAGCAATGAAGTCGAAGAGGTTTCCCAGCAATATTAAAATTAAAATATCTAAACTAATCATTTTTCGTCATATAAGGGTTAATAACTTTTTTATAGAGAATAAAAAGTTATATTGTTTGGTGCATAATGAAATATACAGTTCCATTAAAAAAATCAAAGTTGACCTTCATAAGTCATTGACGCGTCCGCCTACAAAAAAAATTAATAACATCAGTATGCGCATCTCTTGAAACCATTTAATTTCCATTTGAAACATTTCTCGCTGCGTATAATAATAATGACGAAAATCAAGGTGGTAATATATGGTGCAACACCCTGTATATTCATTGACTTTTCATTGAAATGAAACCTTTTTCTTTCTAATGCTGCAATTTGTAGACTTTTCATTACAAAACGATTAACTTTTGTTCGAAATATTTCTTTGTCAGACTATCGGAAATGGTTGAAAAGTTGTTGGAACTAAATTGTAGACCACCCTGTATGTGTATTTATACAAAGTTTTGTCAAAATTGAAGGTTTTGAATCCGGAGACTCTACTTATTAGTTTTATCATTACTGAAGTGAAATTCTAATTTGCTTCCAATAGAATTGGTTAATGGAAACTAATTTTTCAAGTATTTGTTACTTAATTTGTTTCAACTTACTTGTGTGTAGGGCTGAGGTTGCTGAGAAGAAGGCGGGGGAGGAGGAAGAGGGCCGCCAGTTACCGCTGCATCCTGCTGAGGGGATGTTCGCGGCGGCTCTAAAACAGTTAACCATTTCATGTTCGTAAGAATTATTATATTTGTCCTATCAAATGCCTAACGTAATTAATGTCAATATTTTATTTATTATGACCGTGTGTCATACCGCACTTTCGCTGTAAAAGAGACACGACTCAACGAAAACTTATTTGAGGACATAATAAGCATACTGCGAATTTTTATGCAAAATACAAATTTTCTGCATGAGACATTTTCTACAAGAAGAAGGAGCTAGATAAAAATATCTTCCCTTGTTTAATAATTTTAATTAGTTAAAAAAAATAGAACCATATTCTTAAATGTTTTCTGTAATGTTTTAAATTTTACCTACACATTTTTGTTATATGTATAAAACCGGTAGTTTAATAATTAGTCAGTATTTTGTTCACCAGTTTTACAATGAATAATCAATTTCATTTATTGGATGTACTACTTACTGAAATATTTCTAATTTTTAATATTAATTGAATATTTCTAAATTTCTTAAATGTGTCTATATAAATTTCTGAAATATTTCTAAATTTCCTAAATATTTCTAAATTTCTTAAATATTTCTATAAATTCCTTGGCAAAACTTCCGAAGAAATTTTTTAGAATAGGTTCCTTTTTGACTAAAATGATGATTGTCAAAAGGATTTTTGGCGACTCGAAAAAAATGTTTTCGCTCTCTACTTTAGCGACAAAGTCCAATTAATTCGTTTCGCACACAAATTCCTAGCCAGACCTAATCCAGACCTAACCGAGACCCTAACCTAACCCTAACCTAACTCACACTAATGTAATTTCCGCTCACTCTTAAAATAAACTTTTCGGGTTACCCGCAGTCGTTTTTTCTGAGAATCCAGACCTAACCGAGACCTTTTTTTAGAAAAATTTCCCACGTTTTTTTAATTAAACAACTTCAGTCATCTAGACAAACCTAACTCAAACTAATATCATTTCCGCCCGCTCTTAAAATAAACTTTTCAGGTTAGAGTGTGGGTTAGGTTTGGCTGGATAACTGAAGTTGTTATTAATCTCGAAGTGGAGTTAGTTTAATAATAAACCGAGGGAAATTTTTTTAGTAGATCTGGCTACGAATTTGTGCGCGAAAAGAATTAATTGAATTAGCTATAGAGGTATGAAACCATGTGGGCCGTCTACGACTTTGTCGGTAAGGTAGAGAGTGACATTAAAATGATAAACAAATTTTTTTCGAGTCGCCAAAAATTCTTCCGTCAATCAATTTTAGTCAAAAAGGAACCTATTTCCAAAATTTCATCCAATTCTGATCATGGACGTCTTCGGAAGTTCAGCCAATTTCTGAAATATTTCTAAATTTATTAAATGTTTCTAAATTTATGAAATATTTTCTTGATATTATTTTGAAATTATTCAACGTAAAAACTTTGCGTTAATTGCAAGACACAGCAGCTAAATATACATATATATTTTCCACTAATAATTGTACACTGTATTGAAAATAATATAGTATTAACATTCTTAAAGTCTTCTAATCTTTTCACTGTTTTAAATTGCACCTCCTCATTTTGTCATAAATGCATAAAACCCGGAGTCTAGTAATAACATTACTCATTCCTTGAAACGAACAAATGCATTTATAATTTTATTAAACTGCAGATTTTACGCATCTATGGCATTAAATAAAAAGATTAAATACATTAAACAGTAAACACATTACACAATTTTAAGAATACTGTTACATTATGTGCAATTTATTCAAATGATGAAACAAGGAAAAAGGTTCTCGTTCCTTGCAATCGATACAGAAAATTTTTATTTCACATAAAGATCCGCAATTTAACGATTATATTACTCTAACTTCCGCTGCAAAAGAGAAATTGTCGGCGATACTAATAGTGACCCAAGGCTAGGTGCATATTGTCGTTTTTTAACACGCATTGCGGTATTTCGGCGCAGCTATTCGATTAGTTTCAGATTTCAGAAAGTATTTTATGGCGGTAGCGTGTGTGTTGCGCACCGAAAGAAAGAACGAACATATTGCCGCAGTGCGCACATTCTCACATAAACTAGGATGACAGCAAAATTCTTGGTAGCAACACGACACACAGGGTGAATCTCGTAACGTGACGATCTCAAATAATTCGTTAGTTATTTGTTGTACAAAAAACTGTTCAAACAAATGTTGTATGGTTTCTAAGGGGACATACAGAGCTGCAATCTGATTTTTGTTACTTCGATATTTTATCAAGATATGAAGGTAACCTTCAGTTTTTTTTAAATAGAATGCCCAATATTTTTACTCGAACTCGGATGAAACACAAAATTCTGGGTAAAAAGGTATTGACCTTCGTATATCATAAATGTAATAGTTAACGAGATATTATCGAAATAATTTTCCATATGTATCCGTTGAGGGATATCAGTTCGAGCACCTGCTAGATAATATCTCGTTAACTATTAGATTTATGATACATGAAGGTCAATACGTTTTCACACAGAATTTTGTACTTCATCTGAGTTCGAGCAAATATACTGGGCAATACAGGGCATTGTATTTAAAAAAACTGAAGGTGACCTTCATATCTTGATAAAAAATCGAAGTAACAAAAATCAGATTGCAGCACTGTATGTCCCTCTAGGAAGCATGCAACATTTGTTTGAACATTTTTTTTTGTACAACGAATTAACTTACGAATTATTTGAGATGGTCACGTTACGAGATTCACCCTGTATACTAAAGTCCCAATCTAAGCCGATTCTCGGTTCCAGAGTTGGGCGTATTCGAATGAAATTTCATTCGAATTCCTGGCGAATAAAAATTACGAATAAAATTTTATTCGCTGGGTTATTCGAATAACCCAGCGAATGAAAATTTATTCGTAAAGCCCAGCGAATAATTTATTCGAATAAGCCAGCGAGCGAATAAAGGTATCGAATGACATCGCGCCGACGACAACGTCTCGGCTCGACACTCGACACTCGACACGCATCAGCGACGTGTGTGTATATGAATAACTAATTATGTTCTGCATTCAATGGTGCCCTTGCGGCTTGTGAACGGTCGATGATCCTTATTTTAGAGAAATTTTTTATCATCTAAAGATTGCAGGTATGTTTCCTATCACAAAAATTATTTTAAAATACATAAATAATTATTAATATTTTTACAAACTGAATACATTACAAATTACGAATTAAGCGTCATGAGCAGAAGAAATTTAAGTCGTCATATCGAAAATTTATTTAGAACTAATATAGCCGGGATAAAAAATATTTTAAAGGATGTGCAGTTTGTTTGTATCACGGTGGAATATTTGTCACTGGCTTTGGCTTGCCGAAAATTTGGAGGTAATAATTATATAATTGTGTAATAATGTACATTATGTTAGAATCGATAAAATTATTAACAACATTGTATTAATATATCGGTACCCATTGTTACGATAGAGTGGCAAAATTATAACAAATACATATATTTTTTGTTCATAAAAAATAATGATCGACGGTATTGTACTGCTTGTGTCAAAAGAATCACTTGTTATTTAGTTATACATTATATATATATTAATAATATTTAGTTATATATTATATATGTATTGTGTATGTCATCAATCGTCAACATCAATCCATAGCTCGTCTCGGCCTCAGGGCCTCGAGTGTCGAGTGTCGACGTCGAGTTCTCGGCCTTTATTCTCATTCGCTGTCGTCATTTAGAATAACGGATAACGAATGAAAGTCCCGGAATTTATTCGTGACTAACGAATAACGAATAAAGCGTTATTCGTTAGCTACGAATAATTCTCGGCGAATAAAATCGTTATTCGTTATTCTCGAATAAATCCTGGGATTTATTCGTTATTCTTTATTCGTTATTCGAAATAAAATTTGCCCAACTCTGCTCGGTTCCGTGCTGTGAATGTAGGAAAGGACGACAACATGTAAACACGGACCGCGCGTCCGAAGGCGCAACAAAAAATAACGTATCGGTGAGACAATACGAGTACAATAATGAATTTTTTACTTATTTTTAATGAAATCGTACCAATATATTTGCGACATTTGTCTGATTAAAATGACCAAACAAGATACAATTTGGCCCATATTTACTGTACATGTATAGTATAATTTATAATTTATCATATATTATTACATATTCTATACACAGCATATGTTTACATAAACAATTTAATATCTCAAAAATATGTTCTCAGAGAGTTAGACTATAATTTTGCGTTTTGTTTATAATTAACGGATCTACAGCCCGTTTAAAGTTTTCAAACGGCTCATTTTAATCAGAAAAATGCCACAAATATAAGTTGGTGACAGTGTTGGGCAATATTTAAATAAATAGTTATTTCAATAAAAATTTAAATAACAAGTTATTTGTTATTTGGATATTCAAATAAAAAGCAAAAATAATTATTTATTATTTGAGCAAGTCTAAATACATGCTTTAAAATAATAAAGTTAATTGTTATTCACAAATACAATTTCTGTAATAACCGAAATTGTATTTTTATCTATTAATAATACTAAATTATTATTTATTATTCATAGTCATTAAAAAACTTTCCTTTAACTGAAGTTTATATAGTCATTTTGAACGAATTTTGATTAGGTCTGGCGAAGGGGGGTTCCATTGGAGAAAGGTAGAGTTTGCTATAGTCATCTCAACAGTTTTCCACAAATATCTCGCAAAGGTCGTCCGGCGGCAACATGCACAGGAAAAAGTTATTCAGAATGATGACCTTAATAACATATTTCAAGGTCATTGAAATCGGTGAGCAATCCTCTATTGTATTAAATAATAACCAATTTACAGATTACCAAGTTACAAATTTTTCAGTAATTTTCAAAAAATGAAGTACACTTTACGAATTCTTTCAATGCTCATCAAACTGGGAATAAACCAAATTTATTCCTATTTATTATTATATTTTAAGAGAATATAGGAAATTCCTTTTATTATTTCACTTGTAGTATATATTTATTCTATTGTGTAAGTAAGTGTAAGCCTACTTAATACTTTGCAGTATCATACTTCGCATAGATATTTTATCAGAAACAAAAAATTTCAAATCATTCATTCGTATAAGTATGGCTATCGTCTGATTTAAAATCAATTACATAATTTAAAAAAAAAACAGAATAATAATATTTAAAGTGAAAGTGTTGCAATTGTTACTTTCTTTCAAATAGTTTAGCAGTGCGAGAAAGAAGGTACAAAGTTTGCAATATTGATTGTGGTTCGTACAATGCTGACTGATGCGAACTATAAGATATTACAGTTGCAAAGAGATTGGTTAAACAGACTTTCGTAATCCTGCATATAAGTAATATAATCAATTTTTTGGAGTAATAAAAAAAATTAATAAAAATTTCCAGATGGAAAAACATTTACAGAGGAAAAAGCGTTTACAGTTTTAAGTATTTATTTTTCATATAAATAGGGTGTCCCAAACATGTTGTATTTCCTTAAAAAGAGTGATTCCTAAGATCATTTAAAATAACCTTTTCCTTTCAGAAAATTTTTTTCGCGGCTTCGTTCATGGGTTATTAACGAAAAATACGGGCCAATCAGAGCGCGGTTACAGCAGACGGATTCCGACTCGACCAATGCCGACGCCATACTCTGCTGTAGCCGCGCTCTGATTGGTCCACGTTATAAATGACTAATTATTAAATTGTTAATTTTAATAATTATTAAATTAATTATATAATTGTATAACACTACTCTGGAAAATTGTTTATAACAATCAAAATTTCTGGCACGCTTTTTATATCATCAACGTGTTCGATTAATCCTTTGCACTCGGAGCTATTTTAACTTGAAAATTAAATATTTCTTTCGACCTAGAAAAATTCCATTCTATATGACTTTTTTCCTTTTATGGATGTGAAATTGATATAATACCTCATAAAATACTTAAATGTTTAGTAATGAATTAGATACCAATGTATTTAATAATGTAAACAATATTTTGAATAATGGTACAGCAATTTTTAGTGGTGACTCAGTCAGAGAGCCTGATCTGCACCGCACAGCTTACGCCGAGTCGAGGCCGAGCCGGTGGTCTTTGCCGCCCATTAGAACGCCGTCGCACCAGCACTTTCTGTGGCCAGAAACATTCTATTGCACCGTTATTTCAAGGTTCAATGTTATATTGTCATAGGTCGATGAATTCGTCTTGATACCAATTAGAATATTATGAAATAAAAAATATATGTTAATACTTAAAAAATTGAGGTGACCTTCAGTTTTTTATAAAAAAAAAATCACTTTTAATTTTTCATATCGAGATTTGTAGAAAAGTGAATACTGATCAACTTTTGTTGGAAACATGTTTTTGTCAGATCATCGGATGTACTTGAAAAATTGCGTAAAATATTTTTAAAACAATAATTTATAGGGTTAAAGTACGGATGATGTATGTGTGTATTGTATGTGTGCGTATTAATAGGCAGCCCTATATATGACTGAATTCGTAATAACAAAGAATCGTAATTAACAGTTACGATCGCCAACGAATCGCAAAAAGAAGATCAGATCGAAACGAGCAACCGCGACAAACACATCTGTCAACGAATGGTTATCCGTGCGTTCTTAATACAAATAAATACGACTTTTCCTTACAACGGCTCGGCTTTTCCTTACAAATAATAACAATATATCGGCACTGTAAAAATGTAAATGTGGACCTCCATGTGAGATCTGTATTTTTTCTATTTTTTTGAGGTTTTGAATATTTACAAGCAGAACTTTCAATTTAGAAATCTGAAACCAATTGCAGAGTATGTATTTAGGCTGGCCAACCAATATTTTTTTAAAACCTTTCAAAAAGTTTAAATTGTTAAAAGTTTGCACTATTTGTATGTGGACTAAAAAATGATGAATACTGGATTACATGCTTAAAGTGCATCTCCTATGTTACGAGCCAGGGCCGTGAAGTAGCACGAGTGGCCGGCGAAGAGTTATTATCCTAGGATTAAGGTTTTAACTTGTTAGTAAGAGTGCAGACAGACCTGATGCGTAACCAGGGAGCTGCTAGGTAGCGGACGAACCTGATGCGATAATCAGGGAGCCACCAAGGATAATAGATGACACTTGTGTTGGATCAGAGTGCAGACAGACCTGATGCGTAACCAGGGAGCTGCTAGGTAGCGGACGAACCTGATGCGATAATCAGGGAGCCACCAAGGATAGTTAGTGGCCTCGTAACTAGTATAATCTAATTGATACAATCCGAGCGGTAAGATTGTATCGTGTGGAACGTTCAATTACTAGATTAGGATTGTGGAACGATAATTAAGGGTTTAGTGAATTGGTACGAAGTTATCATTAAATACCAATATATTCAAGTCAAAAGAATGGTTTACATGTGTGTAAATGTCGCGAATGAAATGGATAAAATTAAGTATAAACAGTTATTACCTAACTAGAAGTGCTCGGTTTTGACGCACTGGCAATGCGGAGGTCTCGAAAACAACTTTAGAAAAGCCTAATAGATTTAATACCGGACTAGCGGAATCTATACGGTTATATTTGATGCGAAGGGGAACTTTAGCCCGATCTCACTGGAATTGACTTTACGAGATATAGCACGACGTGACACGGTTCGAGTCTACGAAAGAACTAGCCCCCGAGAGTAAAAATGCAAGGGTTTATATACCCCTACAATAAATGGAACACGTTGTTCATTATCTATATCACTTAGGGCCAGACTCTCGTTTTTTGTTATTTCCAATTAAATCGGGCCCGAACTCGTCTTCGTTAAAAGGGGTCAACTATGATATGAAAAGTTATCTATGATATGAAATTATTTACGATGCAAAAGGCGCTTCCTAGGGCGCTTATCTAGGGCGCTTCCTTTCAGAGACGATCCTGAACGGATTCCCGTGAAGAATTCAGTGGGAAACTGTTCTCTATCCGCCACACCTAACGCACACAAACCTACCATTGAAATCCGTTTTCTGATATTCTAAATTAGTATGTATGGAACACGATCGATTTTACTTTGAATTTTCTGATTGTGTCTTTAGAACGCTGTATCTCCTCTCGGAATTATCTGAAATGAATAATGCTTTGTATTTGGAAGCTTTAAAGGATTGTCTCTCTCTCTCTCTCTCCCTCTCCCTCTCCCTCTCCCTCTCCCTCTCCCTCTCCCTCTCCATCTCCATCTACTTCTCCCTCTCCCTCTCTCTTTATAGGAGAAAAATTGTTCTTGTAGATTAAACTTGAAAAGTTGACTTCTGACCACAAAAACGGGTTCCCGGACCACTGTGCACTGTATCGGACAACTGACAGACGTACGCACGCACGATCCCAAATCCTTACAAAATGCCATTACTTTTCGGAATGTTCGTATTTTCATTAGTAAACAACCATTATAAATGATAACAATTCTATTTGGCCATAAGGCACCGTTATCGATGATGAAAATACTTTCTGCCTGCAGGTAACCATTGTCGAGGACAGAGCGTTTTTTATGCACAATAGCGCATTGTTGTGGATAACAAAAGAAATGATTCTTTTAGACAGTGCCAGTGTCCAGTGCCCGCCACTCGAAACGATTTACGCCCTTTGAAAATTTTCTTTTCGTCCCTGATGTAAAGCCATAGTCGTTACACTAAAGTAATAACGGATAAGTAATATGGGAAACTCATAAGAGCAACCCAAACCGTCGAGTTGGTGCGGAGCAAGTCAGTCGGCGCACTATGGTCTGGAAACCCACTTTTTGTGGCCAAAAGTCAATTTTTCAAGATTAAGATATTCAAAAAATTTTTTTGTAACAGAGTAAGAACCCTTCAAAGCTACCAAATCCAAATTATTATTCATTTCAGATTATTCTGTGCTGAGATATAATGTTTTGAAGACAAACTCCGTAAAATTCGGATTAAATAAAACGTTTAAAATAGTCATCATAGACTATCAAAATACAAGTTTAAATGATATTTTCATACGTGTCAGCAGGTCTATTTTAGGTGTGTAATACAGTTGTTAGCATCTTTTTATCCATAAACAAATAGTAACAAGTTTAAACAATGTAAACTTTGAGAAAGGTTTTAAAAAAACGGCCCTATTCGGGCAGCATAGAACCTTTTGCATAAGAAACTGTAGACATTTCTGAATGTAGTGTATAAAGTTTCAACTGCCCTCGTCTGCCCGTTTTAGTTATCGAGTTTAATAAATAGTCCCCGAGAGTTTCAAGCGTTCCGAACGCGTTCGCTTGCAGATACTTGGTAGGCGTGCATATGCGACTGAAATATTTTCGTTCCAGGAACCTTATATATTGTACAATTTAAAATTTAGTTATATATTTTTGTTATACATTTTAGTTATTATAGTTATATATATATATATATATAATATTATATATATAATATTATATATATATATATATATAACTATAATAACTAAAATGTATAACAAAAATATATAACTAAATTTTAAATTGTACAATATATATATATATATATATAATATAAGGTATATATATACAGGGTGGACCATATAAATGAGAACACCTACATATCAAGTTTAAACAGTGTAAACTTTGAGAAAGGTTTTAAAAAACGGTCCAACTCGGACAGCATAGAACCTTTTGCATAAGAAACTGTAGACATTTCTGAATATAGTGTAGAAATTTTTAGCTGTTCTCGTCTGCCCGTTTTGGTTTGTACATCCTATTTTAATAAATAGTTACCGGGAGGTTCAAGCGTTCCGAACGCGTTTGCTTGCAAGTACTTGACAGGCGCGCATATGCGACTGAAATATTTTCGTTCCAGGAGCCTTGTACACTCCTCGTCAAAAAGATAGCCCAGGTGTGCTATCTTTAATTTCTCAATGACGCATGTAAAATTTTTCGTCTGTAACGTATAATATCAAAACATTATGAGCTCAGAATATGCGGTTGCTGGAAATAAGTCACAATGTCGTAGATGTTTGTATGCAACAAAGAAAAACTGTTCCATACTAAGGTCGAAATGATAGCACACTCATCTGTTAATATGTTTAGAAATTGCTCAGTATTTCATGATCTATCAACGAGTAAAGATTACAGTACAATATTATATAAATTTGTAAGTATGGGACGCGGAAAAAAATATCGAAAGTAATAAAAAGAAGTCGTAAAATAATACACAATTTCTTAAAAAATGTTGAAGATTATGGCAAAAAGAAAAGTACTGGTCGGCCGTCATCGTCATCCGATCGTGATAAGCGAGCAATTTTGCGTGTAGCTTCCAACTCGCAGTTAACAACGAAGCAAATAATGGAAAAATCTAGTGTTAGTGCCAGTGTTTCAAGTGTTCGTCGAGTTCTACTATCCTGCAAAAATATTAAGAGGCTAAAATTGAAAAAGGAATCTCCGTTAACAACGAAACACAAAGCAGAACGTTTACGCTTTGTACTTAAAAGAAAGAGTGCATTGGAAAAAGAAATGGAGAAGGGTACTATTTTCGGACGAAAAGTATAATATTATTTTTATGACATAAGAAAAGAGGCAATGTCAGCAATTCCACGACAAATGGGAGGAGGCAGCGTAATGGTTTGGGACGACATCGGTTATTTCGGCAAGACAAGTATCAAGTTTATCAATGGGAGGATGAATAGTGTCCAATACATAAATTTAATCAAAGAACAAATAAATAATCATGCAGAACGCATTTCTGGACCTGATTACATCTTTCAACAAGATAATGCATCTGTACACAGTAGTACACACATCAACATTGGTCCAATCATATTTTAATGAAAATAATATATCTGTTTTGCCGTGGCCTGCATGCTTCCCGGACCTTAATATTATTGAAAATTGCTGAGCAGAACTTGTTCGCGGCGTATACATGAATGGAAAGCAGTATGAACACGTACAAGAATTAAAAAATGCAATTGTACGCGAATGGGATACGTTAAGTCAAAATTATATCCAAAAACTATATAAATCGATATCAAATCGTACAATAGAAGTAATAGAAAATAAAGGGGGATGTACCCATTATTAAATAAGTATATATGTTTGACAAGTAATTACTGTTAGTTAAAATTTATGTTCATTATAATTTTCTTATTGTACATGTGCTATCATTTCTTTCTTAAAATAAAACAATTTTTTTTTGTTACACACTAAACCATATAATATTTGAAATTATTTTCAACGAACCGCATATTCTGAGCTCATAATGTTTTGATATTATCAACTATTATCAAATATTACGTCACAAACGTAAAACTTTACATGCGTCATTGAGAAATTAAAGATAGTAAACCTGGGTTATCTCTTTTTGACGAGAAGTGTATATTCTGCAATTTAAAATTTAGTTGTACAGGGTGCGGCGCAAATTAGTCCCCACGATTTTTCAGCCCCTTCGGGTGGTCGGACAGAAAAGTGTTTCGTACCAAAGTTAATCAGTATTTAACCGACAAGAAATTGCAATTTTTCAAATTAAAAAAAATCGATTTTCAACAAAAAAATCAAGGTGGCTGTCATATCTTTTAATGGAACTGGGTATTTTTAATTTCATAATATTGTAGGCGACGTCGTAACGAATTCAACGACCTGCTATACGATGACGACTTTCAGATGACCTTGAAAGAAAATATCGCCGTGAATCAATTGCCAGAATATTTGAAATATTTCGACGATACGCGTAATAGCAAGTTCATTTCTTTACCACTAAATGCGAGGTGTTGCTATTACATACCGTCGAAATATTTCAAATATTCTGGCAATTAATTCATGGCGATATTTTCTTTCAAGATCATCTGAAAGTCATCATATAGCAGGTCGTTGAATTCGTTTCGGCGTCAACAATATTATGAAGTTAAAAATACCCAGTTCCATTAAAAGATATGACAACGACTTTGATTTTTTGTTGAAAGTCGATTTTTTAAAAATTTAAAATATTACAATTTCTTGTCGGTTAAATACTGATTAACTTTGGTAAGAAACATTTTTCTGTCCGACCATCCGAAGGGGCTGAAAAATCGTGGGGACTAATTTGCGCCGCACCCTGTATATGTTAGATATACATCGTTTATGCTTACATAATGGGAGGCCCTATATATCTTCCGTACTCACGGCTCTATGAAGAAACTTCTCAGGACAAAGTTACACTATTTTAAGGAGCAACATTTGTAAATAATGCATATATGTATAATATACATTAATACATCAATGATTTTATTTATGTATTTATCTTATTTGTGTTAGTATTGTTAATTATGTCATTTCTGCGGCAGAATAGTACTGTTAACACGATTTTTAAGACATTTCCTATGATCTGCCAAAAAAATGTTTCCAACAAAAGTTAATCAGTATTTACATATCTATAAATTTCAATATACAGAAATTTAAAAAAATTTTTTTTTATAAAAATGGGTGTCACGTCAATTTTTTAAATGTTACTATATATTTCTGACTTTATAATATTATTGCTGGCGTCGAAACGAATTCAACGACCTAGCATACTATAACCTTCAACTTTAAAATAACGCTAAAATACTTTTGGCCACTAAAAGCGGGTTTCCAGACAATAGTGCGGTCTAGTGGGCGTACTTTTTCCGGGGCGAGACGTAGGCGTGCTGGCGCTGTGCCGTTGCAAGTACAGTGAGCGCACTCTCATTGAAACCCATAAGAGCAACTGCAAACGGCGTAGACGGGGCGGCGCAGGTCAGGCGATGCGGCGGCCTAGTGGGCAACGGCCTTTAAGAGTTAAGAGTATAAAAATGCAATGTCCAAATGAGTAGTTAAACACAGCATTATGAAAGCACTTACAAAAAGGACTTTTTTTAGGCCTGTCATGTTAAGCTGCCATGAAAGATCAGCTGATAAACAAGCTCCATCGGTTAGGAATACTGTGAAATACTATGAAATCGGTAGTTTATATCTGTCAACGATAACGTTGCTACTTATTGATTACATTTATCAGTTTTGCTAATATGTACTCGCTTAACTAGGATTTATGCAAAAACTGACTTCTAAGGAAGCCGCCATTCGTATTCCAGTATTTTCTGAAAATTTCTCTTTGAATTTTTACAAAAAAACAAGTCATTATTAAAACAGTAAACACATATTTTCACTTGTATTTAAAATTTCGTATTTGTGGATCTACAAAAATGTATTAAAGTATAATCTCTATACGAAACGTAAAACACAGAAAAGTAACTTTTCCTGCAAAATATAAATTACACAGCCAAAAAATGTTTCGATTCTCACTATGCGGTTCTTATACAGATTTTTGCGCTGATTCCGAATCTTCCTTTAATTTTTCTCCTGGACGCACATCTGAGGTCATTAATGTTAATGCTGTAATTAATTGCACCTTCTCTTGTCCACTGCTTCACCGCGTCACGACACCAACGCTGCGCTCAGTGAAACCTATCGCCGAGCCGGACTCGCCCCGTCACACAGAAGGGAAAACGGCCGACTTTGGAGTGCAAAATTCTAAACACTACTGATAACACTGTCCAACAGCCAAAAAACGTTTCGATTCTCACTATGCGATTCTTATAGAGTTTTTCGAGCTGATTCCGAATCTGTCCTTAATTTTTTTCCTAGACGCACAGTTTTTGAGAAATTTGAGTTTGAAAAAAAAATTTTTCGACTTTGAACAAATATTGTGATGTTATTATAAAAGATATTGTATTGTTCTTTACAGCAAAAGATTCTCTAGATTTTCCCAGTGATGTGCAATACTAATACATTATGATTATTTAAGCATGTTTAAACAATCATTAAAGACGGAGAGGCACCACTTTGCACCATTTTTTGATGATATTTGTTAATTTATCTGAAAAAATAAGAGTCCAGCGGAAAATCGAACTATACCACGCGATAGAGCAGACTTTTATCTTGAGAAACCACCCTTTAAAATTACCCACGTCGACGTTTTCTTCGAACCAGAAAGCAAAATATCTTCGCCCGACATGAGTTGCCGCCAATGACGCTCACCACTACAACGGGCGTTCGCCGCGCCGTATCCCGCCGAACGATCGCGATAGTGGCAGGGCACCACTGGCGGCGACTCGTGTCGGGCGATGATATTTTGCTTTCTGGTTCGGTAAAAACGTCGTCGTTCAAAACTTGAAGGGGTAGTTTCTCAAGATAAAAGTCTGCTCTATCGCGTGGTATAGCTCGATTTTGCAAAAGTGGTGCCGCTCTGTCTTTAATGATTGTTTAAACATGTTTAAATCGGGAAAGTCTAGAGAATCTTTCGCTGTAAAGAACAATACAATATCTTTTATAATAACATCACAATATTTGTTCATAGTCGAAAAATATGTCTTTTTTTCCAACTCAAATTTCTCAGGAACTGTCTAGGGAAAAAATTAAGGACAGATTCGAAATCAGCGCGAAAAACTCTATAAGAATCGCATAGTGAGAATCGAAACGTTTTTTGGCTGTTGGACAGTGATATTCGGGTACTTTTAAAAAGACGACAACATTTTAAAAATTGGATCATACGATTTGAAATTTGTTGGGAAGTTAGAACAATTAGTTTGCTGCACAACGTGACTAGAATTTTTGAAAAAGTTGTCGGAATTGCAGAGAAAATACTAAAAGTTGCATTTTATAATTCTTTTATGTGGGCCTATATTGAAATTTTAAAAAATACGTTTTGAAGATCTGTATCAATTATATGCACTGTGAAAGTTTCATCGAAATCGGTTGATGCGGAAAAAACGACAGGCATTGAAAGATGTAAGAATCTTTAGATTTACTGCAGTTATAGGCCGAAAGTCGTGAAAATCTGCAATTTTTACCATCTTTAAACGTTTGTAGTTCATTGCAACGTCGACCGATTTTGACAAAATTTTCAGAATATATTTAATTGACACAGATTTACAAAACGAATTTTTAAAATTTTTAATATACGTCCACATAGAAAATCGTGTGCGTGGAATCCACGCGCGACAGAAGTGAAACTTCTTGCTTATTAGATATAGATAGAGGTAAATTATTAGTATTTTTTTTATTCAACAAGAGATAGTAAATGAGAATAGTAAGGTTGCGGGTATGATCTCAAATGAAAAAAAATTTTATTTTATTTTACTTTATTTTACTTCATTTTACTTTATTTAACTTTATTTAACTTTATTTAGCTTTATTTTACTTCATTTTACTTCATTTTACTTCATTTAACTTTATTTTACTTTTTTTACTTTATTTTACTTTATTTTAGTTTATTTAACTTTATTTAACTTTATTTTACTATATTTAACTTTATTTTACTTTATTTAACTTTATTTATCTTTATTTATCTTTATTTTACTTTATTTTACTTTATTTTACTTTATTTAACTTTATTTTACTTTATTCTCATGCGATCGGAACTTTCGTAACGCTCGAATTCGTAACGCTCGACGTCGTAACGCTCGAATTCGTAACGCTCGAATTCGTAATGCTCGACTTCGTAACGCTTGATTCCGTAACTCTCGATTTCGTCACGCTGGAAAATTGTAGCCCATTCAGCAAAGAAGTTTCACTTCAAAAGAAGTTGTTAATATAAAACTTACCTAATGTACGGAAGACGATTGGTCGACTTCGATATTTGACGCCAGCTCTGGTGGCAGTGACGGTCAGTTGGTACTGCGTGTCAGCTTTGAGTCCGCTCAACGTTATCGCTTCACTGTTTCCTGCGACCACCGCCACCACCCTGTAACTAACCATCTTGTCATGGCGTTTCGATTTTTACTATAACGGCAATAACGGCAAGCTATAACGGCAATACATTATTTCGTAGTTATTATAATCCATTATTTACAGGGAAAATTAGCAAATACTCTCTTACACCTATTCATGTATCGACAACTGCAATCTGTACGTATACAATGGATAATGGTAACACAAATAGAAGACACAGAAAAACAGACGTCTTTGCGTACACCGAGCGTGTGCAGGGAACATCGAAAATCATAATATAATCGCAGACGAAATTATTCTCTACACAAATGTGATGTCAACATGTACAGTAAAATTTTCTCACACATGGTTCCATTGTTAAGGAATACGTAGAAAAGAATTTGTCAAAATATATTTTCAGAATACGTACAATTTGTACAGATATACAATATTTATTTTTTAAATTTTCATTATAGGCCCACACACACATAAAAAAGTTGCAAACAACTTTTCGTATTTTCTCTGTAATTCCGACCAAGTACAATTTTTTTCACATTTCTCGCGTTATGTACAGTAATCGCTCGTTCGTTGTCCAGAAACCGTGTTTTTCAGTGACAACGACCCTGCCGGGACGCTATTTTTGATT
>CM052264.1:554149-627428 GCA_028455795.1 Lasioglossum marginatum | reverse complement strand
TTTCTGTATTTCTTTGTGTAGTATACACCGCTGCAGCTTCCATAGTTGTTCGGAAGAAATTCTGGAAATAGCAAAAACTCGTTCTGTTCGCCGTTCGACGCGGCGTTCGGCGCGGCGAAATGTTCGTCGAAATGCGCGGCGCGGCGCGCGCTGTTTAGGTCTGTACGAAGCCTAATAGGACGCGTATTGATGGAATCATCAAACTCGGTTTTCTCGAAAACGAGGCGTCAAACAAGAAAGTGTTATTCTTTTTTTTCGACTTTCAAATAAACAAAAAAATTCAGTATGCGTTTGGAAAAGAAACAGTTGAGCTTTAATTCTTATGTAGTCAACCAAAATGTATAGATTATTAAAAACCTTTTGTATTTAACATGTTTGCACATATATTCTCATTATAAGACTATAAATTAATATATTAGCGAGTAAAGAATGGACATATTCCGAGAAATTTTGTAATATTTTTAAAGGAACATTAACAAATTGTTGAAAGAAATACAGTAAATGGGTACCCGGTTGACTACACAAGGGTTGAGGTGACATAAAATAAAACAAAAATTTCTTTGCAAGAAAAAATTACGCTTACGACATAAAGGACAGGACATATGTAACAACAAAATGTGTATCTCAATATTTGTAAATAATTACATGGGATAACTTGTTGAAAAGTAACAGGTGATGTATGACACAACAAATCTGTATATTTTATATAAAAATGCAAACAGCGACACACACACTGGTGTACCAAAAACAAGCAGTACAAGAAAAGGATGTGCATTTGCTACTTATTTTGAACAACTGGACTTTTGAAATACTTTCATGAATGTCATGAGAAATTTTTATACCTCTAGTTTATTGTTAGCTGAATTATACAGGGTGTCCCGAATTTAAATGGCAAAACTTCACTGCGTGTAGGGGACCGAAAAACTAAGACAAAAAGTCTTTTAGAGATTTGCTCATTTTTGCTTCGTTTTGGAGAAAATCGCAAAAATATAATATCTCGTTGTCAGTTGCTCTCTTGAGTACGGACGATGGATTGAACGTGGAGGAATAGTACCTTGGCCACCCCGATCACCTGATATGACACCCATGGATTTCTTCGTGTGGGGAACCTTGAAGGAGAAAGTTTATTCGGTGCCAATCAATTCAAGAGAGCAATTAAGAGACTGAATCATAGATGCAGTGCACCAAATATCACCAAAACAATGTTTAGCTGCAATTTATCAAATCAGTGCTAGATGTAATGCTTACATTGTTGCAAGAGGGCAACATTTTTAACAATATCTACATTAAATAGATGATAACGTAAATAAAATGTAAATAAATAAGTACAAAAACGAAAATTTGTTCTGTTTCTTTTTTTGCGGTTGTCTCCAAAACGAAGCAAAAACGAGCAAATCTCTAAAAGACTTTTTGTCTTAGTTTTTCGGTCCCCTACACATTTACATTCGGGACACTCTGTATATGATACGTATTTCACTCCCGATTTACAAATCCATCACATGTGAGATTGGCTATTTTATATCAATAACAATACTTTATTCTGTCACATGTGGAAATATTTATGTTTTGTTTAAAAATTGTAAAATGTATCTAGTCTAATAAAGTTCAGTACTCATATACAGCTTTCGCAAAAATTAGAACTGCAGCGCAAATTTTATGGTATTGATCGTTAATAAAGCATTTTTCGCACCTCGACTTTTATAGTATTAAATACGAGCTTCAAGAAAAAGAGGATTGAGAAAATCTGAGTTAATGGACGACAAGTATATTTACGTAAACATATTGATGACATTTAATACATATCTCAAGATACACCATATGTACAACAGCACATGAGTTATTGAACACTGAGGTTACTTTTTTCGGTGAATGAATCAATGACAGATTTGAAGATTGAAGATCTCTTCCTTGGCGTACATAAACTTAATGCGGAATTTTTTAAGGTCGACATAAGGTACACGATGAAAGTTTTACATGGCCGAACTTGTTCCTCAATTTTGTTGTATAAAACAGTGAAGAAATATCGTACAAAAGAATTTTTAAGAGACGATTGCAAAGGAGAGGCGTCAATCTTCAAATCTATGGTGGACTCAGCTGCGAACAAAATTTTCCAATGTCTCTTCAAACGATTCAATTTCTAACATTTCTGTAGGAAAAATGTCTTCAGTTTCCCACCCGCTAAATTATGCGAAAATTTTTCAAATTCATTTGTGTATTTTTGTTTTTTACAAAATTACCATGGGTTAAATATTGAGAATGGTTAAACTTTCCCTGAGGAAACCAGAAGCTTTGAACTTTTTAAATACGATCCTGTAGATTTTGACGAGAAAATGATGAAAATCCAAGTTTTAATCATAGGCATCAACTAGTTCAAAAGTTATGCGTGTTTTAAGTTGAGCGATTTTAAGCGTTTCTGGCGGATAGGGGCGCCGCCATTTTGGTATGTAGTGAGCGTCGCGCGTCGTCTAATGAGCGGAGCCGCTAGATGGCAGCACAAGCACGCGCTGATGCCGATAATGTAGAGCGGCTATCTTTGAGATTCGATTTTCTACTACAGTTTACAAGTACACTATATTCTTAGACAAGTTGTCATCGAACCAGTAAATCAAATATACAGAATCACGCTTATTTGCGTATAAAATATATACAATTGTGGTGGCATTTAGCGGCTCCGCTCGTTAGACGACATGCAACGCTCGCTACATACCAACATGACGGCATCCTCAAACACGATGAAAATCGCACAACTTTAAACACACAACTTTTGAATCAGTAGATTCCAAAGATTAGAACTTGGGTTTTCAGCATTTTCTTGTCAATATTTTTACTGGATCATATTAAAAAAGTTAAAAATTTCTGGTTTCCTCATGTGAAGCACAGCCACAATTCATATTCTTTTTTGAACTCTTATAATTAGAAAAACTTTGTACAAAGCTTCCGTACGTCATATTTTTTGTTTCTGAAACCTCTTTTACTAAACAACACACCAACTCATCCGGACTGCATGGAGTAGAGTTCGGGTAAGAAATGTCAGTTTCTTCAATTACAATTCCCGCCGGAGGAAGACCTAGCTTAGGCTCCGGAATTGTGTCAAACACGCGGACCAACCGCTACAATTCCGTATTTATTGCTTCTAGCTATTAACTCTATTGTCACCCATTAAATTTTTGAATACCATTTCTTATATTATTTATCATCCTTGCCGTCCGAAAGGGACGTACTGTAGTCACACCCGGTCGTCTACCCGTCGACACAGCTTATACAATATTTTCTGAGATATGGAAACATACAGACTTTCCACATTTTCGCTTCGTGTTGAGGTTCAAGGTCTCGTATTTTTAAGAATTCGTCTTTTTAAGAAGTACAATGTAATTAAAAACAAAATATACGATGGCGCTTTGAAAAACTAAAGGTCACCTCTACATTTCAGAAAATATAAGGCTTTCAAAAATTGAACTGTGTTTTTCTAATAAGTCTTCTTGGCTACAATAAAGTTCATCTCAAACATTTTTTTATAAAGTCAATAAAGAATGAGTTCTTTCAGGTGGTAACTTTAATGAGTCACCCTGTATAATTTTACATAGCCCAAAGTACCTTATGTGTCTAGTACTAGGATAACTCGCGGTACCATTTCCAAATAATCCCTTTTGGTATTGCGATTGCTACTTCAGCAGAGCCCCTTCAAATATTGAACTTTGTGCCGTCCATACCCGAAAGTCCGCCCACTGTTGTGGGACGAAATGAAAAGGATTCAGTAGTGCCTGAATGTTCTGGTGTTTCTGAATCTTTCGGTGTGTTTCAGAACTATAACTGCACTGACTGTGTGATTTTATGCTATTCTGGTGTACTATGTGAACTACTGTGGTCTCTGATAATTCTTGCCGTACTGACAGGGGGGGGGGGGGGGTACCTAATCGTAACACGCCGATTTTAATGAAATTTTGGTATGATATAGAACTCAAAAAAATATTTGACACGCATTTTTTTATAGCGGCTGAGATTCATGTTAAGGGGGTGAAAATACTCTCAAAGTTGGGGTGGAAAATCCTATTTTATTGAATATGTCCGAAAATACTAGGCCAAGACAAAAATTTCAAAATCCAATTTGTGCGTCTTTGAATGGCGAATATTTTCGTGTAGACTGATTAAAAAAATAATTTGTTTAAAAAATATGTTAAAAATTAACTTTATTTGCAACATTTTAGGAGAATAACCGTTTATTTGCAGTTGTTCCACATTAAAAGTGATGTGATAGCTCTGAAAAGGGCTGATTTTTCTATTTTCGATAAAAAATTAGGAAAAAGATATATAAAATTAAATTATAGCAAACGTTATATGTATCTATATGCTATAAAATTATCACAATAATGAAAGTTGTCAAAAAAGTGTACAAAGCACAAATGACATTTACACCACGAACATTTAAGAGCAACGCTATAAAATCAGCCGCTATAAAAAAATACGTGTCAAATATTTTTTTGAGTTCTATATCATATCAAAATTTAATTATAATCGGCGTGTTACGATTGGGTAACCCACCTTGTGAGTTGCTCTGACTCGCTAACCAAACTCTACTGACCGCCCTTTTGTGTCCTCCCCATGTGTAGGGTGGGGGTGATTGGGCCGCCTGTGTTGTACAGATGCTTACTTACAACCTGACTCTTCGGCACTGGGATTTTACGATACGTTTAGACGTACTTTGTAAATCCGAAATGTCGAATGGAAAGCTGGACGATGCTGTTCCCATCGATACGCGCGTCTCGAGAACTGGGACCGTCACGGGAGCGAGACGCGTGGCTGGAAAAAGCGTAGTCCTCGAAAAATGGCCGAAACGAGTAAAACTTGTCAACCTCTGGCATAAGTCATAAAATTTCCTAATTGTGTTTGTTACTATGTGTCACATGTTGGTTGCAGACCGGTTTACTAAAGAAATTGCAATGGCTCGATACTAAGAAAGAAATTACAGAAAAACTCCGTATCATGAAGTCATTTCTAGAGCCCGTGCCATAATAGAGAAGATATCTTCTACCAGAACAACTCTTTTCATAAGAATCCCACGCGGACACATATTTTGTTAAACAAAACGGATAAATTCGAACAGAATTTCTTACATAAATTTGCCAGGACCAGTATTATAATCTGATCTAGGCGAAAGCAGAGAACTGTTACTTCTACAATGATGCATATCACGAACTGCATTTGCGATTCCTCATTAGCACAATGTGATGCAATCACTGTAATACGGTGTTCGAACCGCTAAATTGCAATACAATATGAGAAACAATGCAGTATGAATGATAATATTTTAAATAATTTCTTTCGGAAATATACAACAGTAAAGTAATAAAATTAAGGCCATATAAATTGGCCAATTATTCAGAAAGATTTTTTATTGAGAAATTGATATTATTTTTATCGATTATTATCGAGAAAATGATTTTATTGTTATTATTGAGAAAACGATTTTATTTTTATTGATTATTATTGAGAAAATGATTTTATTTTTATTGATTATTACCGAGAAAATAATTTTATTTTTATTGATTAGTATTGAGAAAATAATTTTATTTTTATTGATAATTATTGAGAAAATGATTTTATTTTTGTTGACTATTATTGAGAAAAAGATTTTATTTTTATTGATTATAATTGAGAAAGATAGTATAGAATAGTTTTACTGCAAATGGTCCATCAATAAAGGTATACCTGTTTAAAATCGATATACTGTCCGCGTATACAGGGTGTCTCAAAATTCCTTCAACATCGGGAAATGGGAAGTTCCTGAGATTATAGCCGCGCTCTGATTGGTTCATGTTTTTTGTTAATAACTCCTACACAAAGCCGCGAACGCCATTTTTGCAAATGAAAATGTCGCTTCAAATTATCTCAGGAACCTCCCATTTCCGGATGTTGAAGGAATTTTGGGACACCCTGTAGAATAATATATGTATTGTAGAATAGTCTTACTGAAAATGGTCCATCAATAAAGATATACCTGTTTAAAATCAATATACTGTCCGCGTATATTGTCCTTGAATAAATAATTAAAGTCTGGATAAAATTGGACGACATTTAACAGCAGCATTTAACTGCAGCAGGTATTACTGTAGGCACAGTGTAAACCAAACCTGCATTATACACATCAACCGCACCGAGTAATTACCATCAATCTAAAATCGATACAGTATTTAGCTTAGGCATCATTAAGATACTCCTGGGTTCAAAATTAATGCGCTGTTCTCTGGTCCATGTTCACTTTATCTGCATATCATGAATATGTAATTTTCGATACGACAGTTTCTTTACGCAGTAAATATCAATGTTCAAGTGATTTTTAACATGTGCATCTGTTGAGATCGAACAACCTTAAATATTTATCTTTTTCAGAAAACAGAGTTTCAAAATTAAAAATCCCGTGAGTCGTGCAATGTATAATGACGAAGTTGTGGCCAGAGTTGCCAGATGACAGGAATTGACTCGAATCTAGGGGAAAAAGTTACCCTCTCTACCACTACCGGATTAGTCACGTGACATTGTGACACATGCACGACTTTAGACCATATATCTGTGATGGTAAAGAAGAATGCCGCAGGTCACATACTTTCACTTTCGAGATATTGCTGTTTAAAGTTTGGATCAATAATTTTTTGTTCTAAAGTCGCCGTCACGAGTGAATATGGTAGACCCGTTTCGCGCAGTTTGGAAGATGGTGGGGGGCGCAGCGAGCCATTCAACTCTCACTCCACTACACACTCCCCAATTTCATTAGGCGTATGGAGTGGAAGTATGACCAATTAGGGCGAAGGTGTATAGGATGTGCATAGAACGCAGTATTCCGAGATAACGGAGTATTTGATGCCCTCAACTAACGTCACAAGATAATTCAAAATGGTGGATACCGATATAAAAGCGAGGTATACAAGTATATATATTCTTTATTGTTCCCCTTAGGGTTACAATTCGCTTACACTTTCCTTCCGATTCGCAAACAACGTATAAACAACGTAATAATCGCATAAACAACGTAAAAAAAACAAAAATAAACAACGCCACAACGCCTTCCTTAGCCGAGTGGACCCCCTCTCCCATCTTTTCCATTCTCTCCCTCATATTCACTCCTTCCATTCCTTTTCTCTCTCCATTCTTCTATTTTCCTCATCCACTCCTCCCCTCCCTCCTCATCACCTAGCACCTCCCTCACCACCTCCTGCCACCCTCTTTCCTCATCATCCTCTTTCATGCACATCTCCCATACATGTTTCCACGATTCATTCTCCCATCCACACATTCTACATATTCTCGCATCCTCCTCCATCCAGTATTTCCCTCCTCTGATCCCATTCCCCAGCCTAAATCTGGCCATCCTCTGCCACCTACTCTCTCCCCATCCTTTACCTAAATACTCTGGCAACCCTTCTCCCTTCACCATCCCATACCATCTGTTATATCTGGCTCCTCTTATCCTTTCCCATCTCTCGTTCCTCTGTCTTTCCTTCTTCCTTTTCACAATCTCCTCACTCACTTTCTCTCTCTTTTCCTCCATCAGTTCTTCCGCCTCCACCGCTGTCCAGCCGCTCTCTTCCCAAAATTCCTGTCTCTCCTTCTCCCATCCCTCCACTATCCCCCCCTCTTACTCTTCTTCCTTACCCCCCCCCCGCACAGTCTCCCTAATTCCCCCCCCCCCCCCTTGCCCTCTCTCATCTTCTTTTCAAAGCCCCATGCCCTCAACCCCGGTCTCCCCCTTAGTAGTTCCCTCTGCAGCTCTTCCCTTACCAAATATCCCGGTGTGTATCTTTCCACCCCTAGCACCCATCTCAGGTAACTTTCCTGCAGTCTTTCCAGCCCTTCCCTCTCCTTCCATCCCCAAATTTCCACCCCGTCGCTGACCACTGACCATACTAATTTGTCGAACAGCCAAATCCTCCTTCCCCAGTCATCTCCAAACCTTCTCTTCCCAATCCCCCACACTTGCCCCATTACCGCCCCCTTCCTAATCCTATCCTCCACCTGTCTCCTCTGTCCTTCATCTCTCGTTATTATATACCCAAGGTATTTGTAGTCTCTCACCTCCTCCAACACCTTCCCTTTCCATCTCCAAGATATCTTTTTCCACCTCTTTTCCTCCACCCCTCCTACACCTCATCACCTTCGATTTTTCAATATTCAGCTGCAATTTTCTCTCCTCCAAATACCTTTCTAGTACCCCAATCATCCCCCTCATCTCCTCCTCGTCCTCTGCTACCGTCCGCGTACGCCAGCGAGACTATTTTCCTTTCTCCTACCTTTATCCCACCCCACCCTCCCTTCATCAGTACTTCGTCCAATCCGCCATCAGCAACGTGAACAACAACGGGCTTAAAGGGCACCCCTGCCTCACTCCCCTTGCTGTCCAAAAGCTTTCCCCTTCCTCATCCCCTACTCTCACCTTGCTTTTTGTTTCCTTTAGTATTTCTCCACATCTTGCAACCAGCCCTTCCCTTACCCCCCTTTTTCTCATCGTCATCACTAATACTTCCCTATCTACCGAATCGAATGCCGCCTTTAGGTCTACAAAAAATATCACCATCTTCCTGTTCCTTCTTCTTACCTGTCTGTTCACTAAATAGTTTAGTATGTAAATGTTCTCCATGCACCCCACCCCCTTCCTGAATCCCATCTAACTTGCGGGCAACAACCCCTTCTCCTCCACTTCTTCTCTTACCCTCTCCACCAGGATCGCAGCGTACACTTTATACGCCGTTTGGAATAGTGTAACCCACCTGTAGTCTTCCACCTTCCTGCTGACCCCTTTCTTCGCTATCGGTACTACTACCACTCCTCCCCCCCTCCATACTCTGTTACAACCACTCCTCCACCTCACTCCCTCCATACTTCCATACTTCGTTCTTTATCTCATCACCCCCCGCAGCTTTCTTCTCCTTCAGCCCCTTTATCACCTTCCTAACCTCACTTTTTTCTATCTCCTTTTCCCCGTCAACCCTCCTTCCACTTTCTCCTCCCTTCCTCACCCTCCATTCCACTCCCCCCAGCAGACCCCTGAAATGCTCGTTCCACTCTTCCATTCTTATTCTTTCACCCACCTTAGTTCTCTTTCTCCTTTCCCTATTCACTACCCTCCAGACCTGCTTTTCCGTTTTTCCCCCTCCATTTCCTTTTCCCATTTTTCCCTCTCCTTTTTCTTCTTCTCCTCGCACATCACCCTGTATGCCTTCTTTGCCTTATATTTTACGCCCTCCCCTCCCTTCTTCTTCCATCTCCTCAACTCTTCTCTCACCTTCCCCTTCTCCTCTCTACATTCCTCATCCCACCACCCTTTTCTCCTCCCTTCTTCCTTTTTCCCCATCCCCCCTATCGTCTCCTTTATCCTTTCCTTCAGCCCTTTCCAGTCTTCCTCTACTCCCTGAGGTATACAAGTATATTTGTGCATCATTTCGTAAACAATTGGAAAAATGGTGCAAACTTGTTGCATAAAGAATTGTATGGAACGACAAACCTGTAATATAGATATATCATTTCACAAGTAAGTATTTTACTTTAATATAAATATTTGTTTTTAAATAACATCCACATTAAAATTGAACTTTTTTCAAATTATAATTGACAAAATGAGTTATCACTATTTAAAACAGTAAGAGTAAAGTAAAAATGAACGAGTAATAAAATAAAATATTAGGTCATCCAGAAAGTTCGTAGCCTAACAATGAAATGACATGAAATAATGAGTCAAAATACATTTATTCTTCAGTATATTCTCCCCTAAGCTCAATACATTTTTTCCAGCGATTTTCTAATTCATTTACCCCATCTCTGAAATGATTTTCCTCGAGACCTCTAAAATACTCATCTACGGCTGCTATGACTTCTTGATTTGAAAAAAACGCCTGCCAAATAGGAATGTTTTGAGGTTTGGGAACAAATGGAAGTCAGAAGGGGCCAGGTCTTGGGAATATGGTGGATGCTCCAACAATTCATAGCGTAGCTCCTTCAATTTGGCATGTGCAAGAACACCTTTGTGAGTCGGTGCATTGTCCTGGTGAAAAATGACTTTCTTCTTCGCTAACCAGGTCTTATCTCCCGAATTTGTGCATCCAATTTATCCAAAAGGTTTGAGTAATACTCTCCTGTTATTGTTTTCCCGGTTCGAAGGTAATCATTTAACAAAATTCCTTTTGCATCCCAAAAAACGGATGCCATGACTTTCTTTGTCGATTTTGACCACTTTGGCTGCTTTGGAGCTGAACAATCCTCAGTCCACTCTGCGGTTTGTTGTGGCAATTACATAGTGGTAATCCCAGGTCTCATCCATGGTTACAATTCGACGCACAAAGTCAGTTTTATTTTTTTGCAAACGATCCAAATGTTGTTGAGAACATTTCACGCGAATGCGTTTTTGATCCGAATTTAACAAATGCGGCACCCATCTTGTCAACAGCTTTTTCAAACCTAATTCATTAGTTAAGATCTCATGAACTGATCCAGTTGAGATGCCTGTGGCCTCAGCTAAATCAACCACCGTTATCAATCATTTCTGAAGTGGTTGCAGTTTTTGGACGTCCTGAACGTGGATCATCATTAATATCTGTACGACCATGTTTAAATAGAGCAACCCATTTTTTTACCATTACATATGAAGGAGCACTGTCCCAAATTTCTGTCAAAAATTTCCTTTCCGCTTAATCCTTTTTTATATAAATATTCAATGACTGCACGATTTCTCAAGTATTCCACTTTTCTAACCAAAGCAAACACGTCTACTTTAATCAGCTGCCTCTTTTTGTTCATTTACGTCGCTTTTTCAACTGCTAGGTTATTAAGCGACGGGACCTACTGTTTATAAAGGTGGGTTCCGAACCACCTATTTTGCCAACAACACGTGAAAAGCGACCGGGGGCCACTTCCCGTCTTTTACCGGGCGGTCACCCATCCGCGCGCCGTTCACGTTCCACGCTGTTTAACTTCGGTGATCGGATGAGAACCGGTGTTTGCAACGGGACAATGGTCGTTGACTTTTAATCAGCTGCCTGAAGTAAGCTATTTGACAGATCGATTAGGAATCGATGGTATGTTCACTGCTGCTACCAAAACCATCTATGTGTCAGGCTACGAACTTTGAGATACACGATGACTCGCCTTTCCCCTCTAACATCTTTAGCTTCGCGGTAGTGTGAATTCTCAACAGACCATAGTACTTTGCCCATAACCATCATCTGGTAGACGATATAATCTTGGAACAAGGTATGCTACCTGAAGTCCCGGTATGCTACCGGGTCTATAAGTAGATAAGTCTATTTTATTTTAACCTTCAGTTACTCGCACTCCATTTTCTACATAACTGATTACATGGAACTTTATATTTATGATTCTAACATAAATAAATTTTCATTCGATAAAAGAACTATTTTAATGCAAAATAGATATTTGCTAGTATAGTCAACGGGTAAACTTTACTTTACCGGACTCAAAATTTCTGCCTTTCTCCTATAAATTATGATGTATTTGGTATGTAATCCAGATTTGTACCCCGCCCGGATTCATTCGAAGTTTCAATCCTGTAGGATCAATAGTTTAGGAGTTATGCCTGCTTAAAGTTGAAGCATTCTTCAGTATTTTTGACAGGTAAGGGCGCTGCCATATTGGTTTATAGTGACGATCGCGCGCCGCTTACTGAGTAGAACCGCTAGATAGCAGCACGAGACACAGTAATATTGCTACCTAGAGAAAATATCTCAGAAAATGTTTGAGAGGAAATATCGTGGAAAATATTTACAGAAACCTAACCCAGACCTAACCCAGACCGGTTAAAATGCAACATCGTGGCCATGTCTTCCAAAATTCAAACACCAATCGCAATACCCGCTCTATATTATCAGCATTAACGCGTGCCCGTGCTGTCATCTAGCGGTTCTGCTCGGTAAGTGGCGCGCGATCGTCACTACAAACCGATATGGCGGCGCCCTTACCTGTCAAAAATACTGAAGAATGCTTCAACTTTAAGCAAGCATAACTCCTGAACTATTGATCCTACAGGATTGAAACTTCGACTGAAGCCGCGCCGGGTACAAATCTACTGGATTACATACCAAATACATCATAATTTATAGGAGAAAGGCAGAAATTTTGAGTCCGGTAAGGTAAAGGGCAGCCTAGTTGACACTTTTGTTTATGCTTAAAATACTACATTTAAAGTTTTGAGATTGTAAGTACTATATACGATTAACTGAAAGTTAATTAAATATTTTAATACAATTTTCAATCAGTCAGTGTGCTATATCTAAATTCAAGTGACGACAATTTCTACTCTATTTTTATCAATAAATAAGATTATTATAAAGTGTGATATCTAGTGTGATATCTATAAATTTTCGCCTTTTTCAGGAAATTACGAACTACAAAAAAAGTTCTAATCACTGAAACCGTAAAATAAATCGTAGGGTAAGGGGTTAATACAGTATAACTTGTTTATAATTATACCAAACGATCTGATGTTTTGTAAGCAATTAGAAGCATTGGTTAACTAAATGATCTGCAAAAAAGATTTTACAAAAATTATAATTTACAAGGTTGCATGCAAAAATAAAAAAGCATTTTTAAAACTTTTATTTGGACCCTTAATGAAAGTTTAAAATATATGTTTTGTAGGTCTATGTTAGTTATACACATGCTGAAAATTTCATCTAAATCGATTAACATACCCAAGAGCTACAGTGGTTAAATGTGGTGAAAATCATAGTTTTTCGTGACTTTTGGTCAATTTCTGCTTAAAATCCACAGATTTTTACATCTTTCGATGCGTGTCGTTCTTTTCTTTTTCTCTTTTTCTGCGTGTCAACCGATTTCGATGAAATTTTCAGCATGTGTATACTAACATACATCTACAAAACGCATATTTTAAATTTTCATTACGGGCTCTAATAAAAAAGTTATAAATGGTGCCTCTTTTACTTTCTCAAGTAATTCTTAGCAATTGCATTCTTTTCAAAATCTTTCTTGCATGTCATTTGGTAAATCAATTCTTCTAATTGCTAAAAAAAAGTCAGGTCGTTTGGTCGGATCATAAAAAAGTTATGCTGTTTTAAAGTGCGTTCAAATACCTTCGTGGTTCATTGGATGTAATTAATACTGCCGCACAGTACTCGATTTAATGAATCTCAAGGGACTAAAAGAGAACACAATCGATTTTGTGTGCGATTTGTTTTACAAATCATATCTGCACTTGGATGAACATATAAACAATCAAATTTAATATATTCTGTCCATATTTATAAATGCTTTCACACCGATACTAATTGTAAGCACAAGTTATAATTAACAAATACCTAAACATTCCTAAATTAGTTCTAGCAAACCCTTCACAACATTCTTCACTATAAACTTTCTGTTTCGAAGAATTTGAACTCAGATTTTTTGCATGCATTTAATAACTTGAAACTTAGATGGAAACCGAAGGAAAGCAGAGCGAGTAATATTAGTTCTACAACTTTCATGTACGAAACTTGACCTACACCAACAACAAATACAGTTTAAAAAGGGGGGTACAAAATAACAAATGAATGACGTGTCATCAGATAGCTTTATTATGTAACAAAAACTAATATTTAAGAATACTTTGTGAAAGTAAGAACGGTTTCCGAAAGTTCTCTCATCTGTTCTTGCTCTTTGACTGCATATATTAGGTTTAATGAGAGCATGGAAAGTCTCGTTAAGACTTATGTTCCAAACTTGGCGGCTAACAGCTGAAACGGAGCCGAAAGTTGAGGCGGTAATGAAATGCACTTTAGTCCTCTTTAATGTCACGACTTTTGATGAATTTAAAGATATGACCATAATGAGTATGCTGATAGAGAAGAGGATGTTAATTTGGAATGAGATATATCGTCTCGAGTACCTTCTTTCTCAATGATTTTCATTTGATGAATATTTTCAATAGAGCTTATAGAGGAATTTATTTCTATTATGTCTTTCTATGTATTGCCGGGTACTAAGGGGCGTTATTGGGATGGACCTCTCGCTGCCGATCGTGGTCGACCACATGATCAGGAGTTAGATAATGTTATACTACTCCACCGTTTTGCAATTTTAGATAATAAAAAAAAATGAAAATAAAGCTGAAATGTTATTTGATACTCTCTAAAAAATCTGTTTCTTTTACAGTATCTTGATATGCGAAAATTTTTTAGATTTACTCCATTTTATTAGGCTTACAGGATTGCATAGCTCCTTAAATCGACCTCTGTGTCAGTGTGTTTTAAGCTGGGTTGAAAGTGGAGAGTCAAACACTATTTTCAATCTCCGAATGATTTATGAGAAGGATTTAAAATGTGAGGAGTCTGTAAAGGGACGCGTAAGACTAAAAAGTACTGTCGTTCAAGGATGGCTGATGGTCTTGTTTAGTAATGGACATGATTCTTCTGAACATATTGTACTATGTAGAGAATTTGAGGCTCGTCTCCTGCTGTCTATGTTTCTGCTACTGCTTTTCGCGCGCGATCTTTTTTCCTCGCGTACCGGTACGGCAGATGGCGCTGCCGTTTTCCGGTCGTACAAAACAACAAACGCATTAGGAAACGAATGTATTAAAAAATCGAATACTGTCAAAATTTATACAAGGATATCTTTTTATAATGGCAACGTTTGTTCCTTCAGAAAGCGTATTTTCTAAAAGTGGTGAGATAACACTGTTCAACAGCCAAAAAACGTTTCGATTCTCACTATGCGATTCTTATAGAGTTTTTCGCGCTGATTCCGAATCTGTCCTTAATCTCTCTCCTAGACGCACAGTTTTTGAGAAATTTGAGTTTGAAAAAAAGACATATTTTTCGACTTTGAACAAATATTGTGATGTTATTATAATAGATATTGTATTGTTCTTTGCAGCAAAAGATTCTTTAGATTTCCCGATCAGTGATGTGCAATACTAAACATTATGATTGTTTAAACATTTTAATTTCGACGCACAGTTAATTTTTAAGAACAAACAATATCTTTATACACAATATTGTGTATACAAATATTGTTTGTTCTTAAAAATTAACTGTGCGTCGAGAATAAAATGTTTAAACAATCATAATGTTTAGTATTGCACATCACTGATCGGGAAATCTAAAGAATCTTTTGCTGCAAAGAACAATACAATATCTATTATAATAACATCACAATATTTGTTCAAAGTCGAAAAATATGTCTTTTTTTCAAACTCAAATTTCTCAAAAACTGTGCGTCTAGGAGAAAGATTAAGGACAGATTCGGAATCAGCGCGAAAAACTCTATAAGAATCGCATGGTGAGAATCGAAACGTCAAAAAAAAGTTGAAATTTGTTGGACCGTGTAATTAGTGAAGAAAGAAATCAGCTAAAGAACAATATAATAAATAAAATATTATTATTAAGTAATGTTAATAAATAAATTAGTTCTTATTATTTTCGTCTATACAACTCTTTTTTAAGCATTACTTATTGATTTAACGTAATTGAAAGTACAGTCGAACCTCGATAATTCAAATCTCAAGGGAAGAACTAAAATCTTCGACTGATATACAGGTTTCGATTTATCGAAGTTTTCGAGTACGAGGGTTTATCCGACGAAAATTCGACTTACAGGGGGTTTGTACAAGAGTTAATAATTTGCTGATTGTAATAGTTTTAAAGAAAGAAAAGTTGAATTTTCTCACATATTACTATTACATATTACAGAAATCTGTGATTTTACTCTGTGCTAATGAATTAACAGATCAATAATAAATTTCACCTTCTTGCAGATCAATTTCATCCGTTAAGAGTATTTAAAATTAATTATTTATATTATTAGATGATTGCATAAGTTCGTGCCCGATTTTTATAAATGTCGCAAACTGTGCTGCACGGCGGAGTGTAAAAAAAATTATATACTTGTCACCATTCTTTTCTAATTGTAAAATTATTTAATTATTTAACACTAAACCTACCACCACCGGTCAGAATGACCGGTTCCAGATTTTTTATTTTACAATTATTAAAATAATAAAAATGATTTCATCAGAAATGATTGTATAGATATCTTTAGTAGAGCACATATTACAATAGGAACCGCACAATGTCTAAATAACATCAGTCTTGTCATTTTTATAAGGGAACATGTACCAGTTACTTTTAAGGCTCGGTAGGTTTAGCGTTCATTGTATAATTGATTAATAAAGCTGTATTCTTTCAAAATTAACCATTGAATTTTATTTTCAAATCGGGCACGAACCTATGCAAACATCTGATATATATTTATTTAGACACACGTGAACGGTGTTATTACTGCGAGGGAAACATAAGACTCAGTACTCAATACGCTCCAATAAATACATATGTACTTTCATTTTTTAAATTTATTAATCAGAAAATGGCTACAATGAATATACATATCTACACATAGTTTTCATACATTACAAATTTAATGAATTGGTAATTACTTTTAAATAAATATTTGATATAGATCTTTGCAATAAATAAAAATTTCTATTTCTTAATAATTAATTTACATTTGATTTGATTTTGTTCCAGAAACTTACTTAAAAATACTTTATTTGCGAAAGGTTGAATTTGATTTGCAAAAGGGTGAAATTGATTTGTGAAAGGTTGTATCTGACTTGCAAAAGGGTGAAATTGATTTGTAAAAGGGTGAATTTGGAATGCAAAATCTGTACTAAACAAGGGATGGTAACTTAATATGAAGATTAAATTAGAATTGTAGAATGGAATACTTCCGTTGCTAATTTCCTTTATAAAAGAATTGAATTCTAATTTTGATTTGAGGTGTTACTGAATAAAATTTGCTTAATGTGTAGGATAAGAGACGTCAGTTAAGAAATAACTCAATAACGTAACACAAACCGAAAGAAAAGTATAATGTTTTAAACACAATGTCAAATACAATCAAACAAGCGCACTGAATTAACGAAATCTCCGTCTGAGAATCACGTCTTTTCTATTCAACCGTCACATTCTAAATCGCAATTGATAAACAAAACGAAAACCGCAATCAATAAATAACAATAACAACGTCGCATCACCACCCTACAAATGCTATTATCTATTGTCTGCATATCAAAGCAAGATTTATATTGACCTTATTTACTTTATTTATTACTTTTAATAATATTTTACCAATTCGACATTCCTGAAATTTTTAAGAATAATAATAATTGAGGAATATAATACTTGTCCTGATCTTTTTTATCTTAAGAACTACAGTTGAAAATATATACGACATAAAGCTACGTAATTTTAGATTTATATTAACATTCTAACATTCTACATAGTTTTTAAGGAAAACACCTATAAAGTAGAGATAAAGATCTCTCAAACTTTTCAAAATATTTTTAAATAACATAATAAAGTAAAGTATTTAAAAAGAACAATATACTATTCTATAAACATATAAATTAAAAATGGTGCTGAAACTGATCGCCCATGCTTATTCGGTAAGATCATTGACTTCATTTTTCTATTTACATATCTACTCAAAACATGGAATTGTACATATAACATGAAATTATAGATAAAGCAGTTTTGTTGTCACAACTCTACGAATTTACGTTCATCGTGAGAAAATATAAGACAAAATATGTGGCAAATTGTCAATCTACAGTCTATAGTTTATTATAGCCTTGTGAAAACTGATTAAGTGATTGCATGTAACAAAAAGTAATTATAACAACACTATGTAAGACATAGTTTATTATTTCAATATAAGTCAATGTTTGAAATATTGTAAATAAACTTGTTATTTTCCGTAATGGAACTGTGAAAAAAAGGATTGTCACAGGAGGTTACTATCCGAGACACTGACACAAAATACGTCACGCTGTCTAATACCTTCTGAGAAATTTTTTTTTTTTTTATTATTTTTACGTCGCTTTATAATTCCAATTAAGGAGTTATTTCGCGACGGGACCTACAGCTTTTATAAGGTGGGTTCCGAACCACCTTGGGCACCACAGTTTACAGAGCTTCTGAGAAATGTACGACAAGTCCCGTGTGACGTATCTTGCATGCCGTCACTATAGTCACTCGTTGCCTCTTTTTACGTTCACCCGCGGCTTAATCTAATCTGAGTCAGGGAAAAGGAGCAAGGGGAATAACGTAGTAACTAACAATAAGTACTAACCAGGGACAGAATAATCGTAACAATACAAGAACCGACGAAACGAAGAGAAAACGTAATTCATTTGTTGCTTATCCATTGGGTTGTTTTTATACAATTTTGAAAACAATTCAGTGTTTATTAGGAGTCTGTAGAAACGTAATTGTATGTACCAATTTATTACTTCCTTCGTTTCTTGCAACAACGACTACAAACTTAAAATAACCTATATTAACCTATCAAACTTAAAATTGATGCAGACTTTATTTATGCAAAATAATAAACAATATCAACTATTAATAAATTTCTAAAAAAGATATGTATAATAAACGTTGTAGGTAGTCTTGCTTAACAACGAAGTAATCTGTTCAATTTCTTTATGAAGATAACAATCCATAAAATATAAAAGTAGTATGCACATTTATAGGTTAAAATACAGAAAAATTCATTCACTCTTGAAGGGAAACGTAAGAAATTCGACATGCAAATTGCGCTATTAAATATTTCCTCCCATGCCTTTTTTGGAGACAAATTACAATATTTATGACAAATTTTGTAAATTATACTGTGAAAAATAACCGGGGACATCGATGAAGCACAAAACCGATAGATTTATATGTATATACATATATATGTCTATTTTTATATGTACAATTAAAATAAGCTGAGCTAAATGAGATAATATTGAACTGGGAAATATTAACAATATCAATTTGAAACCATTCTAAAGGTAAAGCATTAGTCTTTAGGTACCACTTACTATAATAAGAAATACAGGGTGTTCCAGAAATGTTGTATTTCCTTCAAAAGGTTATTTGATTCCTAAGGTTATTTGAAATAACTTTTTCCTTTGCGAATATCCTCTCCGCGGCTTCGTTAATGAGTTATTAACGAAAAGTACGGACCAATCACATCGCGGCTACAGCAGACGAATTCTGGCTCGGCCAATTCCAACGCTACACTCAGCGGGGTCTGCCGCCGAGCCAAAATCTGATTGGTCTGTGTTTTTCGTTAATAACTCGTTGACAAAGCCGCGGAGAAAATTTTTGAGAAGGAAAAAGTTACTCCAAACAAGCTCAGGAAGATTTCAAGGAAGTATAACATTTTTGGGACACACTGTATATGTAGAAGTTACTCAAGAAACATACCTAACTTTATCAGGAATATCGCAATTTACTACTAGATCTGCAGATTTTATTCATTTAAAGCAATGCTTCAAATCGGATACGAATCATGCTCTCAATGCTCTTAAAGCATGCTCTCATGTGTTTTTAAAGAATGTAACTTTCATATCTGAATTTTTTCAATTAACATCTGAAATGGTATGTACTCCTTTGAAATCGACAAAATGAAAACTCTACATAAATCTCGTGAAAAGTTTAAGTAAGCGCTTGAAAACCATATAAAGTAAAGTCGTGATCTAAGAAAACGGGAGCATTAGGATCTAAGAAAATTGCCTATCCCCTCCACTGCGAGGCATAATTCGCTTCGGCGCGGTCGACGAGGTCACAAAAATAATAGTAAAACTACACGATCTAGGAACAGCACGAACCCGAGTGTTTTTATTAGATCAAGACTTTACTGTAACTCTCAATTAAGAGTTTTCTTGGCTCCAAACTTTGATGAATTTTATCATCTTATATCAATCTAGATACTTTCGCGGTACAAAATATAAATTTTAAATTGATTTCAACCATTGAAAGAATATGATTGCTTAAAGATTAGAATTGTTTCTTTCTATGCAAATTGTTGTGCAAAATTTTTATCTCATGGATTGGCCTATTGGTATAAACATGAGTGTTAAAATGTCAAAGAAATATGTGTAGACATAATAATCGTAAATCGTCTTTAACTGTCACAATACCGAATGTGTTTCATTTATTAGATTTCACCTTCAAACTTCTCAATACTCATTAGCAAATATGATGAAAAAGTTTTAAAATTACAGATTTCTTTTACGAGAGAAATAAAAGAAGTTCTTGAAGACCAACAGCATTCTTCAAATATTTCATACATCAAACTATAATATTATCTTTATAATTAAAATGTTAATTACCATCTATTTCACGTGATAAAGAATCATGCAACTGACACGAATTATATATAACTCAAATTTGGTTGTAGAAAGAAGAAAATTGTGTTATAAATATAAATTCTAATTTTACATCAATTCCTTAGTACATTTGAATTCGAATATTTGACAATATTCTCAGTCACTTTTAATGATACTATTAATGGTATGTGTTAATTTGTTAATACTTTCAACTACCTAACAAAAACTAAAACAATGTCTATACAGGGTGTCCCAAAAATGCTGAACTTCCTTGAAAGAGACAATTCCTGAGGTAATTTAAAATAATTTTTTCCTTTGCGGAATGTTCTCCGCGAAAATGTTCTCCGCGGCTTTGTTAAGGAATTATTAACGAGAAATGTGGATCAATCAGAGCGCGGCGACTGCGAATGTGTTCCGATGAGGCCAATGCCAACGCCACGCTCAGCGAGACCTGTGTTCTGATTGATCTGTGTTTTTCGTTAATAACTCCTTAACAAAGCCGCAGAGAACATTTTCTTAAAGGAAAAAGTTATTTTAAGTGGCATAAGAAATCACTCCCTCCAAAGAAGTATAACATTTTTGGGACACCGTGTATTATTTGTGTTGGTAAAGATGTAAAGAATCGCCATATTAAACGTTTACTATGCGAAGGCGGGGTGTTTGAATACTTTTAATGAAGCATATGATTTTCCAAAAACTTGTAACACCTCGTGCATTAAAAAAAAAATATTTTAGAACAAATGGATCGACGAAAGAAAATGCTTTAGTTGAATGCTTCAGTTTTATTGAAAAAAATGTAACCATGCTTGCTGTCAGGTGTATTGTAGTATTTATAGAAAAATATAATGTTATTATTGCATCATATCCTCTTGTATCGTTCAACTTTTTGTTGTAAACAACTTTCTTCTAGCTTTAATCAAGCTTGAGATACGAACCGTTCCATTTGCATAACTCACCCTGTATATGGTAATGCAATTCGTTTATATAATTAATTGAAGCATTTTTTGAGAGGCATTCAATTAGCGAAAATTGTTAAAGCTCTATAAATATTTCAAGTCAATCTATGAGTGCTTAATAAACAGTCTACTTATTATACCAAATAAGATCGATCGTGTTTCGCTACACTATCGTACGTGGGATTCATATTAAACAAACGCATTTTAATATCACTACTGTCATTCATTTGCCACTACCTCAAAACAACATGTAGATGTTTGCAAAGACGCACAATTTGTAAAGAACTGTAAAAAGTGCTGTATCTGTACCTGTCATTGTGTTCCCTGTGCCGCAGTAGAAGTGAAAATATTGGTTAATATCATGTCTTCTTCAGAAAGTGACACTGACACTAACAAACAGATCAGAATGTTCGTTTCTAATTTACTTATGATTAGTGTTGTGTAAATCGTGTTAGTTCCCGATATTTCTTTGCTTAGGTCAGGCAACTGTTATGGCAATAAAAGTAGGTTTTGTCGAGAGTCTAAAGGAAACTTTGGAAGACAGGTATGCAGGGTGAGGCACCTAAACAGGCCACCTGAATAACTCGCTTGCTGTCGATGATAGAAAAAGATTTGAAAATATTTTACTTTGAGGAACTGATCGAACATTTTCGCGGATGTTTTGTAATCTCTTACCAGGCGCCGTTGAATGTAAGCAAACCCATTCCCGCTCTTCGTAAATGTAAACAACCATATTTATCTGTGCCCATGAATATTATTATTAGTTTACTATATCCTATCAGCCTAATAACTGGGACTCAGGTTTCGAAAATGTGTTATACAAAAGCGGAGAAAGTAAATATGGATTTCATTTATGGCGAATGTCGCCAGATTGTAAGAGGAGCAGTGCGCTTGTCTGCTGGAAGTTTTCCCGAACGTGCTACCTTCATGTTCTTCATGGTCTTCACTAACATTATCAGAGCTTTCCTACAAACTGGAAGTGTGGATGAGAAAACACGTGAATGACCCTAGTAGCATTTATGGTTGGCATTTTGTTGGGCCTTAGTTGGGGTATTGGTTGGGCAACCATTAGAAACATAGAAACGTGGCCTTTTTATGCAGTTGGGCCAACGATCATACCCAACGTAGGGCCAACGTCACTATAATACGAACGGCCAACTGGGCCGACTAACATACTATTCTGATTTTCTCTTTTACCATGGTAAAAATTGGGGAAAAAAGGAAAAAACTTAATACCCACGTCGGACTTGAATCCGGACCACCTGCGTCCGGAAGTAAGTAGTAAGTTGATGCCCTATCTCTGGCAGGATCTGATCAAAAAATGATCAAAAAATGAATAAATTCCAAGGCTGTTCACAATAAAACTTTGGTGGATCAACCATCGTGTAAAACTTTCAAATTGTGAGTATATTCAGAAATACAAAAAAAAATCATTTTGGAATATAATATGTTTTTGGTTGCAGGGCAATTCGTTGGGCCAATGTAGTATTATCGTCGTAAATTTCACGTTAATTAACCAATTATAATAACTGTAGGCCTAACGTTGGATATTCGTTGGCAAATTGACATAATTTTTGTCGTAGGCTCTATATTGAAGATTTGTAGCCAAACCACAAACCATATTCCAACTAACTCCCAACCGTTGGTTGGCCAACCATAAATGCTACTAGGGGATCTAAAACAGCAACCAATAACAGAAATATAGAAAACATATTAACAGCTGTAGATCAAAATCCGCATGTTAGTTCAAGACAACTGGCATCGATGCTCGATGGTTGATGCTGAAGGTCATCATTTTGAGCATTTGGATTAGCAGTGCATCACTAGGTAAGTAAATCACTGAAGTGTTCGATCATTTCCTCAAAGTAGACTATTTTCCATCGCAGTTGATCTTCAATGATCTCGAATGACCTTGAGTAGTATGTCACGGTACGCATCTTAAAACGTCTTATTAGATAATACGTAGAAAAGTATATCATTCTAATTTAAAAAACGGAGTTGACCTTCATATGTCCTCTACGCATCCAACTACAAAAAACTAAAAACATGGAATTAAGCCACCCTCGAAACCGCTCAAGTTCGTCTGACACATTTTTTCTATCGCCAACAGCAACCGAGTTATTCAGGTGGCCTATTTTAGGTGCCTCGCGCGTATTTGATAATACAGTAACAAAATATAACGAGTAAATAAACGGTATGATTTTTGATAAAATATGTGAGTAGTTTTGCGATATATATTTGGATAAAAATGAATCAATAATTGAAGCTTCAATTATTCTATTAAAAATTAAAGATTATTCTATTAACATAGCTGTGGTTAACAGGCAATGTTAACTATATATATTCAATATCTCTTGCAATATGTACACATTTGAAAAATTACTGAAAATTATTCATTGAAATCAGTGTCCCTAGATGAGGGGAGAGAGCACGAATTGAAAAAGTTACCCTCTATCTACCAGTAACGGACACATGCACGACAGAGACGAAACGTGTCATGTGAGCGTGCCGCGGTGGAAAGATGGCGGATAGCGTCGTAGAAGGGAAAGGTAGAGGGGGACACTGGTCTCAATCTGACAACACTTATTCAAACGGCACATATCCGACTAATTAAGAATAAGAGAAATTGTAGTTATAAAAAGAGATGCGAAATACTTAGTATTATTGTTTGAAAATTGTTTTCCACATTTGCAAAATTTTTCTAATAACAACGCTATTTCCTTTACATAAGTATAGAATTGTGATAGTTTTATTCTCATAAACAATTGAACCATCAATTAGAGAAGAAATAAAAAGATACAATTTCAGATTCTACGATATACATTGTATTTTAATATTTAACAACTTTTAGCTTTTCACGTACAGCATGTGTTTCACTATAGCCTGGTTACTGCCTGCTTGTTCAAATCTCCTTCAGACTCTGTATGTTATGAACTGAATAAAATTTTGAACATTTCATGTGATATAATATTTCTATTCTCAGTGGGCCGAACCCAAAGCTGGCATTTCACTCTTTTCTTTTGACGCAAACAAAACAATATTGAGAGAAGCACCGGAGCATACTTTCGTATCATGCATACCATGAAGATATGTTTGTAAAATCACTTGCACGTACATGACTACAAGAAAGAAGTTATTAGATATTGTGTAAGGTTTGTAATTTTTTCATTACATTTAACAACTTTTTGTCAAGAGCATGTGTCTACAAATAAATTCTAAGCGGTGTAAATAAAAAACGTAAAGAAAATGTTCTTTATTTACTGAGAACCAGAAAAATTCAATTAATTTAAATAATAACTTAACTTTTTGTTCTTTCTCCATAACATTTAGAAGTAAAAATATTTGTTATACACATGTTATAAAGTGGAATATATTCATTAAAAATGTAGCACATGGTACAAAGCTAATTAAATTTGGGGTTGATTGAGATTTAATTTATGCTTTACTGAAAACTAAAAATCTCTATTTGGTGTGCATGTATATTTAAATACACGTGTATTGTTTCTACCAAATTCGAATGCAACATTTAAATATATACATAATATTTAAATAAAATTCAATAATCAAATTCATTGTAAGTATGCATATATACAAGGCGTCTCACTTATAATAAACCTTTCCTTTACCATCTCTTCTTACTATTAAGACTTTATTACCAATTAAACAGCGTGTATAAATATCTGCTTCCCTTCCTGAAGTGTTATAAAATATAAATATACCTAAATATGTTTGCAACATAACCGGACAAATTTGTATTAAAATCAAAACTTTGAAAAAACTTACGTATATATATAACGTAATGAAAAAACTGGTTAAGATAAACAATGTAAATGTTAGTAAAACTTCTGTAGGGTTGATATGGCTATTTTATTATATACAAAGTGTAATGCAAGGTGGACCTGATAATATAATACAGTAAACAAATCATATTTAATGATAAGAATAAATTAAAGTAGAAAGTTTGTTTGTTCAAAACTACATTCTCAAGAGATTGAATATGAAAATTCATCGAATGCACGTGTCTCTGTGTGTATTTAGATAAAGAGTCTGTGTGTATCTAGATAAAGAATCTCTGTATTATTTATGATCGATTATACTCAGAACAGCATAGCACTGTATTAATAATCTATAATCTTTCGTCATAATTTTCATCGATCTCTTTACAACCGTTTCGCTAATCCCAGTTGGTACAATACGAGGTTGTTTAAATTGGTCCGATCATACTTCAGTATAGCTCATAGTTTTCTAACGTAATTTATGTTCCTTATTAATACTGTAACTTTATCTATAATTGCTCGTTAAGCTGAGAGGAACTTTGAGGAGGGTGTCAAAATCTGCCAAAAATTATTGGCATGTTGTAGCACACGCCTATTATGGTATAGCACACGCCTGGGCAATTGGTGCTCCGAGCGTCGATGACGTAATCTACTCCCTCTATCGCGGCCGGCCGACTCGCTCCAGCGCGAGAGGAGAATAATAGCTCGCCGTAAAGCAAGTAAAGCGAACTCGTATTCCCCTCTTGCGCTGGCCGGCCAGGTGGAGGTAGCCGATTCTACGTCATCAACTCTCGGAACACCAATAGCCCAGACGTGGTATAGCAGGTAAAGTGGATAGAGATTGCGAAGGAGGAAGAAAGAGAGATATTGAGCGATTTGACAAGTGAGACATGATAAGATAAAAGTGAAAGTCAGAAAGAAAGAAGTTTATAAAATTATGTTTAACACGTTGGTTGTCAGACCAGCATACATCAAAATTACGGGTTATCCTGGGTTCGTCGACAACTCATTTTACCGACACTGTTTTCATCGACACGATTTGATCGACATTAACTTTCGTCGACACTATGTTTTCATCGACATGGTCAAATCGTCGACAAATGTCTTCATCGGCATGATTTGATCGACGCTATGTTTTCAACGACACATTATTACACATCATTATTACACACTATTACACATTATTACATTACATAGAAATATTATGATTTTGTTCATTTGTGTGTACCTATTAATAAAGTTTATTTATTTGAAGAAATTCTGAGTAATGGCATTAAAAACAAGCGAGCAATAAAAACTTTAACCTAAATAACAATGGTTTGTAATTCTCTTTATTATTTATTATACAAGCAACTAAATGCGTCGAGAACATAACGATGATAACAATTAATCAACATTAGCAAATACGAATTTGGTGTCAGTGGAAACTAATGAACTCAAACCTGTCGCTAAACACGGACTGTCAAAGAAAACATAGTGTCGGTCAAATCATGTCGATGAAGACACTTGTCGACGATTTGACCATGTCGATGAAAATATAGTGTCGACGAAAGTTAATGTCGGTCAAATCGTATCGATGAAAACGGTGTCGGTGAAATGGGTTGTCGACGAACACAGGGTAACCACAAAATTACAGTCTACCCAAAAGGAAACGGGAAATTGAAAAAATCTTTAGATTCATTAGAATCAGTGCTTTTTGAATATCACTAAACCTACCGCTGCCGGTCAAATGACCGGTTTTATATTTTTCATCTTACAATTACTGAAATTATGAAGTCGCTTACATGGAAATTGATTCGATAAATTTCTTTATCTAAGCACATATCGTAATCAAAATTGCACGAAATCTAAATAAATAGAGCATTTTCATTTTTCTAAGATGAAACATTTTAATCGTTTTTAGAGCTCGGTAGGTTTACACGGTATGCACCTTCTGCACATTCTACCACAATTTAATTGATAAACAAAAATTAATTATTATGTACTGACAAACAACCCATCCAGATATAACTAATGCGGTAATTAGTGTTAATATTCTTTATAATTTCGTTGAATCCGAATTAGTAGAAAATATTACGCATGTTATGAATTTTCAGAAAATTATTGGAACAAAATCAATAACGCCCGTGTTAACGCCAAAATTGATAGAACGTACATATGTACATAAATATAATGAATAACATTGATATTGTATAAATTGTACTATTCGACGAAATTTCAAATTCTATTTTTTGGAAGATGTGGTTTCATGTAAAAAAATGTCCTACGCCTATGTTTTATTTATGATATAAGTCACGGCCCAGCCTGTACACATATTTTATGTTCTAAATGTAAATTTTGCATGAAAAATAATGTTGTTAAATGTAAGTTGCATAGGATTTTGACTCGTTCGTATATTCTTCTTTAATTCTAATAGCAGTATGCCGTTTTCTAATTACTTGTGACGTATTCGAAAACACAGCCACTATGTTGATCGGAATACTTATACAGTAAATTCTTGGTCTAAGAAAAATGCTTGGGTCCGTGGTATCTCTTAGATTGTGTAGTTCTACTATTTCTTTGATCATGTCAACCGTGCCGAACGAAAAGGACAGCATGTATAAACACGTACCACGCGACCGAAAGCGCAAGACTTCCAACACGTTTCGAACGCTTACGCTGTCTTCTGTTTACATTTCATAGATCGTCAGTTAAACACGATTTTGAAGTTTAAAAAACGAAAGATATTTCTTGTTTACATAAACAATTAATATTTAGAAAATATGTTGTAAAACAATTAGACTAGAATTTTGCAAATTAAAGGAGCTACAGCCCGTCAGAGAATAGAAAAAAAACGTTGGCATCACGTTCGTATTTTAAATAATACAATAAGTAGACTGCGAATATTTATGCATTTATGGCTTCTGAAAATTTTCAAAAAATGTTAGAATATAAAATTCTACAGAATTTAGTACGAGTTTTATTTATTTCAAATCTATAAAGGCTACTGCTACGGAAAATAATAGTTTATTTGTTTCCACTTTCTCAAAATTTGCATACAAAAATAAAAAATTGAATAAACCGCAGTCTAACAATAAGTTTTTAATTTTTGCCTACGTCGTGATCGCTATTTCTCTTTCTATTTCGCTGGCTATCCTCTTCTACATCCTATACTTACTACATACAGTAAATCCTCATTTACTGTCCACCAGCCGTGTTCTGCACGGGCAGTGATCGTATAGGGACACTATTTTTTTATGACTGCGTCTACCGCGCCGACCGCGCCGAGACTCCAATAGAGAGCCGAACATAGAGGAGGGCAGAATGAAATACGGATCGCGTGGCCGAAGACTGTCGCGTCTTTTTCTTTCCCATACGCTGTCCTTCCTTGCGACCGAGACTTTCTTCGTCGATTAAACCACTAAATACAATTGAAATTATATCGCGTTTGGTCTTGTTTTAATCAGAAAAATGCCAGAAATAAGTTAATGAAAGTCCCATAAAAAAATAATGAAAAATAAGGAGTTTAAACATTCGATTCATGGTGTCAATGTAGTGGTGTTCACACCGATATACCCGAGCCGAGATCAATCAACGCCGCCCTCACGGCCGCGGCGCGGCGCGGCGTTGACCGGCAGCGGACTGGACAGTGTTCGCACAGGCGACCCCGGACAGTATATGAGGATTTACTGCATTGTCAATTAAACCACTACACACAGTTCGAATTATATCGTGTTTAGTGTCATTAAAAGTCCCATTAAAAAATAATGAAAAATAAAGAAGTTTTGTAATTGGGTTAGTAGTGGTTCATACCGATGTACCCGACCTCGTATCGGATTACGCGGCATGTTTACATTTTACGCTGCTCGGAGACCGAGGCAGCTCGGCTTCATAGCCTCTCACGAGGTATGCCTCGCAGTGGAGGGATAGGCAATTTTCTTAGATCCCACGGCTTTTGTTCTCTTAGATTAAGGATTTACTGTATTTTCGTTCCTCTGTTGCATTCAAAATCGTGCATTTAACTATAGTTACTCGATGATGGAGTTCATTAGCATTGTTGCGTAATATTAGACTACATTTATCATTACGGCATTATAATAATGAATTTCATTATCAATTTTAAACTTGCACTTGCACTCTGTGTTTAAAAAAAAAATATATGGAACATCGTGTTAACATCACGTTAAATTACTCACCTATCGTTATTTTGTGATGAAACATGTAGTTTTGTGATGAAACATCTGCAACGAATATTGTTTGAAAGCAGTGTTTCATAAGATCAGTATATTAGTGTAAACAGAAAAACACATTGTTCAAACTAAAAGTTACAAAAATGCCACTACCGAATAAAATGCTACTAGGACAAATTAGGATTGTGTCTTTTACGTTTTCACGGTTCACGATTCAAATTTCAATATGTTTCCTTGTAATAATGCAAAGGAATAATAATAATAATTGTAAACTACAGTACTGTTTATTGTAAATGTTAGTACTAAGGTTTGGTGCTTGGATTTTCAAGATTTGGGAAATTATGACAACTATTACGAGAGTCGTTACATTATACAGGGTGTTCCAAAAATGTCGGAGAACCTTGAAAAGGATTGTTCCTTAGGTCATTTCAAGTAACTTTCTCCGTAGCGAAAATTTCCGCATCGGCTTTGATAAAGAGTTATTAATGAAAAACACGGACCAATCAGAGCGCAGCTATAGTGACCGGATTCGCTATGACTGATTCTGGATTGAGCCAGAGTCCCTTCGCTGTAGTTGCGTTCTGATTGGTCCGTGGTTTTCGTTAATAACTCTTCAACGAAGCCGCAGAAAACATTTTCGTAAAGGCATGAGGTTATTTCAAGTAGCCTAAGGAACCACCCTTGCAAGGTTCTCCGACAGTTTTGGGACATCCTGTGTGGCGACAACAAGTTGTTAATAAAATGGATTGGGAAATAACATAATATCATTATCATGAATACCATTTTCAAAAATTTCCCAAATCGCAAAAGTAATTTCTATAGTACTGATAACTATTGTCGCGTATTTCATAAATCTCAACTTCTGAGAAGTAAAGAAATAACTTTCCGCGGTTTTACTTCTGGTACCCTGATATATTGATCTAGGCAATGAATATACACGTGATTTTCAACAGATTCGTCACATATATACAATATATATGTGTATATAAAGGGAGAATGTGATAGAAAGTATTGAAATCAGGGCAACGCACCTGGCGTCTGTTGGCTTGTATGTGACATCGTACTTCTCGACTTGTTCAACTTGACTTGTACTCCAGGAAACGCGGACAGATGTTGGATTCAGGAACATCACAGTTATGTTTTCAGGAACGCCGGGAATACCTGTCACCGAACCTGCAAAAACCAAAAGCAAACACATTTCTGAGCAAATCAAGCATATATTTACAACTTCCCGTTCAAAAGTACGAGAGGGGACCTAAAAGACACCGGAACTATCTTCTGGAGAGCTAGCACCCTTTTAGTACAGGCATTTGCTACTAGGTGGCTATTCTACGGGCGGCAGTAAAATTTTGTTTCCTTGTGGATTCGGTCTTGATTTTTACTACGCTTTTTATCCAAATTTAGACATGTAACAGTAAATACACATCTTTTTATAAAAATATTCCGGTTATTTTTGAGTCCCCCTCGTATCCAGATGTTTTTTCCACTGCCCAAAACAGTCTCTGAATTCGTCGGTTTTGATACCTTGCATGTTGCTCGTGTAAATCACACATTACGAGATGGGCAAACACGTTAACAGAGCCTTTAAAAACAAAATAGACCAAGGATAAACTTTCCCTTGCGTAACTAGAAATTTTTGCATTTCTTCTATAAATACATGCCGTTTTCTTATGTTATCCAGTACATTTGGACGAGAAATCCATGTTTCGATCCTGGAGGATCAGTGGTTCAAAAGTTATAAGTGTTTAAAGTTGAGCGATTTACAGTGTTTTTGACAGGTTAGTGTCGCCATGTTGTGTATAGTAACAGTCGCGGTGTTTACCGAGCGTAGCCGCTAGGTGGCACCACAAGCACATGCTGATGTCGATCGCGTGGATTCCCAAGCCGGCCCTCTCCGCCTCTCATCCGATATACACGGGAGAACAAAAGGATGGGTAAAAATAACGACTGTGTACACGAGCTGGACTAGACACCGCTCGGGAAGCCGGCAAGAGAAGACCGGCGGGAAGCGGCGACGCCAACATGGCGGCTGCCGATCCCCACCATCAATGGCATGTGGGTGGTGGTACACCGTCCCCACATCGTCCGTGGGTGGTGGTACACCGTCCTCCCACCGTGTGGGAGTGATTGCCATCGGGATTGCCAGTGGCAGTAGCCTCCACACGCTACTTCTCCATATACACAGAAGAACCAAGGGATAGGTCGGAAATAAGAACTGAGATGAACTGGATATACACGTCCATCCGCTCGGGAAGCCGGCACGAGAAGAAGGATGGGAAGCGGCGACGCCAACATGGCGGCTGCCGATCCCCACCAACAATGGCACGGGAGTGGGGTTATCCCGACCCCACAACCGCGTGCTTGTATTGTCATCTAGCGGCTCCGCTCGGTAAGCGGCCGTCACTCGGCTCCCCCGAGTTTACCCGAATAGCGTTCCACCTCGGATTGTGTGGTGTGCCAAAAGAAGTTTTGTTAGCAACCATGAACTATCACACATGTGTTCACACCTCCATGATGAGACCCCTGGCGGCAGACCCCTGACGGAAGAGGTGCTCAAGTTTTTCTACCAGAAGAATTTTAACCGCGATATGTATCGCACAGGTTGCATATTGTTCTTATATTAAATATATATTCTTTCATTTATTTTATTATGTACACGTGGTCCAGTCTCATTTATTAACCATCAAAATGGTAGCAGAGCGTGGTTCCGGAATTCGGACAATTAAAAATTGAGATAACAAGGTACGACTGAGCACGTGGAAATTAGAGGTTAGAATTGTCGACCACGTGCAATAGAACTTGTTAAAAAGGAAGAAAAAAGAAATGGCGGAATCAAGTGTAGTTCCGTTAAGTGAAATTGAATCTCTTACAAATAAGAATTATTATGTGTGGGCTCTGAAAGCCGGTGCGATACTCAAAAGTAGAAGGTTATATAAAGAGATACTAGAAACCGCGGAACCGGCGGTAGTTGCCGACGAAAACCTGCCGGCAGGTAAAATTAGAGTCACGTGGGAAGCAAAGAACAATGAAGCGTTTAGTATCATCGTATTGACACTGTCGGAAGAACAGGCGGGCCAATTTTTAAACGAGACATCGGCCAGAAATATATGGGAAAAGCTAAAACAAAGATTTTCGGGTAATACCGAAGATCGAAAGATTGATGTTGGGCTAGAATTAAAGAATATAGAGATGAATTCCCATGAGACGGTGCAGGAATATATCACATATGCAAAGAGCATCGCGTCACGAAGTGCTGCGTTGGGTCAGGTAATCTCTGATCGGGAATTGACGTTTCATGTACTTTTGCCCTCCCCACTGAAAAGCCACTTACGGCAATTCTAAAAGGGCTTCCCTTATTAGATACTGATCTGATTGCTTCCGAGCTACAGTTACACAAATTGAATCCTCTGAGTGTCGTGTCCTTCAAACCGTCTCCAAACAGCACTCTATACAAAGTCACCTTTCCACCGGGTACAAAATTGTCTCAAATAAAAACGGCCAGTTTTATTTGTCATTGCCGTGTTTAGGGAGCGGTTCCTAAAAACTAAGAATTACCCAATGCTATAGGTGTCAGGCCTTCGGCCACGCTAGTGCCAACTACTTTAAATCCCCTAGGTGTGTCAAATGCGGCATGGAACACCTAACCAAAGACTGCACCAAAGCAGAAGATACTCCTGCTAAATGTGCTAATTGCAATGGCACCCACACTGCCAATTACTCTCAATGTCCCAGTTTACTGACTTATGTAAACAAGAAACTCAATCCGCGTGTCCTTCGCACACCATTGAACCACCGTTCTCAAGCTCCCCAGAGCACCATTGCTCGTCAAGCTGCCCCGACGATGGGCGATAGACTGTTTAGTGAAGTGGTTAGGGGGCAATCTCCTCAAACTTCAAATGCAAATTCTGCTCCACTTGATTCTTCGGAAACAAGCGAATTTTTCAAGGAAGCCATTCTATTTATAAAAAAGGCTATGCCCATCGTAAAGGCAATCCGCCCCAAACTTGCTTCTTGTACTTCAATATTTGATAAACTAGAAGTTACATTTGATGCTGCTCAGCAATTATTTACGTAAACCGAACTCTCCCCGAAGCTACCTGGGACTATCATGTCGTGGAACGCTCGTTCCCTACCTTCAAAAATAACTCTTTTATCAACTCCCAGCTCGGCTTCCGAAATTGACACTCGACAATTCACCAACTGATCCGTACAGCTCAATTTCATATCCACCACATGAACATCGGGAGATACTCTGGAATGGTCCTGCTGGACCTAAATAAAGCCTTTGATTCCGTCTGGCATAATGGACTTATTGCCAAATTGATCTACCTCAATTTCCACCCCAGACTGATCAAACTCATTCATTTCTACCTGGAAGATCGCTCCTCCTTCGTTCAAGTTGGTCAAAATAAATCTGAGTCCATCCTCATCAAGGCTGGCATGCCACAGGGAGCGGTGCTAGCCCGTCTTCTTTCCATCATTTTTATTAATGATCTGCCTCACTCACCTAACACCTCATTAGCTCTCTTTGCCGATGACACGGCTATATTGGCGGCTTCTCTGAGTCACCTCCGTCTGGTTAAAATCCTTCAAGAACATCTTGACGTCATTAGCAAATTTCTCTCTGACTGGAAGTTAAAACTCAACGGCTCTAAAACTCAAGCCATTATCTTCACTAGAAGATGGAAACATCTTAAAAAAGGTCTTCCCAGCCTAATGGTCAACAACGAACCTATTCAATGGTCCAACCAGATCAGATATCTGGGAGTTATCCTTGATGCCAAAATGAGGTGGGGACCTGCCATCCTCGATAGCAGAAAAAAGGCTACGGCTGCTCTAGCAGCTTCCACTGTTCTAATTGGACACAAGTCTAAATTAAAAACTCATCTCAAAATCCTCATATTCAAAACCCGCATCCGCACGGTCATGTCGTACTGGCACATTGCTGCAAAGTCTCATCTAGCTATCCTGCAAAGATTACAAAACAAAGCCATCAAGACGATTCTAAACCTGCCTTCGGACCACCCCACTGTGGAGATCCATTTACTTTCTGATTTCCCTATGCTTGACAAAGTATTCAGAGAACTAGTTGAAAACTACAAGTCAGAAGAGCATACGAACCCACTAGTACATGCCACCGCACTCTACACGAGGGAGCTGCTGCCCTACACCCCCACGGTTCGCTTTCCCCTGGACCTGCCTCCTCCTGAGGCACCACCGGCTGCGGCCTCCAACGTGGGACCTTCGCCGGCGCCTGGGGCCCCACCTCGTGTGGGAGGGTTCCTCCAGCTGCTCGACCAGCTCGACCTTTAAGGTTCACCAACCAACTGTCTTTTTCAAGACATACGCAGGAAACCTCCCTTTCCAATTCCTCCCCCCTTCCACCCAGTGTACACCGTATTACTCTCATTTATTGCACGTGTGCAAAGACCTTCTTCGCAAGTTTTTTGAAATTTTTCTTGCCCCTCTACTACCATGATGACTCTAGTCAATACTAAACTCTCCTCTTTGACATACAGTTACCCTCCTCATGTTTAAAGAGTAGAGATCGCTAGATTTAGGAATCTTTCATTCCACTCCCATGTTCAAATTTCAGGCTAGTCCTGTTTCAAAAAAAAAAATACACAAGAAAATTTGTATATAAACCCGTTCCCAAGAACGAATAAGGTCAGAGCTGAGCAAACCATCAAACAGTGTACATTGATCCGCCAGAGGAAGCTCCTTTTCAACCAATCACCAATCGAATATAACTGGGACTCCACGGATCTACACTTGATCAGAATAGACAGCGTTTCTCACTCTCGTCCAATAGTGAACACAATAGTTCAATACTCTCTTGCCTAGTCCTTCCACCAGGAAGGTGGTCCTTCGAGAAATCCTTAGCGGGCACCTCGCAGTGCAAGTACCAACAAAGCCTGAACGATCCTTACAAGATCGACCACGGGCATATACAAAAGTTGAGAAAGGAATTCGAACTGAAGATGGATTAAAGTTCCTAAATATTAAAATAGAAAATAAGAAAAATGGGCTCAGTTTATCACAAAGGGATTATATTGAGAAAATGGTCAGGAAATATGGGTTAGAAGAGTGCAATATAGCGAGAACACTTTTAGATACGCAACAGAATCTTGACGATTTCCAGGAGTCACCCGTGACAGGTAAAGTCCACTACCAGGAGATACTGGGTTCATTGATGTACCTATCGGTAGGCACTCGGCCGGACATATCATTCGCTGTATCAAGATTGTCCCAATACAGTAATGAACCAAGGAAAATACATCTGACAGCTCTTAAGCGTGTATATAGGTATATAAAAGGAGCCAAAGAGTATAAATTAATCTATGATGGCAAGGAGACCAACTTACAATAAGTACAGATGCGAGCTGGAACACGACAACTACGGCAAAATCATTTGGAGGGTATCTGGTAAAATTAGGAAATGCAATAGTAGGATGGAAAAGCCAGAAGCAAAAATTAGTGGCTTTGTCTACATGCGAAGTGGAGTTGATAGCCATCTGCGATGACGTACAAGAGATGAAATGGATACACTCCTATCTGGATAGCCCAGGATTGAAGGAGTCGTGCAAAATTCCAGTCATACTGAAAACAGATAGCCAGTTAGCAAGAGATTGGATTAACAAAAACAGCATTATGAATGGAACCAAACATGTGAACCGGAAGTATTATTTCGTAAGGGATGAAGTTAAAAAGGGGAACATTAAGATAGAGTTGGTCCCAACTCAAAAGATGGAAGCTGATTTCTTAACGAAGGGGCTGAATTTTGATAAACATACGTTATGCACTAACATGATTGGTTTACAGGCGTAATAGACAGGTGTGTCGAAACGAGGGAATGTTGGCAACCATGAACTATCACAGCTCCATGATGAGACCCCTGGCGGCAGGCCCCTGGTGGAAGACCCCTGGCGGAAGGGGTGCTCAAGTTTTTTTACCAGAAGAAGTTTAACCGCGCTATGTATTGCACACGTTGTGTGTGTGTGTGTGTGCATATTGTTCTTATATTAAATATATATTCTTTCATTTATTTTATTATGTACGCGTGGTCTAGTCTCATTCATTAACCATTAAGTTTTCACTGTAAACATTTACAAAAGCCAAACGACAGCTTTTATAACAATGCTAGGTGAGTGCATTACTGTAGACGGGTTCCTACAACAGCCACCTAATGGCAATAGCCAATATTACAAGGGGATTCTCCAGGTGATAATTCCAATTTCTTTTGGGCCCTCCTCAAACACAATCGAACTTGTTCCTTATTTTTGTTCCATAAAATAGTGAAATATATCGTACATCAATTTTTGAGAAGTTATTGTAAAGAGAAGGTGTGAGTCTCCAAATCTATTGCAGTTTCATATACGAGAAAAATTTTTGGAAGTTTTTATAGATGTTTGAATTTGCATTAGTAAGAAAAATGAGTCTTCAGTTTCTCACCTTCTACATTATTTTTAAAAAATCTAAAGGGGTGATTCAAAGTTCTGTATTTCTTTACAAGGAATACATACAGTGTATGGAATACATACCGTGAATACATACGGACGCTCTTAAAAAGACGATAACTTTTTGAATATTGTGCTATACGATTTGAACTTTCTTTGGGAAGCTAGAGCAATTGGTTTGCTACAGGATGTGAAAAAATTTTTTCAAAAATTGCAATTGATCGGAATTAATAATAATTAATTAATAATAAATAATATAAAAAATACTAAAAATTGCATTTTACAACTTTTTTATGTGGGCCTATATTGAAAATTCAAAAAATACGTTTTGTAGATCTGTGTCAATTATATATGCACTGTGAAAGTTTCATCGACATTGGTTGGTACGGGAAAAAACGACAGGCATTGAAAGATGTAAGAATCCTTAGATTTATTGCAGTTAGAGGCCGAAAATCGTGAAAATCTGCAATTTTTACCGTTTTTAAACGTTTGTAGCTCATTGCAACGTCGACCGATTTTGACGAAATTTTCAGAATATTAATATTTATATGACTGTGAATATATTAATATTTAATTGACACAGATCTACAAAACGTATTTTATAAAATTTTCAATATAGGATCACATGAAAAAATTGTAAAATGCCACTTTTAATATTTTCTCTACAATTCCGATCTATTATAATTTTTGAGAAAATTTCTTTCCACATCCTGTAGTAAACTAATTGCTCTAGCTTCCTAAAAATGTTCAAATCGTATAGTACAATATTAAAAAAGTTATCGTCTTTTTTAGACCGTCCGAACATTATTTTTCAAAAACAGATTTTCAATATCACTATAAAACAATGTCTTAAAAAAAAGCATTTTTTTCTTCATTTCTTCCAATTAAATGTTAATCTATTTTCTTGAATATTTGTATGCGAGAAGTGAATATAAATACGCATAAAACAGATTCTGAAATTTTGTGTTTTAAAAAAAATTATAATTTAAACTAGGCATAAAATGGATTAAGATTTAATTGAAATAATATAAAAATTATTTAAACAAATAGAAATATTGGAAATCTGTTTCCGCAGATGTATTCCTTATAAAAGAATACACTTGAACCACCTGAGGGCTGTTTTCACCCATTCCATATTTTTCTAAGAACAATCTCTTCCCAAAGTTTCATTAAAATCAGCGTGTATCACTTTGGCATGTTCCCTTGTCAGTGATAGTTTTCATAGTTCTAAATTTCTATAAAATAGACTTATAGATTCCAGAATATCACGCTGTGTTCCAACTTTAAAGAAGCACAAGTATAAAATTAATATAATTTTTTTTACGAAAATACAAATTGTCAAATTCCAAAGATACAATTTATTTTGGTCCATAGATTATAAACATAGGTTTTTATAAAAATGGATAAACAACTAATAAGAAGAATTGCAACAAAGTTTCATACACATTCATTTCAAACACATATATAAAAAATTTTCTAATACAACTGAATTCCTCAATTGTAAATAAGAAATACAAAAACAGTCCTTATTGTGCTGCACCCTCTAGCGCTCCTGAGATGCTCAGTAAATAGGTTCTTTGCCCGCGACTGTGAGGGCCATTTTCACCCCTTAGATATGGATCATTCAGGGAAAAAAAATACGTGTCAAATATGTGGGGTCAGGATCCCCCTGACCAACATAACGTATGGAGATTAGAAAAAGTCGGAGGTCTTCATGGTTGATGTCAGAAGCAGATTAGCTATGAATGTCAAGATCACAGATTCGAGTCCCGCTTGTGTCAGATTCCCTCTTTTTATTTAAAGATTATAAATAAAATATTTTTCCACAAATATCGTACATTTTCATAAAAATGAACGTGTTTCATTTGAGTGATGTTCCTTGTTAGTACATCGCGTGCAAAATTTCAGCAAAAATTGATCGATTGAAAGATCAGTCATGGATCTTGACGTTAATGTATGGAATAAAGTGTCAAAACTAATTTATGAGATGTACACTTCTGAACTATAGTATCGTAACGTAACTAATGTAAAGTAATGATATTTGGTCCCCTCAGGATTTCAAATCCATTTATCACTCTCCCTGTTCGGTTTCTAAACACATGTTTCGTCGCGTCTTCATTTGCGTTTCCTCGACAGGGGACCAACGGTGGACATCTGCCTCGAGACCGGTCGAAAGTTTAAACTTTAATAACTTTACGACTATAATCGCCACGCCTGGTCCTCACGCCATTGTCACCCTCGAGGTCCGTGAAGATCCGAGGCATCTATTCGCACCCTCTTGGGCCATCAGGCTCGGACCAAAAAGCGCTATTTCGCTTTGTTTAGAAAACTACAATTTCTAAAAAGTACCGTACGCGAGGTACTCGGGGGTCTCGGATCCAAGATCTAAGCCTGATGGTCGAACGACCACTCGGGACAAGGGATCATAAAAACCTTCGTACTATGTGCAGTCGCTATTTTCGTCGCGCTGCACCGGGTCCCGTTATTCGAGCCGTTCCCGAAATTTCCACGATTGACCCGAGGTAGGGACTTCCACCTCCACCGGTGAGGGCTGTAGATTTTCGCACCAACGAGGTGACCATTGAGCGGACCCCGGAGCAAACAAGCAGAATAATTTCGTCATTCCTTCTGAACTGTCGTGTTCAAGTGAGAGGAATACAGACTCTCGTCGGGAGAACAAATCGGTATCTCCACCCTGGAAGACTTTCGTAGTCTCGTCCTAAAAACAATCTGTAACCTCATACGAAGAGGAACTATCCGTTTACTATTGTCCGGAGAACCACCACGGTCTACTGGTTCTTTTGAAACAATTGTCTAAAGTTAGTTCCGCCGGCAATATATTGTACAGAATTGAATAAATAAGTTTATGTCAATTCCCGTGTGCAATTCTTTTTCGATTCACGACGAAACACTCCCCTTCTTTCCACTCTCACTATCGCCTAATTTCAGCCTATTTCAGCCTAATTTTCAGCGGGATCTACTGTTTATTACGGTGGGTTCCGAACCACCTTCGTAACGTAACTAATGTATGAGATTTTTATTCTTTTAGGGCTAATTATAAGGTATGAAAAATATTAACTTTCCCGTCACTGAACGGGTAACAACTTAATTTTTTGTTCATATTTTTATTAAAATATTTTATTTAAAAAATACCACAGTTTTGCTTACTATAAGGTTGTCTATTTAGCATACAAAATTAGTTCAAGCAGATAGAGTATTTGGTGAACTTGTAGAAAAGGATCCTCTCCTCCGATTTCAATGAGCTTTAGATGTGTTGTCAAGGTCATCATTCTGAAGAAAACTTCTCTTAAATTTTTGGTGGTCGGGTTTAATTTACCAGATATTCGCAAGAAAACTTTACTTATAAATCCATTTGTCGATGTGCTACCTCCTCTCCGATTTCAATGACCTTAAAATATATGTATGGTCATGGTCACTGTTGGAATGAAAAAAACCATGCAACTGCACGTTTTCCGTTGCGTGGCTCGAGTAAGCTCGGGAATCTTCGGCGCGAGTCGGTTGCCGGGTACGCGAGCGTTGGCGCGAGGACAAGCGAGTCTTTTGTCGATGGTCGGTGAATAAACACGTGGAATGCCTTCATGGCTTGTTATGTTAGTAAATTGTTATTCGTTGTTAACTGTTAATCACAGTGTGTTATTTGAGTAACCCCATAAATCCTACAGTCACTATTCTGAACAACATTTCCCTAGGTTTGAGGACCTAATCCAGACCCAAAACAAACCTAATCAATGCGTTTACAATTAAAATTTTTTGCAATTATCTCGTAAACTAAAGCCGACCGAAAATAACTTTAAAGGGAAATGTGCTTCAGAATGGTGATCTTGACAACATATTTCAAGATCATTGAATCGGAGGAGAACCCTTTTTCTACAACTTCATCGAGAATTTAGGTACTAAGGAATTTCAAAGAAGTTAAATGACTATAAAAGAATAATGATGTTTTTTGTTCAGTTCATGGACCTAACTGAAATATTAAGATGACTAATTGAATAATCAATGAACGAATATTATTATTTTTAAAAGATTATCATAACATGAAGATTGAACTACTAAAAAATTCAATGTAATAAAGTAGATTAATTTTCAATGCATTCTGAAATAAAGTAATACGGAAATCAGTTGGATAACGAAAAAGATTGGCTAGATATTTATTAGAAACTAACACTGATAGACACGATGTTATTGGATCGGATTTGTTCAATTTCAGCTCATTATTTCTACCAAAATTTCACCAATTTGTATAATTGTTACGAGCCAGGGTCGCGAGCAGCACGAATGGCCGGCGAAGGGTTATTACCCTAGGAATATGGTCTCAATTTGTTAGTTAAGAAATCAAGGAGTCGCTAGGATAATTAATGAGCCTCGTGGGCCCTAACTAGTATAATCTAATTGATACAATCCGAGCGGTTAGATTGTATTGTGTGGGAACGTTCAATTACTCGATTAGGATAGTGGAACAATAATGGTGGGTTTAGTAAATTGTACGAATTTATCAATGAACACAAATATATTCTAATCAAAGAGAGTGTATTACATTTGTGTAAATGTCGCGATTGGATAAGATTGAATGAGAAGTATTACCTAAGATGCACGGTTTTGACGCACTGGCAATGCGGGGGTCTCGGGACAAGTTTAGAAATGCCTAATAGATTTTATACCGGACTCGCGAAGGGGGACTTTAGCCCAATCTTACTGGAAGTTGACTCTACGAGATACAGCACGACGCGACACGATTCATAACTACAGAAGTACTAGCCCCCGAGAGTAAAAATGTAAGGGTTTATATGTAGTTGGTAAAAGCCCCGCAACGTCTGTCAGTTTTTCTACGAAGAATAATATGGTTCCAAAAGGATCAGTTTCCAGCAGTGCGCGAAGGCGTTCGTCATTGACTAGAATGAATGGCCTTCCTCAGAATTTATCCTTTAAATTCGCCTCTCTAGAATATAAGTTTTCAAGCTACTTTTCTAACAATATCATCGTCCAAAACACACATGTTTGATACGAATTCGTACCAAAATATTGCCGCGATCGACGCCATTATATAAAATTGATGCTACAATTACATTTGTCCACCTATAAAAACAAAGTCAAGATAATCTACGAACACTCCCGTGGCCTTTGAATCAACTTGGAAGTATGTATTCACAAGTTTGCAATACTTTACTACTCACTTATGCAACGACAAATACATATCATATTACATTGTGTACGTATTGCCAATATAAATATCCCTTATAATGCGATATACAATAGATTTGTTGTACGTACATACGCATTAATTTCTGAGTATACACGTGTAAATTTAGCATTATTATTAATCACTAGACTGCGGATGTTTATGCAATTTTCAATTTTTCTAGACGAATGTTAAGAAAGTGGAATAAAATGGTAGTAACCTTTGCAGATCTCAAAAACAATAAAATTTGTACTAAATCCTGTCGAATTTTATATTTCATCCTTTTTTGGGAATTTTGAGAAGCCATAAATGCATAAATATTCGCAGTCTATTAATCACTATTAACTGATTTCGAATGAATCAGACCTGGGCACAAATTTTCATATCGTGATTCTCAACTCAACAATGTTATTTGAAAATAAAAGTAATATCGATTTATTTGAAATAATTGCAATTTCGGTTAAACTTCATCTTAGGGACTCAGAAATTTGTAACTTTTTAAAAATACTCCTACAGATTTTGACGAGAAAATACCGTAAATCCAAGTTTTAATGTTAGGAATTTCACTGGAAATTCACAAAAGTTATAGGTGTTTAAAGTTGAGCGATTTTCACAGATTTTAACACGCAAGGGTGCCGCATATAAGTACTTAGCGTCGCGCTTTGTCTAACGAGCGGAGCCGCAGATGGTATCACACATTTGATAACATGTCACAGAGCTTGGTCCACATAATAGCGATCTCGTGTCGAATTGTGGTTGCAACTTATATCTTTTTAGGTTGTTTAATAGGACAATTCTTTGAGGATTTTATAGAGGATATTGCTAAACTGTGTACAGGGTATTTCAAAATTATATTGTATGTCGTGACCATTAGAGTGATTCTGCATCTCTGGATCGGTGGAGATCTGTTACACTTACACAAATGTACCGCAAAATTGACTTTAACATTGAATCCCAGGGTCAAAATTGTTTTTTACTGCATCGTATAGTGCTCATCGCAACGAACAAAAATCTCAAAGGAATTATGTGTCTCATGTCAACTGTTCTCTTAGAAAACGACTTTACAGTTTCGGAAATTATTTTATTTCGTTTAAGGTGTCCCAAGATGGTATAAACGTGGAGGGGATGATTCTACATGAGAAAATATAGAACAAATTTTTTTCATTTATCTCGTCCTTTCCGGGAAAGAGTTTGAAAATTCGGCGAACACGCGTGCTACTGAATAGGAAACGTCTGACGCGTCTGTTCAAGATCGACACATTCTACTTCTTACTAACGCTCTAGGCATGCGAACTTGACGGATTTTAACACGTTTTACTTAGCTTGCTTCCTTGTCTGTCTGTGGGTTTGTTTGTCTGTTCGGTACTTTCGCAATTGATTTTAAACTAACTTCCCGATGAGCTAGAGATTTGAAACTTTAAACAGAGCTCAGAACTGGATGACAATGCAATATTAAAAAAAAATTTTTTTTTAAACTGCGTTTAGGAGAAAAAAATGTAATATTAACCGTCACACCTCACCGCGCGAAGTCATCGCGTTCAGCGATCCCCACTCCGCGCGCCAGCGCTCCCTACTCCACTACACATTCCCACTAGAGATCGCGGTTTTGGACGTGTACTAAAATACACGTGTACACGTGGTACGTGAACCGTGTAGTACGAATTTAAGGATCCGTGAATACGGATCCGTGTACATGGATCCATGAACACGTGAATACGGATCCGTGAATACGAATCCGTGTATTGGCGTTATTGTTTTTCGACCGAATTCTTTTCGACTGTTGATGTTAGAAGCAGGGACTGAAACAGTTATGAAAATAACTGTTACGGTTCTGGAGAACCGATATTATTTCGGTTCTGTAACTGTTATTTTTTGGTTCTGGATTTCGGTTCTGGATTCGGTTCTGTCATTCTGTATAAACTGGAACCGATATCATAACAGTTCTGTATTCTGTATTGCGTTCGGCCATTCGGCCTTATATATTTATTATTTAAGTAGTTCTTTTTAACCATAATTTAAACAATTTCTAAATAAATTTTTTTTATAATTTGTTTCTATATTCATTATTTGAATTATTATTTCAGTAATTTATTGTTAAAATAATTGTTTAAATAAATAAATTTTTACAATGTATAGAAGTTTGTTTCTATATAAATATAATAAATATAGAAACAAACTTCTATACATTGTAAAAATTTATTTATTTAAACAATTATTTTAACAATAAATTACTGAAATAATAATTCAAATAATAAATATATGGGGTTAGGAATCTGAACGGGGCTAGGAAAAATTATTTTATACTTTTTAGTCCGTCTTAAAACAACGTGGTATTTTAGAAAAATTTATTTTTATTTAAATAATTTTAAAGTCAATTTTCTTGGAAACGACGCGTCAAATGAAAAAAATGTTTTCTATATTTTCGACTTATTTTCTCATGTAGAAGCATCTCCTGTTTTCCAGTAGTCAAAAGTGTTAGATAAAAGATCACTGTAGACCGCAATCACCCTCAAAAGTCCTATTTTTACGTTTAGGAGGCGTAATTTGCATTCTTCGGAAGCGTGATTTGCATTATTCGAAAGCCGAATAATGCAAATTACGCCTCGTAAACGTTAAAATAAGACTTTTGAGGGCGATTGCGGCTTAGATTGATCTTTTATCTAGTACTTTTGACTACTCAAAAACCCCATATTTGCATTATCGAGAAATGAGAACGCGCGTCCCGCATCCTTGCAATCCTGGAAAAACTAATCTAGCCCCTTAATGTTGCTTTTTTTAACCTATAAGTTCCTTTAAAATATAATTCCTTAGGTACAGGATGCAATAAAAACAATTTTGACCTTGAAAAAAGGGTCAAGGTTAATTCTGTGGTCCATTTTTTAACAAATCTTCACCTATCTAGAGGTGCAGAATCTAATGTAAACCTATTGTAAACAACTTTCCTTACCAAGTTCCTTCCCGAGCTCAATAAAAAAATAGTCTGAGTATTTTGTATTGTCAACTAAGTTCAAAACAATAAATGCTAACAAAGGTGTTGATAAAATGAATAAACTGACATTTGAGACGTTAACAATGCATTATTGTCGTGTAGTGAATAGCTTACCGACGAAACTAGCTCCTTGAAGGAATAGTATAGTGGCCCAAAGGACCATGCCGCCAAAATGGCGGGCCAAGGATGGACCGCGTATCGTTCCACACACGTGCTTGTTGCCACTTCTGGTTTCTCCGACAGATGTGCGCTGTGGTGACTCGTGTGCGACGTGGATGTAATCTGTGCATGCACCTTTCTTAATGTTGGGGCTCATCTAGCCTCCTTTACTGTTGTGCATTCTTTTCCTTTCATTACGCCATAACCACTGTAACAAAAAACAAAAACATCGATGATAACATTGTATACACCAGGCGGTCTACAATTACGTGTTATCTCTTAATACATCTAAAATTTATCAACAAAGATGATATGGACGAAACTCTTGTTTAGGGGATCCAGCTCCGATGACTTTGATCTTGAAATATGTTGTCAAGTCAATGTTCTGAGCACCTTTTCCTGAACGAAAGATTCGCCAATTCTATTTCAAAATGGATGACATACGATTTCTGTTTCGAGCGTTGTCCTGTACAAGTTTGCCGCTGATTCAGTGGGAATTAACGCTCTAGTTCGTAAACAGTAGTTCGTGTAATTTACATTCGTAAAACACACATATCGTTCGTAATGGTGTAACGGTCAGTACATGTTCAAAGTTGAAAGTCCAAAGTTCAAAGTTAAAGTTCAAAATTAAATTTCAAAGTTCAAGTTCACAATTCAAGTTGATTATTCGAGTTCACAATTCAAGTTCAAATCCAAATTTAACACTATTAACACGAAGGTTTGTAGCATTCTATGGTTCAGAATGCTCTTGTAGAAAGTTCGTACTACAGTAAATCCTCATTTACTCTCCAACAGCCGTGTTCTGCATGGAGAGTGTTCGCATAGGGACATTATTTTTTATGACTGCGTCTACCGCGCCGACCGTGCCGAGACTTCAATAGAGAGCCGAACATAAAGATGACAGAATGAGTGGCCGAAGCGTGTCGTCGACGGCGACTGTCCACGTCTTTTTCTTTCCTATACGCTGTCCTTCCTTACGATCGAAGCTTTCACCGTCGATTAAACCACTAAATACAATTGCAATTATATCGTGTTTGGTCTTGTTTTAATCAGAAAAATGCCAGTAAAAGTCCCATAAAAAAATAATGAAAATTAAGAAGTTTGAACATTCGATTCATGGTGTCAATGTAGTGGCGTTCATATATACCGATATACCCGAGCCAACATCAATCATCGCCGCCCTGCGGCGCGGCGTGGCGTTGGCCGGCAGTGGAGTGGGTAGGCACTGGATAGTGTTCGCGCAGGCGATTCCGGATAGTAAATGAGGATTTACTGTATTCTCATCGAAGAATCTTAGAATTCTATAAATCCTACTTTTTTCCTGCAGTTCCCTACTAACGCTTGGGAAGAAATAATTTCTTTGGTAGGAATAAACAGGGGACGAATCACCAGTTCGGGGCGTAATCCAAAATTTATGGAACGCCTACTGAATCCGCGATTTCATTTCCTCACGAAAGCCGCGTGAGACGCTGCATAAAGATTCCTTGTTCAAGGATCTTTCCCCAAAACTGGTGTCGCCTTTCCGCTGAATGTGTGTCTACGATGCGTCAATTGTCATTGACTGCAGTACGGCTGGTCTGTTTTCCTGATACAAAACAAGACACTTAACTTTCAACCGTAGGGGAGGCCGGGGCTAGTTGACTAACATTTAACATATTTAATTTTTACCAATGAACCATTAGTATTTTGTTGACTTGTTGTACACCACTTGCACATTGACTTGGGTATACAGATTTAATTTTGAAAATCGCTTTGGTTGAACCTAGTTGTAATGTTAAACATGTTTAAACAATCATAATGTATTAGTATTGCACATCACTGGATTTGGGAAAGTCTAGAGAATCTTTTGCTGTAAAGAACAATACAATATCTTTTATAATAACATCACAATATTTGTTCAAATTCGGAAAATATGTCTTTTTTTCAAACTCAAATTTCCCAAAAACTGTGCGTCTAGAAGAAAAATTAAGGACAGATTCGGAATCAGCACGAAAAACTCTATAAGAATCGCATAGTGAGAATCGAAACGTCAAAAAAAAGTTGAAATTTGTTGGACCGTGATATTTAATCGAAAGCAGTCGCTTGGTATTGTACCTTCCAATACCAATTCAATGATGATAGTAATAAACGACGATGTGTCACGTTTAATTGTTTCGGAGGTAGGAATCGATGGAATGTAGTACGTTTGATCTGTCGGAGGTGTAATTAAATACCTTGTCCGCTTGTCGGCGATGCTACAGCAAGCAGCGGTATTCTATTGTAGTTAGAATACTTAGAATCGCAATTCACAAAACCAACAACAATTTCCTGGTGTTCAATCATGTTGAGCTCGAACGAAAGGTTTTCGTTGTCGCTGTAGCTCATTTTCGAATTAACGAAGGCCGAACTTGATTGAGATGATAGGAGACGAACGTGGGTTAGTAGGTTCCGGAAAGAACGATAGTACACCGTTGTGTTCACCCGTTTATTTCAATGTATCTACTACGTGCGCTGGTATGTACAATGTGCGTGTTTCAACTTTCCGTGCTCATCGTTCGCTCCACGATTTGACTCGATTCGTGATTCTGTTTCGACTGACTCTCCGTCTCCCGTAGGGTTTCGGCGACTTGGGAGGAGTTTTCGAAAAGAAAGGAAAATGTTGCTATTGGTGGGTACAACGACGACACCCTTGTCAGTGTTCACCTTCAGGTAATTAGGCGCCGAAGGCTGTGGGGGTGACTCGAATATGCCCGTTTTAGGCGGTTCTCCGGACGATGGCCATAGCGGGCAATAAACTGGGGAAGCGCTTGGGACTTGGTAAAACATACCTGGTAAAGTATGTGGAACGTAACGACTAAGGGGAGGAGGGCTGGCAAACACATGGGCTAGTCCCGAAGTGAGCAAAGTATGGAAAAGTGAACAATTATGTCCCATGGCTTCGAATATCTATTGTCGCTATGTGATAAATAACGGTAAATGATTTGATGAGTTTCGGGGTTCCTAACGGACCTAGTGCGAAAATAGCAGGTAAAAAAACTTGCCTGCGGACCACGTGGTGGCCAAAAGACGCTCGCCTCGAGTGCTCGGTAGGACTAGGCAGGAAGGTATAATAGAAATACGGTACGGGTCCCGTGGAAAGATGTTATGGGGGTGAAGCGTCGCAACAAATCACGTTTATTTATTTGATAATTTTGTCCAGCTAATGAGTTGGAGGTTCTCAAAACCATTTTTCTGGGAAGCGTTCCGAACTTTTTCCACTATCACCATATATTGTCATTTTTTATTTATTATTCTGTTATGAAATGGAGTATAAAGCCAATGTTAGCTGAAGTGTGTTATCCATGTAAGCAATGATATTTGCCGTGTATGTCGTATGATCGATGTTGTGCAGTGTAATGAATGTGGTAATGTATGTATGGTTAAAATATCGTTATTGCCGTTTATTTGGTTCCTTCGATTGTTCTTCATGAAACCAATTCTGTCAGTCAATTTAAACAATTTTAAATAATTATATATGATAAATTAGAAATTATGCTTTATATGTATAGTAAACATGGGCCAAATTGTATCTTGTTCGGTGTCATTTTAATCAGAAAAATATCGAAAATATATGGGCAAAATTTTATTAAAAACAAGTAAAAAATTAAGAAGTTTCATTATTGCACTAGTATTGTCTCACCGATACGCTACTTTCTGCTGCGCCTTCGGCCGCGCGGTCCGTGTTTATATGCTGTCCTTTTCTACGTTCGGCGCGGTCGACGCAGCCACAAAAAAGATAGAATCCGATCCCGATCTATGTCACAGCACAGAACCGAGAATTGGCTTAGATTGGGACTTTGTAGTACGTACAAAGCAGATCGTATTAATAATCTTCAGGCACTACCCGATTTATGCTGTTTTTCAACTTACAGGAAAAACGCTGGAACAGATTAACCGCGTAAGTCGAGGACTTACTGTAGGGGAGGTTGGGGTAAAACGACGATATTAAGCAAAAATACGTGTAACTATGTTATTTATTATATAAGATGAATAAAAATATATGTACATCACTCTCACATGTTTTAATAAACTGAATATTATTATAAAAGAACATAATTTTGAAATTACAAGTAGAAAAAATGAAACACTAATCCTACATGAAATCATAATCTTACCTAACCATTGGGTAAGATGGCGAAGGTATTGGGGTAAAATGGTTAATACATTTAATGGGTGATACAGTTTTGACATTTGAACGAACCAATGCTCTTATAATTGGTGCAACACTCATGCCACCAACATGAACATTTAAAACATTGTATCTAGTCTTCTACAAGGTGCTTAAAATTCCTTCAACATCCGGGAATGGGAGATTCCTGAGATCTTTTGAAGCGACATTTTCCTTTACAAAAATGGCGTCCGCGGCTTTATTTAGAAGTTATTAACGAAAAACACGGACCAATCAGAGCGCAGCTACAGCGGATTGATTCTGGCTCGGCCAACGGCGATGCCACGCTAAGCGGAACCTGACGCCGAGTCGGAATCCGTTCGCTGTAGCTGCGCTCTGATTAGTCCGTGTTTGCAAAGGAAAATGTCGCTTCGAATGATCTCAGGAACCCCTCATTTCCGGATGTTAAAGGAATTTTGAGACCTTGTATAGGAGGATCTACATATAGCTCATCACTAGACTGCGGATGTTTAGGTAAATGCATATTTTTATAGAAAATAGGACCTTTTAGGACATTTTCTAGAATAGGACATTTTATAGAAAATGGGACCTGGACAGAAATTGATGTCACGATTAGATGATTCCAAAAATATATTTTTTATTTTGAATATAGCATATGTTGTGCATAGTGCATGCTGTTTGCATTTTTCTCATGTAGTAATAATCAAAAATAAATTGCTCTAGCATTTGCCGCTCTCTGTACGAACACGGCCTAAGAAACAATTAATAATATTGTTATATTGTTAATAATAATTATTATTTTATCCCAATATGGTACATATAACATTTGTAGCATATGGATTGCACAGAATAGCGGAGAAAATACGAATGTACTTCCCTTTGGTCAATAAATGAATAGCTTCTGTAAATGAAATTTACAAAGAACAGCTGCCAAATGTTCCTTTACCACCAGAAGCGGTCGTAATACGATGGGAAACGTGGTAAATATATTTGGTAATATTGAAATTCATAAAGACTAATTGAATTATTAATTTTGTGCAAAATAGTCAAATGCACCTTTATATTCAGATTGTTAAATCCTTCAAAGAACAAAGTGTACTTAGCATGTATTAAGACAACCCAAGAGAAATTATAAAAAATGAAGATCTCATCGACGATTTAGCATTTATTGAAGCTAATTTTTCCATTTTGCCAGTTACAATAACGAAATGAGAATCGAATACATTAGCATTAAAAGATTCAATTAAATTAGTTACAGATTTTGCTCAAAATCTAGATAATGTACCTATTGGAGAAAAAGTGAGAGCAAAATATAAATATGTTTTCAGAAAAATCTAGGATTGAAATATTGTCTAAACTTAATAATAATACTTTAAATGATTCAGATGTCGACGGTCCAAAGGGAATAAAAGTACGATACTGGAAAAAGCATAAATATGCCATCATCACATCTTGTGATATTGAAAGGACATTTTCAGCATATAAATTAATTTTATCCGATAAAAGGCACCAAATGACTGTTGAAAATATAGAAAAAATTATCGTCACATATTGTAATGCCAATTACAAGCAGTAATAAATGTTAAGGGATATGATTTCAGTGGAATCAAACAGTCTAGTGAAATAGATAACTGTGAAACTTTATTATAAAATGGCTAATATAACTACACCAGGTTTGACCTTCCTAAACCGACTCTACCGTCGAACTGAACTTGCGACTCGCGTCTCGATCGTCGCTTCGGCTGCTGATTGTCTTTTTAACCGCCGATCGTCTTTTCAGCTGCCGATCGTCACTTCGAGGTAACGCACACCACTATACACTACTCGTTACATTGTAACAGCATTCTTGGATCCTGAGTTTTCATTTCCGAACTGTTTTACTTCAACAATAAATATTATACAACTATTCTATATCATATTATACTATATTCCACTAGTTTCATTCGTTACTAATACAAATATTCAGGGCGACCATTTCACATATTTTTTGCATATACTTTGCATAAATTATCCATTAAATTTGCATATATTTTGACATATAAAATTTGCCTAAACATCCGCAGTCTACTCATTACATTCTTGGCAGACAGTAGATTCTTTGTCAGCTTCTTCACGTTTGTTCTTACTCACCCACCATCTTACCCCCACCATCTTGCCCCACGAAGGTTATGTTTATAATTTTCATTAAAATAGAATTTAGACATCAAATTAATGTTAAACTAATGTGTGATATTAAAATTTACACCTTTATGAATATCTGGATTGCTTCTTATGTAAAACTTACCTTTCATTAAGTTATTATTCCATAATTTGATTTTTATGTTCTTACAAGCCACGTGCTTCAAACAATTAATACCAATTAACTTTCTTTTGTTTAATCCAATCTCTACTTTAACGACAAATATTAGTTCGCCCATTTATAAGTATAGATGGCACAATATGTAAAATGAATATATGTATATTACGAATAAAGGCAAAACATAACGCGCGCGCGCGCGCGCGCGTTCGCTATCTTACCTCAATCTCCCCTACATACAGTGAGTCACGAAAGTATTCGAACGCTTTGAAATGAAAAATTTCACGCTTAAAAAATATGAGTCATATTATGAATTACAAAACATTTTTATTTCTATAGTAACGTATAAGTATCATGATTGTACATGTTAAATTTAAATTCTCTCTGATAACATAAGCAATACTTATAAAACATTTTTTAGTTAAATGAAGAGCTAAATGAACGCCACAAAAGTATTCGAACGACTAGATAACAGTATACATTTTAAACAAATTACAGTGTTTTAATATTTTGTCGGACCACCATGAGCACTTATTACGGCTTACAAACGTCGTTGCATGCTGTCAACCAAATTTTCAGTAATATCTTTCTTTATACTGTTCCAAACTTAAAAAATTTTGGTTTTTAATGGTTCCTTGGAATTAGTATTATATTTGCTAAGTTGTCTGCAGATTTCTGCCCATAAGTGTTCTATGTGGTTGATGTCTGGACTTTGTGAGGGTGTTTCTAAAACGTGGAATGCATTGTATATGATCCATTATTTAACGATATGTGAAAATTCTCTGCTGCCCCTAATTTTTTCGCACTTCGTTTCAAATTATCTTTTAATATTTGCCCATATTTATATTTATCTAATATTCCTTCGATAATAACGAGATTTCCAACACCCCCATGCTTCACGGTTGGACGTAGGTTTTTAAGATTCATTTCTCTATTTGCTAATCTCCAAATTTTGTGGCATCCATCTGGTCCAAATATGTTAAATTTGCTTTCGTCAGAGAATATAACGCGTTTCCAAAAATCTTTATCTTTATTGACATATTTTTTAGCGAAATTTAGTCCCTTCTACTTATTAACTTTGCTAATAAACGGCTTCTTTCGAGAAATACGACCATGAAAATCATTTTCACGAATGATTCTTCGACAAAGTTCAGGGTGCACTTGTTTTTTAAAACTCTTGGCGAGTAGCGTTGCAAGTTTTGGATCAGAAATTGTAGGGTCTTTTTTTATTTCATATACAATTGTATTTTCTTCCATCTTCGTTAATTTCTTGGGCCGGCTAGAACGGACTTTATGATGACTGAAGGATTCCAGTGGTTTTTAACTTTTTCACTATGTAATAAACGGTAGATTTACTTCTCCCTAATAATTGAGCTATTTCACCATAGCTTTTGCCGTGTTTATGCCATTTAATTATAAATTTCCTATCAGTGATGCTTGTGTGGGATATTAGAGTGCTTCTTAATTTTTGACCAACAAATACAATGCAAGCCACCCTCCAGAATTGTTCCTTTAGGTGAGAACAAAATTTGTGCAAAGTTTGAGATCGATCGGATAAAAGGATCACGCGCCGCATTTAAATTGAAAATTTTGAAAATTTTGAAATTCACCTCAACTATGGAACATAGATTTGTCTTTTTTCCTAAATAGGAATATGGAAAAATTATGTGACCTCCTTTAAATAAAAACAACGATGACCTTGAAATTTCGAAAATATGATTTCCAAAAAATTTTTTTATTTTGCCATTATATTTATCGTATTGAACAGTGCAATTTTCTCCTCTGATATTTTTTCGTATAATCACAAATAACAGAGATCTTTAAACATTTCCATGTATTACATTTTATTTATACCTGTACTGAAACAAGACTTTAAGAAGCCTAAAGTGACAGTTTAGCCACATTAGCATTGAACAATAAACAAAATCAAATTGTACTTTGCATTACAAAGTACTTTTGTCAACTATTAAGTAAAATAAGTTAATAAGTAAAATTATTTCTATTGCAAGAATTTTTTGTAAACTGGCTTTGGTTTGCAAAATATGAGCTGAAAACCATTTTCGCAAGGCAGAAGAACTTTGAAATTAGGGTGCCGTGCCTGCTAGTAAGCTCTGAGCAGTGATCGTAGTGTTGTATATCCGATAATTTATGTAAACGCCAACGCATCACGATTACTAAGCCGTAGACACGTCAGCCAAAACATCTGAGTCACTAGGACCAAACAATCCTTAGATCTTTTCTCTTCCACGTCATTCTTTCCACAGTTCACCCCCTTTTCCACATTCCCACTCCCTTCCACATTTTCCTCTCCAAAACCAATTATAGATAGCAGCCCGCCTGTAGGGACCAGTCGAGGAAACTCGAAGTCCTTGAAAGTAACTAAGCATAAAAAAAGGTTGGACACGATTTATGGTATGCGTGACTAGACAAAGCTATTTTTGAGAGAACTGTTTAGTTTCAGAGTCTGGCAGGATTTTAGCTTTCGTTAGTCACGTCTCAATAGTGGCATACGGGTACCATAAACCGTGGAGGACCGAAGGACCTTCGACAAGAGAGTAGCGGTCGTCCGCGACCGGAAGAACCCCACGTGCGTAAGGTCTGGAGGAAACCAACGTTATTTGGAAGAGATTTTTCCCTTCCCCCAAACAAGACAAGGACAGAGATAGTTAGGATAAGAAGATGGGTCGACCGTGACTCCAAGTCAGTTGTCAACTAAGAGTCAATCGAGACCTCGTCTAATATACGTGCTGTACATTTATAAATAAAAATCCTTACACAAAGATATCATGTGTACGAAGTATCTACTAAGAACACTTAACCTTATACCGCCGAAATAGTAGAGAGCATTTTCCTTGCGAACTCAAGACCAGAAGGTTACATTGTTGTACTTTACCTCGCCACCGTGTACGTTACTTAAAGAAAAACTTTTCTCGATTTCTATAAAGTGTTGCACTCGATTTCGAAACCCGGAATCCAACAGTAGAAACATCAGAGAATCAGAAACCCAATGGAGAGTAGAAGTCGCGAAAAACTGTTTTTATTACGATATGACGAAAGTCAGATTATAAGTTGACATCGAAAGGACAAGTTTTAAGAGTTCTGTTTTACAATATGCGAAAAGTGAATTTGAACCTTCGATCTAGCGCACACCTTGTTGTGAAAGAAGTGGAAGTGATGTGGGAAAAGGCAAGAATTCCAGTCTGCCGAAACTGTCATTGCATCGAGAAATTGGAGTCCTTACACCAGGAGTGGAAGGCCTTACAAAAGGGTTGTAAACGACGATCGCAGCTACAAGATCAACGGGAACAACAATTTCTTGATCAATTGGATGATCTTTTCGATATCGCACATGCTGATGCTTTAGAGATGATCACGATCGACGAAGATAAACAATTTCTTTTGAACCAAAGAAAAAAAGGACGACCAGGATCGGTGATTGGAGGAGATCGAGTTCTTTACGCAGAAGAACAGAGACGAGCGCTTCGTCAAGCAAAAGAAGAATCACGTCAAGTTCGAGCGCAAGCAGCTATGCAATGTACGTTTTTTCCAGAAATCATTTGTTTTAAAGTAAAATTGTCGAAATCTGTTTCTCTTTACTCATATTATTCACATTTTTTTAGAATCAGAAGAAACAATTAACTTTGCATCATCCGACGACGACGAAGAAAATCGGCGACGTACTGAGGATCCTGTGCTGGAGTCCAATGCGAGCGATTGCGATGCAACAGAACCTGGTCCGAGCGAACCTGAGAGAAAACACTTGATAAGTGTAAAGTTAGTGAACGCGATGCTGTCCGTATAATCACAGCAACTGCTCAAGCTCTTGGCCACGACATTAACGATTTGATCATAAGTCAATCATCGATTCGTCGTTATCGAATCGTTATTTGCACGAGAAACACAGTCAAATGCTACGTGCAGCGTTTCCTCAACATGAGATTGATGCAGTCACTGTTCATTGGGATGGTAAAATGTTACCTGCTCTAGTCGGCAAAGAAAAGGTGGAAAGGTTACCTGTCGTTATAACTTGTAAAGAATATGAACAGTTACTTGGAATTCCGACAATTGCGTCTTCTACTGGAAGAGATCAAGCTCTTGCTGTCCATGATCTACTCCGGGAGTGGGACATATGTGAGACAAGGTACAAGCATTTTCATGTGATACGACAGCATCCAATATGGGTCGCTTCAAATATGCGTGTGCAATTTTAGAGCACGAAATGGGGCGGGAGTTGTTATATCTTCCGTGCAGACACCATATTTACGAAATAGTTTTAAGATCGGTTTTTGAGAAAAAGATGTCGCAGTCTACGGGTCCAAACGTCCCAATCTTTAAACGCTTCCAGCAAGCGTGGCCCAATATAAATAAATTAAACTTCCACTCTGGGGTAGAAGATCCATTTGTCAAACAGAAGATAAAAAATGTACCACAGCTGATAGATTTTGCAAAACAGACTCTGCAAACGCATCATCCACGGGAAAACTATCGCTAATTTATTGAACTCGTGCTAGTATTTTTAGGTAATATCTCTTCAAAGTACTGTCTTCGAGCTTTCCATCATGCTCGGTGGATGGTGAAGGGCATTTATTGTTTAAAAATATTTTTGTTTCGCGAAGAATTCGAGTTAATCGAAGAGGAGGAAAATGGAACTCGCGATATATGTATATTTATTGCAAATTTATATTTAAAAGCATGGGTAGAAGCTCCTCTCCCTACGCAGCAGGATTTTACATTTATTAAATTCTTATATAAATATAAAGAAATAGATAAAGCCATTAGTCATATAACGTTAGACAAACTTTTGCAGGCACTTGTGGTATTTGACAACAGAAAATGCTGCGTTATCGTTCTTTGATAATGAAATTCCGATAGAAACAAAGAAACGAATGGTGGAGACTTTAAATAACACTACTAGTGGCGGTGATTATTATAAAATGTTTGTCCTCCTATCAAGTGATGTAGCCGACCATATGCAGAAGAATATCTCAAATTTTATATCAGACGAAAGTCGGAAGCTTTTTAGTAGATTCGGTATATCGGCAGAATTTTTAGAAAAAGATCCTACAGTTTGGCAAGATGAACCATCTTATAAAATAGGTTTAGATATAATTAAAGCTGTACCGGTGGTTAACGATAAGGCAGAAAGAGCTGTTAAATTAATGCAGGACTTTAATTAGCGCGTAATGAGGAAGAAAAACAGATGACATTACAAATTGTAAAAGATTACCGCCAGCAATATCCTTATGTAAAGAAAGCTACCTTAGCGAAAAGTATGTAAATATTACATATAACTTCTTTAGAATATAAGAAAGAGTTCTTTATTACTATCCTGTAGAATATATTCATTTACGTAGGTATTTAAATATCTCTGTTATTTGTGATTATACGAAAAAATGTCACAGGAGAAAATTGCACTGTTCAATACGGTAAATATAATGGCAAAATAAAAAAATTTTTTGGAAATCATATTTTCGAAATTTCAAGGTCATCGTTGTTTTTATTTAAAGGAGGTCATATAATTTTTCCATATTTCCATTCAGAAAAAAAGACAAATCCAACGATGTGCCATGTTCCACAGTTGAGGTGAATTTCAAAATTTTCAATTTAAATGCGGCGTATGATTCTTTTATCCGATCGATCTCAAACTTTGCACAAATTTTGTTCTCACCTAAAGGAACAATTCTGGAGGGTGGCTTGTATTGTATCTCGATAAAAATTTTTCTCCAAGTATAACTAAGGAGCACCCTAATGGGATATACATGAATTTATTATATAATTTACAAATAAAAACACGGCACGGATGAAGAACACAAAAGATGTAACACTGACTGACAAAATGATAATCTGCTCTGTCGCGCGGAACCGTGTTTCGTCGCGAAAGAACCGTTGCACCGAAGTCCTCCGTTGAACCTTTATTTTATGACTAGCTCGCGACTAAGCGATCTTTCGACGAGCTCGTGACAAAGAACCTTCTCGAAGATTAAGCAAACTTGCCATTTGGTGACCACTCCAGATGTGGCCCAAACATTTAGTTTATTTTCTTATATTCCCTCATAAAGATTACAACGCGCCATAAAGTTAATCCCTCTAAAGGACTACCAGCGTACGTCAAATACGGTCCCAAGGTACCGAGACCTTTTTTTTTTTTTTGTTTAGGGGCGGTGGGGGAATGCATTTTCGCACACCTCTCCTACGATGGAAGTTGGAGAAGGTAGTGTGGGACTCGGCTCCCCCAAGTTGGAGTGAGGGGGAAACGGGGCTATATATAAATATATACCCCTACCCCTACCCACTAAACCCCCACCGCCAAGGGGCTCTAAACCCTTTCATATCTTGCGCCCAGCGGGAAACAGCCGTAGGGTCCTACTATACGCATATGCTCCTACGGCTATCCTGACTCGTCATGCTTGGGGCTCTCTTTCCCTTAGGATATATTCTATTCCGTAAAAGGTACCGAGACCTATCATCGATCGAGGTAGGTATCACCCCACTCCTCCTTCCCAAGACCTCATTTCGAGCTACGGGAAGAAGGTCTCAACAATCAAAAGTGTGCTGATTGGTAAATGCAACTTTCGGCAGGAATCAGTGCATTTTATTTCCATCGCGTTCAGACGGGAAGTCAAGTTCATTCAGTTCGTTCCTAGCTTTCGATTAAGTAACACTATTCAGTTCTCGAATAGACAAGCACAACGCACGGTTCGTTGTCTTGTCAATCATTCATACAAGTTGCAAGATTTCGTATTCCGGTACTTCATCGTTTAGCGATCCGGACAACCGACGAAAACGCGATCACATCATTCAAGATCCCTCGCGCGCGCTAGCGTATAAGGCAGGACCTGCCAGATCAGCCTTACTGACGAGTCCCCTAGCAGATCCGGAACGAAACGCTTTCTTTAACGTAATCCTTTTAGTTTTAATCAAACATTATCTTTTGCGATCACTCGTCCATTGAAACGGCTGCCGAATATTAATTTGGCGGGCAGTGCATTAGCCGAACGACATTTGCGAATCGACGCGTCCGCGGTCTAATCGTAAGACAGGGCTCAAGCCTTACAACCTTGAGTGGAACAGTCATCCGTGCGCCAATTGCGAGTGTCATCGCGCAAACAAATCGCTCTCGCTCTATGATTGAATCGCTCTGCTCGCTTGATTGCATTTTCGCTCGCAATGGTCGCACTCGCTCTATTTGGAAGGATTCGCTCACGTTCTCGATACTCTCTCACTCATACATCTAAACATACATACACAATACACATACATACATCTAAACACATACTTTATCCTAGGTCGCTGGTATCGCTTTTGTTTCATATGTTAGGTGACAACTCGCGATCGGCAGTTCCGCGACCAAAATATTAGGTTGGGGAAACAGAAATCCATCATTTTTCTGCTAGATGGCTGTAATGATATATATCTCGTAAAGTATTGGTAAAACAAGCCAGCTAACCAGACAATTGTCGGTATCCGTTTGCAGAGCTCGTTCAAATCATTATAACTTAAGTGAGTCTCTACACAAAATTAGTCTTGTCAGCAGCCCAATGTGTGAGTGTGGTCTAAATACTCAAAACATTAATCATTTAATCTGGCAATGTCCACTCTTAGAGAATAATAGAGATAAGCTAATTAATTATTTAAAACGTTGTAAGTGGCAACTACCACTATCTGTAGATAGGTGATATTTCTAGTCAAGCCTCGTGTAAGAGAGGTTAAACTAATTCTGAAGTTCCTTCTAGATTATAATTTTAAAATTTAAGTAAATTAGACTGGTTCCTCAAAGTTCTTTCAAAGCAGTATTTAATACGATATTAATGTATTTTCTATTTTATAGTATCAGTACAAGACTGAATGTTATTAGCTATTAAGATTTTCTACATAAGTAAACAATAGGGATAAGTGCAACTCGTTTCAGTGCAATCACACATATAGGTTAAGGATAATTCAACGATGACACCTGATGTTACCAAAGCAATATATGTAACCTAATATAATGAATGTTCCTATGTACTCGATCCCATGGACTTGACTCAAGCCTAGGGTTTTTTTTTAATAAATACATACATACAAAACAACTTCAAACTTGTGCTCGTTGGAAAAGTAACATTCCGTACTACAAAAAATTCTTTTACAGTTGTGAGTTATAGGGTTAAAAGATGGAAGTTAACAAAGAGAAAACTCGGTATATTTTACAATTTTGCTTTGATAAAGACGAAAATGCAAGCCAGGCGGCTGAAATTGTGAATGGAGTTTATGGTCTCGATACTGTCACAGCTAATTACGCACAATTTTGGTTTCGTCGATTCCGTTCCGGCATTTTCGATGTTAAAGATGCAGAGCCGGCATGTTAGCAGTCGTAGCATCGCCCTGGAGCTAAAGATCGGCCACAAAATAGTTTTAAACCATCTGCATAAAGCTGGATTCAAAAAGAAGCTCGATGCTTGGGTGCCATACGAATTGATGCAGAAAACCTGATGGATCGAATTTCCATCTACGAAGCCTTGGCCAAACAGAACGAAATCGACCCATTTTTTAAACGGGTGGTGACTGGGCATGAGAAATGGGTCACATATGACAATATTGTGCGAAAACGATCATAGTCAAAGCGCGGTGAAGCTGCTCAAATGGTGGCCAAACCAGGACTAACGGCCAGGTAGGTTTTGCCGTGCATTTGGTGGGACTGGAAAGGAATCATCTACTATGAGCTGCTTCCATATGGTCAAACACTAAATTTGGACCTCTACTATCAACAATTGGACCGTTTGAAGCTAGCGATCGACCAGAAGCGGCCAGAAATGGTTAACAGGAGAGGTGTTGTGTTCCATCAGGACAACGCCAGGCCATACACGTCTATAGTGACTCGCCAGAAAGTCCGGGAGCTTGGTTGGGAAGTTTTGATGCATCTCTCTCTCTCTTTTTCTCTCCACCTTATAGTCCGGACCTGGCACTAAGCGATTACCATCTTTTTTCATCATTGCAAAACTTCCTTAGTGATACGAAATTGGCATCAAGAGAAGTTTGTGAAAATCGCTTATTCGAGTTTTTCGCCAATAGGGACCAGGGCTTCTACGAGAGAGGCATTATGAAGTTACCTTTAAAATGGCAACAAATTATAAAACAAAACGCATATTAGATCCAAATCGGACAATCCGAACCATGTTAAATAAAGTCTTGAAATAAACGTAAAAATAATGGATTTCTTTTTCCCCAACCTAATATGTAACGGACGCTGATCATCTTTTGCGGATCGTACACATCAATCATACATCGAACATAAATTCGTTTACTTTGTTTCGAAATTCAAACCCACACTTGTTTCTGATTTTTTTGTGTACATTATTAATATAACTTTTACAATCTTATTGATAGTCGCAGTATTGAACGCGGAAAGTGTATAATGCCAATTGAGAAAGCCAATGTTTACAGTTCGTCACATTCAAGGTTTGTTTTGTATTACAAGTTTCATCATTCGAATACTTTTGTGGCGTTCATTTAGCCGATGTTACTAAGAAATGTTTATGTTATCAAAGACACTTGAAATTTAACATGTATAATCATGAAACTTATACGTTACTATAGAAATAAAAATGTTTTGTAATTCGTAATATGACTCATATTTTTTAAGCGTGAAACTTTTCATTTCAGAGTGTTCGAATACTTTCGTGACTCACATACATTGTCGTCACAATAGAGAAATTTGGAAGAGGAATCTTAATCGGAGAATTAAGAATTAATTATATTGCGGATAGAGAAAGTCTTTGACAGATCAAACAGGGCCCTGAGACATTAGCCAATTACGAGGAGAAAATGGATCGGCGGGAAATTCGTATCAGAGTTCTAAATTGAGACCGATTGATCTTAGCACAAATTAATGTTAGCCCGCATGGGGACGGCAAGGAAACAGTTGGGAGATAATGGTATCTAATATGTCACCTTTTATCGTGCAATTATTTGTTAGATCATCCAGAATTTGTCACATAAGCACCTACTTCTGTCGAGCTTGTAACAATTTGTTACATATTGTCTGAAATTATTGGGCTGGCAAGAAAGTAATTTTGGTATTTTAAGGTGAAATAAAAGAAAATTTTTTAATTTAAGGAATGAACTTTAATCAATAAAATATTTTCTATTGTGTTCGATGAGCTTTTGCCATCTATCTGGTAGCTTTATAATTCCGGGCTCATAAAACTACTGGTCCTTATCGGCAAAAAACTAATCCAAGTGCGATTTCAGGTCATTATCATCAGTGAATGTTTTACCATTGTGTTTTGCCACACACATCTTTGATAACACGTGAAAAATTATTGTAGCTTGGTTGGGAAGTGATGTCACATCCACCATATAGTCCGAATATTACACCATCAGATTACCATTTATTCCAAAGTTTAAAAACTCTTTGAATAGTAAAATATTCGCTAATGATGATGACTATTAGAAACAGAAATAGTATCGACCAGGTAAAATAAATGAGACAGTGGCTTGAATGGAAAGGTTTGAGGTTAACCGCTTTATTGCCTGTGTGCTGTGTTCTAACAGTTATTTTCTATACTACATTGACGCTTCTTCTCCCGCGCGATCTTCTTCTTACACCGCCATCGTCCGCAAGATGGCGCTCTCCTTTTTACACTCGAATCAATCCTGAAATCGCACTTGGATCAGTTTTCTGCCGATAAGGATCAGAAGTTTTATGAACGCGGAATTTTGAAACTATCAGAAAGATGGCAAAAGATCATCGAACACAATGGAAAATATTTTATTGATTAAAGTTTATTGCTTGAATAAAAAAATTCGGTTTTTATTACACCTTGAAGTACCGAAATTACTTTCTTTCCAACCCAATATTAAGTTGACAACAGGGACTTCTTGTTTTTATCTCCAGAGTTAATAAATATTATAAACAAAGAAGTACACTGAAAAACAAAACGCATTCAGATAGAAATAACAATGCTTGCATTTTGCAAAAGTTTGTTTCATAACGGAACAGTCGTCTTCAAACTTCAAACCACTGAGAAACTTCTTTTGCTAACAAGATGAGTATACTTTTAACATTTTTATTTAAATGGTTTGTAAAATACTAAATGTCAACGATTTTTATAATATCAATTTTTTGAGAAACCATGGTTTTCTGAATAAAAATATATTAATGTTTGCCATAGAGAAGTGACTAAGTGACTACGTTACAATATGGTTTTCTATAACATACGTTTTTCTATAACTGCTTTTGTTTTTTTTATTTATTATTAACTTTTATACTTCTTATGATTTGTTGCTTTGTAAATAAAATAAAATAAATTATTAAAAACTATTTAAATGATAACATCTGAATATTGAAAGAAATTTTACGCAACAAACCTTTAACCGTTTACAAACTCAAAAGGTTTCAACCATTTGCAGTAGGTAGAACATAAACATTGAGCTTTTCTCATTTAAAAATACACGTTGGTGCTTTGTAACATTTTCTGAATCCTGCATTTCATCATTTCGTAGAATAATGAGAAAACGAGATGTAATTTAAATCCACATTGAAGAAATAATCAATGTTGGAAATGGACACCATTTTGTACATCGTTTAAATTACGGTAAAAGATATATTTTTAATGTTTACGGTTCTAATGAAAAAGAATTTGTTATGTTATTTACCGAATTTGCCTTAATGTCCACAAAAAGATAGGTTTAAGAAAATTGTTGGTTTATATATAAAAAATTCATGGTAACCTTAAAAGCTCTTAAAAAAGGAGTTAATAATAAATTTACTATAAACGCCATAAAGTCGCGCTATACATACTACATAAAAAATTTTCGATTGGCCTGCTAATAGCAAAGAAAACCTAAACTGATCACGTTCTGTAGTTCACCCTGTATACAAATTGATTGTATCGTACTTTCATGTAGTTTTGTTATTTAAATGTTATAAACCTATATCTAACTTCATATTTCGAGGTTTTAAAACTGCACGTAATTCTATAATTTAAGAAAATTTTGCAATATTTTAATAACGTAGTTAATAGAACAGGTTAATTAAAAGTTTTCAATAAAATTGTAATTTAAAATCAATCACATATCTAAACATTCTGTTTCTTGACGTCACTTACAATCATACAAAGATCATATTGTGTTTGAATGTCATTTAATTATCTAGTCAAATAAAGTTGAATGTTTTATGAATTTTTCTCTATTGATTTTTCAAAAGCTTATTTCGCAGAGCTACCTATACTGAAACGATACACATTTTTTTCAATTTATTCAAAAGACAAAAGCAGTATTATGTTTAAAATTAAAAATTTGTCTCAGAGTAGAATTGCATACATACATTGTACAGGATGTTCCACAAATATTGTCCTCGAAACGGGTGATTCCCGAGGTAATGTGAAGTAATTTTTTCCTTTGTCAAAATGTTCTCCGCAGCTTTGTTATGGAGTTATTATCGAAAAACCCGGACTAATCAGAGCACAGCTACAGTGGACAGATCACTCCCGCTAACGATCTTCTGCGTTTGGCAGTCGTTGCGATTTGCGATCCACGGACTTAAAGGACTCTGCATAATTCTGCGGGGGTGTCTGGAAAGAAGGAAGGGGTATCACCTTGTCGGCCATCTTGAATGGCGCACACTGTGGTGCGCTCTATAGGCGACTTTACATATTAGTGTAGCGTCTGTAGCACGTGATCTGTAGAAAACACGCGATCGCGGTACGGCAGGTACGCCAGAACTATTTTGTGCCCGGTACACGTGCGGTAAAATTAGTGAATCGTCGTGGCTTTGTGTTTTCTGCGCGTTGATACACATTAATTTATAAAAATACCAGTATGTATTGTGGAAGGATGCACAAATAGATCATCGGCGAAGAGTTATCGACAAGAAGAATTGGAAAAAACAATGAAAATTATTTAAATGTTCCCTCAACGTTATATAGATGGCAACACTAATAGTGCAACACAATATGGCCGCAGTCAACCATCCCTCCCCACTCACGTGATGCCCCCTCTCACCCAGAAGTCTACTTTACGCTCAGTCCTTTAAGTCCGTGTTGCGATCAGTCGCGCAATTCTATCCAATTATTATATACGAGCTTAGTTCACAATTAAATTTACTGCGTTTAAAACGAAATACCATAACAATAAATCATCATTCATTATAATTCATTACATAAATCATTTTTGTTTTATAAAACAGTGAAAAAACACAGATCGATACACAGAAGTACGCAAATTACAGAGATGTACACCATTTTGAAGAAAAAATGAATTTCAATTTCCCACCCGCTACATTATGGGTTAACAGGTTAGAAGAAAATGAGCAATATTATTCGAAAGAAGACGCTTCAAGCCTTAAAGTGAGTCCAAATTTATTTCTATACTATTGTTTTTTACGAAATGTATATCAACGATTTTTCCAGAATCGGAAATTCACTATTCAAAATACTTCTTGGATCCACTGTAGAATGCAATTTCATACAATTTGTACGCTTGTCGATTCATCGATGACGTTAGTCGAGATTTGACGTTTCGCGTGAAAGATAAAATAAAAATAGAACCTGCCCCGCGACTAGTATATGTTATTTTCTCCTAACCGCAAGAACTGTCGATCGTACATCGGAGCAGGTTCGTTTCAAATTCAGAACTGAGGACAGGAATCGTCATATTTTCGCACGCGTCCTGGACAAACTCAGTCTGTTGTGGAATTGTACGACTCTTAGATCATATACAGGCTGATTTTGGAAACTGGGACAAGTAACTGTTCTTTTTTAAGTAAAAATAGAAAAAAATGGTACAGGAGAAAATAATATTCCATAATATACATCCTAACTTCCTATGACTATGCATTAGTTCCTACAATTCATATCGAGTCGATATTGTATTATCGATATGAGTTTCAATATTATCGAGAGTTTGGATATTTCTTGTAATAAAGTACGTTTCTGACACAAATATCTCGTGAAGTATTGACACCGATAATCTTAGTTTAGACCTTTCATACGCAGGATAATAAAAGGGATCGATTGGTGTAACAAACAAATTGGGTTGCATTAAAGTATATGCAATTGCAATTGCACCTGGCAGGTGCATCGGTGCATCAACAGATGAAATAAGGTCATATGCAGTATTGTGACTTGTGATATATGATTTTTTCCTCTATTATTTTTTTCTATTTTTACTTAACATTAAACCTAACATCACCGGTCAAAATGACCGGTTCCAGATCTTTAATTTCACAATTATTGATATAATAAAAATAATTTCATAAGAAATGATTGTATAGATATCTTTAGTAATGTTCAAACATGTTTAAACAATCATTAAAGGCGGAGCGGCATCACTTTTGCACCGTTTTTTGATGATATTGTTTAATTTATCTGAAAAATAAGGGTCTAGCGGAAAATCGAACTATACCACGCGATAGAGCAGACGTTTATCTTGAGAAACCACCCTTTCAAGTTTCAAACGTCGACGTTTTTACCGAACCAGAAAGCAAAATATCGTTACCCGACACGAGTCGCCGCCAGTGACGCTCACCACGAGAACGGGCGTTCGCCGCGTCGTATCCCGTCGAACGACCGCGCTACTGGCAGAGCACCACTGGCAGCGACAAGATTTTTCTTGCCGCTAGAATTTATGGCAATCACATGTTTCCTGCAGTACGCAGAGTCGATGGGTAACCGTTTGAAAACGTTGCCTGTCCTTCTTTTAGAAAGTTTCTTAAGGGAGGTATAGAACAATAGAGAGAGGGATGCTACGCTGACCTGGCATTTTTAGCTCTAGCTGAGTAAAAGGACGGATGACATTTTCGCACCATCATGCGGAAAATCAGTGTCGTTCGAGCCGCGGTAGAGAGACCATCTCCAAAGACTTGTCATTCCAAAGCTTACGGTGGCTATTAGGTGTGTTTTTGATAGTAATATTTAAACTAATCACTAGACTGCGGATCTTTATGCAAAATGAAAGTTGGCTGCTGCTATTACAAGGGACAGGAGGCACACAGATATTTGATTCTTACTGTAATCATTTTGACAAGTTGAGAATAATACATTGGAGTTTTTAAATTATTCTAATCTCTCTACTGTCTTAAAATGCACATACTCATTTTTGCTACAAATGCAGGAAATCCGCAGTCTAATGATCGAATTAACTGATTGTTGTGATTTGTGCAGCATTACAAGGTATATGGCAATTGTTATTAGTGCATAACTATGTGTTGACAAATGTGAATAGTGATCGTGAGGGTGCAAAAATTTCAAGGCATCTTTGTGAAATATACATACGATTTATTTATCGATTCGAAAGTGAAAGTGAAAGTCTGGATCGTTGACTTGACCGCGTATCCCTTAGGCCCTAGACTGTCGTATACCAACTATTTACCACCAGCTGTGCAGTTCGTTGACCTGGCCGTACGTCCCTTAGCTTTCGGTACTAACGTATACCTGAAGACATCTGTGCAGTTCGTCATCGAGTGACCCAGTGACACACATTTCGAAGCAGCAAATGGATTTACAGCTGAATAAGTGAGTTTTTAATGCAATCAGTTTCTGCTTCTTCTCTCGGTCACATGACCGGCTCCAGATTTTTCATTTCACAATTATTGAAATTATAAAGATGCTTTCGTGGTAAATGATTAAATAAATACATTTAATACAGAGATATTATAATATGAACCGCACAAAGTTCAAATAAACTCGGGAAAAACGGCCAACTCCGGGCCTTGCGGGCGCTGAGACCAGACCGCGCTTAGCCGAGTACACGCGGTCTGGCCGGAACAACGGAATTCACGGTTCACCCGTTCGCATACGGAAATTCGTTCGGGCGCCAGGCACCTCGCGACGCGATTTTCGAGCTCGGAGAAGCCGAGTCTGAGGGTCAAACCGTCGAAGTACGCGGATCGAAAATTACGCCGCGAAACGGGCCAGAAGGTTCGGACACGGGGACGCTAGGATAGCCTTCACGGCAAGGCGGATCTCGCAGGCACAATTAGAGAACGACAATGTGGGCTCTATAAGATGTTTATTTCGTCACGGAATACAAAATGAGCGGCCACGTGGCCGCGACCTGAGAGCCCGCGCTCTTCATATAGCTTGACGATTGATGGTTGTTCGCAGCGCGGTTGTCGTACAATTGTTATATGCGACGATACGGTACAATGCCGCGATTCTAGGAATCCCGGACGAGACGATCGCGCGTGACCCAGATGACCGGCGTGGAACAGGACCACCGCGATGACTTCCGCACGCAAGTCGATTCGGCGCGTACGGTAACGAATACGCAATCGAGTTCCGACGGACGCGCTTCGAGAATCGGCGAAACACAGGATTCGAGACGTTAGGAGATTATTCTCGCGAGATGCTACTCCTCCGAGGAAACTTCCGTAAACGCGATACCCGGGGAAAACTCTCTCGAGATTCTATTGCTCAAAATGTCCGCGGAAGGACATGAGCCGTCGGCTCGAGGCGCCCTGCGCCTCGGCACACGCGAAAATTCGAGAACGGAACGAGAAGCGTTCGTCCTCACGCGACAAGAAATCGAGCCACCTTGCGAAGAAATATCGAACAGATCACTGAAAGACTTATCGCTTCGCTTTGCCTCGTGCCGGAAGCAGGGTGAAATGGCTTCCGGGAATAGTCGGCACGGGTTGAACGGCACGTGGACTTCTTAATTCCGCACGGGAACCTTCAACACTCGCACGCACGAACTCGCACGGTAATCCGGTGCACGACTTTGCGTGTGAAGCTCGCCCGGAAAATTTGACGAGGACCTGAGCACGATTTCGATTCCTCTCTCGTTAATATCGTAGCGAACTCGATTTTAGCGTTACGGAAGCCAGCGCGACAGTGATCTATCGGTTTTCGTTCGCTCGGCAGATCGATCCTTGTTCCCCCCACTCGACGTCGTACTCGAATTTCCCTGATTGGCGCATCAACCGCACGCGATGTTCTAGTCACCAGGATCGTCCCTACGAGGGTCCTCGGACCCCAGACTATAACGCGAAACGAAAATTCGGTCGCTTCACGACCGGTGGAGGCTCGGCCTCCCTTGAATGCGATCGCACCACCCACGCAGGAGCTCTGTTTTTCAGCGGGATGAGGCGGCGTCGGGACCGCGAAATATCGAGACGATGCGACGTGGTGTTTCGTAAGAGCTCCTGTCCCTTCGGCGCCTCCGGGTTGGTGGCCCGTGTGCTCTCGTTCCAAGTGATCATTGCCCGTGCACGGGGCTTCGCAATATTGGCCAGTTGTTCTCTGCGGGCGTTTCCAATGCTGTGTCGCTCTCCTCGGGAAATTCCGGACGGTCGGGGTGTCTTTTTCGTGTCCATGACACGGCCCTGTAAACTTGCCGTTCTCGGCACGCGCGACAGATGTCATTATTTGTAATTTGAGAAATACGGAATCTCCTAGGGAGCCCTCTCGAATCCTGTGATTTTGGTCGTGTCTCGTTAGAGGTCGGTCCGGTCCCTTTTTTCGCTAATTCGCGACCGTAATTAACGAAGAAGTGACGTCGCAAAATTTGTAACATCACAGGATATACAGGGTGGATGATTTATCTGAAGACATTGAAATATCTCGAGAATTATTTCAAAATCTTCGATTGGTTTGATAAACAAACCAATGAATTTTTCCAACTGCTTTCGATTGCAGCGACATCTGTGAAAGAAATTACACCAATAATATCAAATCAATGGAGAACCAAGATTTGATATAGAAAAAGGGTTTCCCATTGAAGATTTTGAAATAATTCCCTCTCCCACCCCCAGAAGGTGGGGGTAGGGGGTCAATTATGGTGTTATTGAATAGCATTTTTAAAAATATCAAATACGTCTACTTTTATTCGAGACATCCCCAATTTTCAATGATTTTTTACCCATTTTGATTTTTGTCGATTATAGCGCCATCTGTGAACCAAAATGCAAAAACTCGTACTATGGGGGTTCCCATTTAAGTTTTTTATCTTCCCCCACCCCCACCCCCAGGGGGTGGCGGCAGGAGGTCGAGTCATTGGATGTCCCCCTTCGAGACGAACAACTTTCATTACTCACTTTTTTTGATCCGATGCATAGTTCTCGAGATATTTCAATGTCTTCAGATAAATCGTCCACTCTATATATATGTATGTATATAAGGGATAGCATAAGGGTTCAGGTATAAGGGACAGTGGGATCCAGTCGGGGGCGTAAAGTCGAAGCCGTAGTCAGACCAACTAGAGAAGCTAGCCCGTGCGGATCGCAGTAAGGTCTAGTCCCACGTAAAATCGTAGCACACCGTATAAGATACTGTACGTTTACTGTTCGCGCATTATACCTCGAAACACGCGGATATACTGTGGCGTTGTTAAAGTAGCACTTTCGTTTATAATAAAGTATATACGTGAAGGGCGTGTTATTCATTTCAAACAAGAAACAACGTATATAGAATAAAGGTCCCTGGATATAGTTTATTTCTAACATAAGGCATCATGTAACGGCTACTTTTAGAGCTCGGTAGGTTTAGTGTTAAGAGAACGGCTGACTTGAGACCTATTGTTCCTTTAAGACTTTTGTTCTTCGCGAATACTATAGACGCAGTAAAAAAATCTTTGAAAAAAGTGTCAAGATCAATTTTGCGGTCCTTTTTTTAAACAAATCTCCACCTATCCAGAGGTGCAAAATCACGCTATAGGGGTCGTGACATATAATTTTGAAACATCCTGTACAAGGAAGTAGATCCAACCAATTCGAGTATTCTTATTTGCTGTTCGTCCACAATCTATCAATAAAAGTATCGAATACTCTGTTTTGGCATGGAGGAATTCAATGACATGCCATTCACAGACAAAAATATCGTAGAGTGCTCGAACAAGGTATGAATCATACTTTCAAAGAATTGATTGTTTCGGTTACACATACGCAGCCACACAGAGAGGGGAAGGGGCGAGAGAGAGAGAGAGAGAGAGAGAGAGAGAGAGAGAACGGGTGAAGGGGAGAGACAAACAATCGAGATAGTAAACACCTTAAAATTCAAATTCATGTATAATATTGCGTGATTCGCGGTATTGCATGCATCACCGCCGGCGCTATTAGATTTCGATCGGGAACCCAAACCGTTCCGCCGCATATGCGTGGAAAATAAACCACCGATGGAGTTACCGATAGAATTAGCAAATTGATAGGGAGCCCGTATGACCACCCTGGACTATCTAGTTGTTTAATGGAAATTCGGTGGCCGCGCTTACGAACTGTAATACTACAAACAGAACAATTTCCAATGTAGCGATCGCAAGTTCAAAGTAGAGGTCTGATGCTAAACCAACGTATTCTGTGTAGGGACGAGAAGTTGGCTAGCGAGACCGCACCGGAGGTAAAAGAGTTTATTCCGTAGTTTTGTGAGCAATTCGATTTGTAGGCGTAACCATCTTGCTTGGGAGAAGGATGAATAATGACCAGAGGTAAAGTTAGTAAACTCTAAATGGAAGGCCTAGAAAGTTAGAAACCAATCAGGATAAGTCCAGTTTTTTCTGAAAGTTATATATGGTTATTCAGAAAGTTCGTAGCCTAACAATGAAATGTTTATTCTTCAGTATATTCTCCCTTAAGCTCAATACATTTTTTCCAGTGATTTTCTAATTCATTTATCCCATCTCTGAAATGATTTTCCTCGAGACCTCTAAAATACTCATCTACGGCTGCTATGACTTCTTCATTTGATAAAAAACGCCTGCCATGTAGGAATTTTTTGAAGTTTGGGAACAAATGGAAGTCAGAGGGGGCCAGGTCTCATGAATATGGTTTTGGAATTGAATAAATCCTTAGTGAAGGATAGATCCGGCGCGATGCGTCTAAGTAGAAGTAGGAGGCATGCGAAGAGGGGGACCCTACTTCTACCTACGCCCGACATTAGGAGAACAAAGGGTTTCTAAATCCCTTGGGGGTTTTAGTGGGTATGGGTAGGGGTTTTAGTCCCGTTCCCCCAACTGCCATCTTAGGGGGAGCCGAGTCCCACACTACCCCCCAACTTCCATCTCAGGAGGTGTACGTAACGGTATTTCCCCTATCGCGCCTATCGAAAAAAAGGTCTTGTGAATATGTGGATGCTCCAATAATTCATAACGTAACTCCTTAAATTTGGCCATTGAAAAAACACCTTTGTGAGCCGGTGCATTGTCCTGGTGAAAAATGACTTTTCTGCGCTAAGCCAGATCTTTTCTCCCGAATTTGTGCATCCAGTTTATCCAAAAGGTTTGAGTAATACTCTCCTGTTATTATTTTCCCGGTTTGAAGGTTTGGCGGCTCTGTAATGTGTGAGAGCGGAGGAAAAGGAAGGGGAGCGTTTCGTTCTAGACCCACAGAGGACTCATCGGTAAGGCTATCTAGCGGGGCCTGCCTTAGACCCTGGGATATTGGAAGGCGGTTTAGGACTATACATATAGGAATCGGTGACGGCTCAGATAGCAGCGAGAAAGGTCTTTGACTATCTGTCTATTTTGTGGCGAGGATAGAAAGTTAGCCGCCACAAAGGTAATCAATTAACAAAATTCCTTTTGCATCCCAAAAAAACGGATGCCATGATGTTCTTTGACGATTTTGACCACTTTGGCTGCTTTGGAGCTGAACAACCGGGATCAGTCCACTCTGCGGTTTGTTGTCGCAATGCGGGATCATTGCCGAATTTAACGAATGCGGCACCCATCTTGTTAATAGCTTTCTCAAACCTAATTCATTAAGATCTCATAAACTGATCCAGTTGAGATGCCTGTGGCCTCAGGTAAATCAACCACAGTTAATCGATCATCCAAAACCAAATCATGGACATGATCAATCATTTCTGAAGTGGTTGTAGTGTTTGGACATCCTGAACGTGGATCATGATTAATGTCTGTACGACGATATTTAAATAGAGCAACCCATTTTTTTACCATTGCATATGAAGGAGCACTGTCCCCTAACACATTCACCATATCATCAAAAATTTCCTTTACGCTTAATCCTTTTTTATAGAAATAATTCAATGACAGCACGATTTTTCAAGTTTTCCATTTTTCTAACCAAAGCAAACACGTCTACTTTAATCAGCTGACTGAAGTAAGCTATTTGACAGATCTATTTGGAATCGATGGTATGTTCACATCAAGGACGAATGTTTTCAACAACGATATGTTTTTGCTGCTACCAAAACCATGTATGTGTCAAGCTACGAACTTTCTGAATGACCGAATCCGAGACTGATGTTTTTATAGACATGCTAGCAGCCCCATCAGCGAAGTTACGATGGTATTATATAATTTTAACCTCTCTTAGTGCCTCACAATTTTGAAAAAATTTGGAAAAGCCGAGCCGTTGTAAGGAGAAGTCGTATTTATTTGTATTAAGAACGCACGGATAACCAATCGTTGACAGATGTGTTTGTCGCGGTTGCTCGTTTCGATCTGATCTTCTTTTTACGATTCGTTGGCGATCGTAACTCTACTGTTAATTACGATTCTTTGTTATTACGAATTTAGTCATATATAGGGCTGCCTATTAACACGCACACATACAATACACACATACATCATCCGTACTTTAACCCTATAGTTCGGCCATCCTGACGATTAATCGTCCCGATTAATCACACAACTAAATGAAATATAACACAGGTTTTACCACAAATAAGAGTTACAATTTGTCCTTAAATTAACAGAGAAACACGAATTGAATTAAATTAAAACAAGATTTAGATATCTACTCTGTCTAACGAATACAACATAACGAAAACAATGATCGAATCTTTTTTAATTTAGCCCGGTGTCCATGGACGCTCTAGCATCTGCAAGTGATGTTCGATCGTTTCCGTCATAATTAAGAAATCGTCTAGATACACCGATATTTCACCTCTATCAATTTCTTTCCTAAAAATTTGTGTTACAAACCGTTGGAATTTCAGAGGGGCTCCCTTTAACCCAAAAGGCATCCTCGTATACTCGTATTGGCCCAAAGGCCTGACAAATGAAGTATATTTTATCGATTCCTCGTGCATTTTGATGTGA
>CM052264.1:542684-554049 GCA_028455795.1 Lasioglossum marginatum | reverse complement strand
ACAAATTTTCAGGACTATCTGTATGGGGCTAGGAAAAATTATTTTATGTTTTTTAGTCCGTCTTAAAAACGTGGATTTTTTAAAAAAAATTTATTTTTTTATTTAAACAATTTTTTGATCAGAAAAATGCCACAAATATATTCGTGTAAGAAATATCGAATAACGGAACGTCGAGTGTGGGCAGCGTGCGGCTCGACAGCGCGGCGCTGTCCAGGTAAAAAAACTCAGAGCACCTAGGGGGTGCAGGTAGCGACAACGCTGGCAACAAGGAGTCCCTAGGACTAGAGATTACCTGAGCGATCATTCTTCCAGTGACGCTCGGAGTGTTCAGTTCGTTGACTTCTTTAATAAATCGCACTCTTGGCGGATGGCTTCACCGTCAATAGTTGTTTTCATTCGAACGACCAATCATCCTTATACCAATCATCCTTATATAGCATATACTATATATATATTCTCCTACTATTTTCCTACATTCGTGAAAATTTCATAAAAAAATAAGTGATAATAAAAGAGATTTTGTTTTGCTATCACATTGTGAGGACGCACGGGCCTTTGAACTGTGCCTCTCCGCGTCGCATTAGTAATGGTTCACATCGATATACTCGAGCCGAGATCAGATTACTACAGTGACGGGGATATTTTTTTTGCGTCCATTGTATAGCACCTTTTTACGTCGATAAAGGATTTACTATACCATTATTCAAAATATTGTTTAGATTATTAAATATGTTGGTATCTAATCAATTACTAAACATTTAAGTATTGTATAAGTATTGTATTACATCAATTTCATATCTATAAAAATAATATAGAATGGAATTATTGTAGGTCGGAAGAAATGTTTAACTTTCGAGTTAAAATAACTCCGAGTGCAAAGGATTAAATGACTTCAGGAATCATCCCTTTCAAGCAAGTCCGGCAGTTTTAGGACACTCTGTATACTGCTAGAGATTGAAGAAATTCTATATCAGCGACGCATATTATTGGAATACAATGACTTTGGTTTGCAATAGTTCGCTCATTCTCTGCCTTCTGGTGTAGACGAAGAAGAACTTTGAAAAATTGTTTTTAGAAGTACTATAATTCGCGTAATTGTTAAAGAAAATGGGTATGCATATTGGTCTCTAGGAGAGCATTTCCAAGGACGTGCAGTAGCGAGAAACGACGATCACGTAGGTGTAAATGCAGACTTCCGGCAAGTAACAAGTTTCGGCCACTGCTAGATGTGGCCTGAATACTAAACGGACGCACAAGGTAAAGATAGAGGACGAAAAGCATCGACCCCCTTATGACATTCCCCTATCGTTAGAAACCGCTTCTGCGGATTGCTCTTGTTAGGCGCGAAGAATTTTCTCCCGGTTTATTTGGATTAGAACACTTCTCTTCTCCTTTCTGCGAATGGAAAACAATACTCCGCCGTCTTTTCATTTCCAGGTAGTACATCAATTAAATCTCTTATACATATAGTGAGATAGAACTTCGCAAATTTTTTTTACTGCATTGAGCGTTATTTTTTAAATAGAGTATTTACGTTAATTGATAATAGAAGATATCATTTTTTAATAAAAGTCATCATTTTAACAAAAAAGTCATCTTTTCAATTAAAAAAAAAGCAAGAGAAAATATTAAATATGATCGTCAGGGCATCGCATTAAACTACATTAAATTTCCAACAAATTAAGTATATTTAAGCAATCACGGTTGAACAATTTTCAGGTGAAAACGAATCAATAAGAAACACAATAAAACTTTTAGGACATATTTTTAGCCTTTGCTTGGTACAGCTACACTGAACACGACTTGTTGCTTCTAATGCTAATGAAAAGTTTATTTATAAACAGGAAAAAATTTTACAGTCATGACATTGCTGTTTCCAGTGCATTAATGTGGAGAAAACGCACTGTCCTAACTTATACGGTGTCCCAACCTTTACGATACTCCCTTACTCCCCATCCACAAAAAGATGGCACAGAGAAACTTATAGAGAATTTATGCGTCACTACCTGGTATCCTTATCTCACATCGTCCACTATTAGCCGAATTACTCGATGAAGATAGCAAATGCACATATTAAGTGTGACTAGAACAGAGCGATGTGATTCTAAGCTCCTAAATCTGCTTGACGCAGAGCTGCTTGGGGTCATGAGTGGGATCTCGCAGATCCCCCTGCACCCACTGTCAACATTCGTTCCATCTCTCCGTGGACGGGGAGAACGTTCTAGCAAATTAACTATGACAGCGCCACCCCGCAATCATACGTTCAATGACCACGTACTAATTGTTCATCACGAGATGGCAGTGATTTTGACAGTGGAATGCAGAGGGATCTGCGAGACACCACTTGACGCTAGGCTGCGGAACCCTAAGGTGGGATCTCCTAAACGCATCTGGATGCAGCATTTTGCGATCCATACTCTCCATACTCTCGTAACTTCCCGCAATGCGTCTGGACGCACAAGTTTGCGTTCGTAATGAATGAAGTTTAAGAGGAACCAGGATCGCTGCGTCCAGACGCTGATAGAACGGTCGACATAGAAGCTCAGCGTCACATTAAGGGCAGAGACTCCTAGCTCGCGCGTGACTGTGTGTGAGTGCACACACCGTTAGACCACGTATACGTACGCGAGAATTGCAAGGGTCCAGGATCCCACTCCTGATTTCTCAATAATGCAAAGGCGGGGTTTCTTAGTAGTCAAAATCGTTAGATGAAAGATCAATCTAGGGTGATATTTGCCTCAATTACCTTACGACGCGTAATTTTCATTATTCGGCAGCATGTCGCGGAGCCGCAAGAAGCAATGTGACAGGCGAAAGTGCTGCCGCCTATCGTGGCTGTCGATATGCTGCCGAATAATGAAAATTACGCGTAAACGTAAAAATAGGACTTCTGAGGCAAATAGCGTCCTAGATTGATCTTTCATCTAGCGATTTTTGCTACTAAGAAACCCCGTCTTTGCATTATTGAGAAATCAGGAGTGGAATCCCGGAGCCTTGCAATCCTCGCGTACGTATACGTGGTCTAGCGGTGTGTGCACTCACACACAGTCACGCGCGAGCAAGGGGTCTCTGCCCTTAATACGTGTATGTGCTGTCTTCGTCAAGCGATTCGGCCAATTGCGAAAGACAGCGCGAAGTAGGAAAATCACGTGCTCCCTACCAGTTTCTCATTGCCATCTCCTGATGGATAATCAGTACACTCCAGCAAAAAAAATAGCACACAAGTGTTATTAGTAATTTCTCAGTGACAATATATTGTACTAATGTAGTGACAATTTTGTGTTTGTAATATATAGGGGTGAGTACCCGAAAATACGGGCTGATTCGGACCGGGAATTTTGTTTGGGTTCGGGCAGGATCTCAAAAGTTTGTCTGACTCGTGAGTATGTTCGGGTATCCGTAATTTCGGGACCCGAAACTTAATTCATGTTAGTAGAGTGTACACATACCATACATGCCCAGAACGTAACGACACGGTTTTCACTATTTTTGGAGAACCCACTGAAAAAATGTGTTATTGTCGAAATAGCAGAGATCCCTATTTCCCGTGTATGTACAGTGATTCCCAAAAATATTCGGACACTAGGTATAACTTTATGATTTGATAATTCGTTTGTTGATAAAGCAATCGCACGGGAATTGTTTCTAGCAATAAAACATTTATTAATGTTGATAAACATATATAATTTATTTGAAAAATATACATACGTTTCACAATAAAAATTATTAAACGAAATAATGGACCATTTGTGGCTCACAAAAATATTCGGACACATATTATATTTCTCTGGCAATCGCCTTCTGGGAACGCGATATTCCAAGAACGCGAAAACGTTTGTCTACGAACAGAATCTCGTGAACCATTAGATCACACACACACACACACACAGTAGGAAACGTGAATTCGTTCAAAATGGGTCGCAAAGGAAAGAATACGAGTTTCGATGTGCGGCAACTTGTAATTTTTCATGAAAAAGGAAAAACCTATCGCGAAATTAGTGCAATGCCTCGTATAAGTAAGAGTACTGTTGCAGATATCTGTCGACGATTTTATATTGAGAATCGCATTGATTCTATTCTGCAAACTGGAAGACCAAATCTCTTATGTACGAGGGAGAAAAGCAAAATTATTCGAAAAGTGAAAAAAAATCCGCGCTTAAGTGCTCCAAAACTAGTTAGTGAGCTATTAGGAGAAAGCTCCAAAAATGTGTCAGCCGAAACAGTTCGGAAAACGCTGAGGTAAGCTGGTTACAATGGAAGAGTAGCTAAAAAGAAACCATTTATCAACGAAAAGAATAGGAATAAACGAAAAACCTTTGCAAGAGAGCTAATTTCTAAGGATGAGACATATGGTGGAAGGATGTCATATCTGCTGATGAAAGCAAATTCAATCTGTATAATTCCGACGGAAGAACTATAGTGTGGCGGAAAGCGAATAAAGAGTTTAATTTTGAAAATACACGGCGGAGGCAGCGTAATGGTCTGGGGTTGCATCTCGTCATATAAACCTAGTGTTTATTGACAGTATCATGGACAAAAATCATTACTTAAATATACTCAAAAATAATTTAGTTCAAAGTGCTGAAAAAATGGGGCTTAATAATAATTTTAAGTTTTACCAAGACAACGACCCAAAGCACAAGTCACATATTGTGAAAGAATTTTTATACCGCTGCTCCAAAATTCTTCATCCGCCACCCCAATCACCGGATCTTAATCCTATCGAGAATTTATGGGATGAATTGGATAGAAAAATTCGAAAAACCCCAATTACATCGATAGCCGAATTAAAGACTTGCAACTGAGTGGTCGAATATAACTGTTGAATATTTTAAAAAATTATAAATAATATGCCAAACAGATTAAGACATGTTCTTAAACAAAATGGTTATGCCACGAAGTATTAAACAAATTTTGTAATGCTAAATTACATTATCTAAATAGAAAAATTAATACTGTCCGAATATTTTTGTGAGCCACAAATGGTACATTATTTCTTTTAATAATTTTTATTATGAAATGTATGTATATTTTTCAAATAAATTATTTATTTTTATTAACATTAATAGATGTTTTATTGCTAGAAACAATTCCCAGGACGATTGCTTTATCAACAAACGAATTATTAAGTCGTAAAGTTAGTTATAGCTAGTGTCCGAATATTTTTGGGAGTCACTGTAAATACACTAGCGGCCAAAAGTTTGGAATCACGGCGTAAATTCAGACAAACAGAAGGTTTATAACAACCTTAGAACAACTTTAGAACAACCAAGGAAGATTAACTTATCAAAAAACTTACGAGCAGTATGTTTTACATTTTGTATTATTTTTTTTTATCAAGGAATGCGTATTTTTCTTCAAATTGTTCTTTCATTAAAAAACCGCCTTTATTTTTAATAACAGACTGACATATTCAGGGCACCCTGGCAATTGGTTTTCCGAATGTTTCTAATTTGATATTTTTCCATGCTTCTTGTAGTGTTGTATACCAACGATAAGATTCCCTCTAGCATTAGTAATCACTCATGTAATCTAAGCGTTTCAGTTCGTCTCTCTATCTTCAGTTCGACATTCTATCTACTATTACTCATCCTTGAACTTCATCCCCATGATTCATCCCTTACTGACCATTAGACCTAAAACAATCCCCACTTTACACAACCAAAAACCTATATCATCTGCTGATTTTTTCTTCTCGTCAGCATTCTCTTCTCAGTCTCATTTCGCTTCTGTTTAGTCTTTACCGAGTCTTGTCTAGACTACTAACATATTTCGTATTAAGTCTGTAGTTTGTATTTCGTTCAGAAATTGTACTTAATAAATATATATATATTAAGTATCCGGAATACAACAGTAGAAGTTGCCAGATATGTCCCTTTAGAAAAGTGCATTCCGAACATTGTCTTACACTGGATTTAGAAACTATACAAGAGTATTATGGACATAAAAAAATGCTGAAATCTGTTAAGAAATATTATTCAATTAGTTAATATTTGATATTATAACGTTGGATCAGTTCAAAATTTATCGATACATTCGATTTTTACAAAACTCAGCAAGTGATTCCAAACTTTTGGCCGATGGTGTACGTGAGGACACGTGTAATAAACAAATCCGGATCTTAATCCATGTAATTAAATACAAGGCAGCCGTTGTATTTTAATTTCACAAATATGTGTTTATTTTAATACACGGCGATATAACGTCGTACAATTTATCGGGAATGTATTGCTGTCTCGCTTGCGTCTTACTTCTAACATCAACAGTTCAACAGTTGAAAAGAATTCGATCCAAAAACATAAACGCATGAGTCATCAGATTCAAACGTGCCAAACGGATCCATTTCCACGACACGGTTCACGTGTCAAATGTACACGGGTATTTTAGTACCCGTTCAAAACCGCGATCTCTACTAAATAGCAATCATCTATGAAAACGATTTTCATTAAAACTTCGACAACGAAGCCATACATATATGACTGTCACAATTTTTTATTGGATTTTAATGTTATCTGATACGGTAACACGTATGGATTAAACTAAAACTTCATTAGGATCTACGAGGAACAAGAAAGTTAAAATAACACTGACTGTAATGGACGTTGGCTTTTCAGTAACGGGTTTAATTAAAAAATTGATTAGGTTTCCTGGAACTCCGATGCAACCTTGCGTGGCACTTAACGCGCTAAAACATGTACTACATGTACATATACTATATTGCGGTCCGAGCAACCTTAGTAAAATAGGAATAAACCTTGCTTAGCCGATATCTTATGACCTGATTTGTTTTAATTCCGTTCTTCCCATTCTTCCGGCCAATAGAACCACTACGTAAGCAAATAATTAGAGCTGAGATTGAAATACGACCGGAAACCATATACGATCCACCTTCTCTATGTTAGTAGGTAACCTCGTCTGTTTGAGCGTGAGTATCTGGATTGCGTCTGTCCCCAAATTGTAAAGGGAAGTGCATGATTATTAGGCGGGTCACTGGGGATGGAGTTTTGCAGCATGCAGAGGGCGGAGTTGTCTTCCGAGGGGACGTAAGCGAATTGTGACGTTGCAATTTTTCAACATCCCTTGGATGTTCAAGAAATTTTCTTCACAAAACGTATGTGCATAATCTGGAGAATTTTTAGGATTAGAAGTAAAATCACGTACTAGTCAAGTATCGTTCGAAAGTCCAAATAATTTATACTTTTCATCAACGTGCTCGGACCACAAACCCTCTTTCTATTCAACAAATGAGATGTTCACTGATGAAATCAAAAGGCTTCTAAGGCTAGAATCAATCAACCTGCAGGTATCAATGAGAAACGAAAAAGGTACAGGTTTTGCACTCCAAATTCATCCTTTTGCAAGTCAATCTCTTTTTTGTAAAACAATTTCACTCTTTTGCAAATCTAGTTCTATCCTCCTGCAAATCAAAAAATTTCATCTCTTACAAATAAAGTATTTTCAAGTAAGTTTTTCTAAAAAAAATTAAATGAAATGCAAATTAATTGTTAAGAAATTCAAAATTTTATTTATTGCAAAGATGTACATCAAATACTTAGTCAAAAGTAATTACCAATTTATTAACTTTGTAATGTACGAAAACTGTGTGTAGATATGTACAGTGGCCGGAATATTAATATTCGGATGCTCTAAAAAAGACGATAAATTTTTAAATATTGTACTATACGATTTGAACTTTTTTGGGAAGTTAGAGCAACTAGTTTACTACAGGATGTGAAAAAAAATTTTTTCAAAAATTGCAATAGATCGATATTGTAGAAAAAATACTAAAAGTTGCATTTTACAATTTTTTTATGTGGGCCTATATTGAAAATTTAAAAAGTACGTTTCTGCACTGTGAAAGTTTCATCGAAATCGGTTAGTGCGGAAAAGAACGACAGGCATTGAAAGATGTAAGAATCCTTCGATTTATTGCAGTTAGAGGCCGAAAATCGTGAAAATCTGCAATTTTTACCATCTTTAAAGGTTTGTAGCTCATTGCAACGTCGACCGATTTTGACGAAATTTTTAGAATTTTTAGAATTTTTTAAATTTTCAATATAGGCACACATAAAAAAATTGTAAAATGCAATTTTTAGTATTTTTTCTACAATACCGATCTATTGCAATTTTTGAAAAAATTTCTTTTCACATCCTGTAGTAAACTAATTGCTCTAACTTCCCAAAATATTCAAATCGTATAGTACAATATTAAAAAAGTTATCGTCTTTTTTAGAGCGTCCAAGTATTCATTCCGGCCACTGTATATTCATTGTAGCCATTTTCTGATTAATAAATTTTTAAAATGAAAGTACACATGTATGTATTGAAGCATATTGAGTATTGAGTCTTACATTTTCCTCGCAATAATGACACTGTTCACGTGTGTCTAAATAAATATATAATGTAATCGAAATAAATAAATAATTAGTTTTAAATATTCTTAATGAAATTGAATTTGATTTGCAAAAGGGTGAAATTGATTTGCAGAAGGGTGAAATTGATTTGTAAAAGGATGAAATTGACTTGCAAAAGGGTGAATTTGGAGTGCAAAACCTATATACAGTGAAAAACAAAACAAAAATACAATAAATTAAGCATATTAAAAATAAGGTAATAAATTACCGGTGGTAGCTAAATTAATTATTTATATTTTTCTCTAAAAACCACTTGATTGATATCTTATATCTCCACATCTACGATATATTTTCTTGATAAGGAGCCTAAATATTATTCCATGGCAAATATAGGAAAACTTTTCCAACATAAATATATATTTTTTAATTTATAGAATTAATCGATTTAACAAATGAGCGGCTCAAATAATAGTTTGAATTACGTGGAATATAATGTAGAATTTCTAATGTATTGTACTTAGTGTGGTTTTGAATTACACGATTTGTGTATATGGATATTGCATTAACTATTACAATATAGTAGATGTATTAATAATAATAGTGCAAATACAGTAGAATACAGTAGGGTCCCAGAAAATAATGCGAACTATAACCACTGGAAGATATGTCACAACTTCGACGTCTTGTCTTAAATTCAAGTAAAAAGTCCGATAAATGAAGGAATCTATAATCTAACTAGCAAAGCAGGGAGTATGATAAAATCGGTATTAAGCTGCCACGAGGTTTGTCACGTACAAGGTTATGAAGAACGGGAAATTGTAGATTCTACCTCACTTTGCCCTTGCACTGAAAATAAATTCGTTGCTGGAACATTCTTCAACACATTCCTCAACGTTAAATATCTGAGAAATACACATTTCCACTCCGTATAAAGTAACGTTGAAAATAAAATATTAGATATACCTAGAGGTGTTGGATCAAATGTCTGATATAGAAATATTCTTTCATTTTGTTACCTAACTTATAGTAGTGTGCAAGCTTGGGAAAGCGAAAGCGTAATAGACTTTAAATATATACATGATGTCCCAAAAATATCGGAGAACCTTGAAACGGGTGGTTCCCTAAGTTATTTGAAGTAACTTTTTCCGTTTTTCCTTAAAGAAAATTTCCGCCTCGACTTCGTTAAGGAGTTATTAACGAAAAATACGGACCAATCAGAGCGCGGCTACAGCGGACGGCCTCTAGCTCGGCCAACGGATCGCGAAACGGGCTCTAACGACCAACGTATTTTCAAAAATGCAAGTTTTAAAGTGTGGAGTTCGTTCGTTCCAAAGTTATACGCGTGTAAAGTTGAAAGATTTCAAGCGTTCTTGACAGGGAGGACGCCGCCATATTGATGTCTGCTGAGTTAATCCGCTAGGTGGCATCACAGGCACGTAGGAACAGCAATTCTACAGCGGTAATTCGAACACCCGATTCACATTCAGACATTCAGAAAAACTCGCAATTAATTAAGCTCAAGAGCACAGACTATTACACAAATTAGAAATACTCCAGATGACAGTGCGCTCTATGAGCTTGATACACTGTATATTGTATTAAAAGTAGAATATCAGGAATCTTCCAAGAACTAATAAGATCTAACTTGGTTTTCGACAACACTTCCATAAAATAATACTTTTACTTTTCCTTTCAATAACCTATAATGAACCCAGAACTAACTCAATACCAATCTTTAAGTAAAATTCTATACCAACAATACCCGCTACTAGGGTAAAACTGTACCGATTACTGCTGTATCATGCTTCGATCGTACTTTATTTTAATACTATTCCTAATTTATTACGAAATAATGATATGTATCAGTATAATCCGCAGTAATCGTCCGCAGTAATACGTACAAAATGTTATCGATTTTATTTTTTAATAACATTTTGTACGTATTACTGTGGAGAGCCATGTGCCCATTACTGCGGAGTAGAATTCAAACTATACGAGCGTATGGAAACAAACTACGTGTAAACCTTCTATTAATTTTAACACCGTAGTAAAAACGTTAAAGTAATGATATTTGATCCCCTCGGGGTTTCAAATCCATTTACCACTCTCCCCTCTTTCTACTCTCACTATCGCCTAATTTCAGCGGGACCTACAGTTTATTATTAAGGTGGGTTCCGAACCACCTTGGGGCACCACAGTTAAGATATCACATGAAAATCTTTTTCTAATGAAAAATATTTTCAGAGGTGCCGGCGGGATTCGAACCCAGGACCACGGTGTTCGTAGTCGTGAGCCTTACCACTTAAGCCACTGCGCGTCCTTTAACACCGTAGTAATTCTTTTAACAAATATTTGAGTAATATTCATTATCTTTACTATGAAGTAAACAACTCAAATATTTATCAAACAGCTTCATAGCTGTAAACACCTTTGTCTTTCTCAATTCTTCTTCCTTTTCATTTCGTAAAATCTCTATTCTTTCTCTGCTTTTTTCTTAAGTTTTCAGTTTCATAGGTGTGGGAGGTCTAAATTCCCGCCGAAGTAGACGAAACGCGCGTCCCGCGAAAAACCGGTGAGACACGCGTTCCGCGAGAAACAGGCGTATAACGTCGAGACAAAAGACAAGCGAATAACGTCGATAGAAGAGGCGAGAAGAGACGAGCTCGAGTAGTCTCATGTCGGTCGTCACACTGTACAGTTGATTCTTGTTCCATCTTTTTATTATTTTATTAAACATAGTATTCGTTACGAGTCGACTCCTTCATTGATCCCTGTCCGCGTAGATCGATTGGTTAACTCGATCGCAAATATCTTATATGTAAAATAGGAAAATCCTACATTTGGGGACTCAGCCGGGATTGCGTGGGCAATTAGATCAAGTGATCGGGAGGATTCAGTTACGAGATGCAGTCGAAAGTGAAGTTGAAAGTGTCGATTCGCGATTTATTCTATTTTTAGTTGATCCTAGCCGAAAGAAGTTGTTAACAATCGTCGAGCGACATTACGTTGTA
>CM052264.1:515981-542584 GCA_028455795.1 Lasioglossum marginatum | reverse complement strand
AGAGTAATCAGCTGTTGCGTGCCGTGTATATTAGCCGAAAAGAAAAAGGGTAAAAAGGAAGGGATGCTCTCCCCCATTCCCAAAGGAGATACGCCATTGTGCACTTATCATATCGACCTGCAAGGCCCGATGGTATCGACGGTTAAAAAATATAAGTATATATTAGTTGTAGTAGATGCTTTTGATAAATTTATGGATTTACCCAATGAAGACGACAAATACAGCGGAAGTACTAAGTAGGCTGGTCGCGCAACAGAAAATTTTCGGAAATCCAAAACGTATTATTTCAGATAAGGGAAGCGCGTTTACGTCCAAAGAATTCCAAGAATATTGTGCGTCGGAATCAATCGAACATCTTACGACTACGACGGGTGTACCACGCGCGAATGGACAAGTCGAGCGCGTTAACCGTACCATTATTCCGATGTTGACGAAACTTTCATTAGATAACCCCGACCACTGGTACAAACACATCGACCGGTTGTAACGATGTCTAAATAGCAGTTTTCAGCGTGCGGTGGATATGACTCCATTCGAGATACTTTTCGGTGTCAAGATGCGACAAAAGGAGGATGTGAGAATTCTTTCCCTCATCGAACAAGAAACCGTGGAGATGTTCGATGCGAACCGTGATACTTTGAGGCGCGCGGCAACCGAAAATATCATTAAGATCCAGGAGGAAAATCGTCACGGCCATAACCAAAAATGTAAAGAAGCGAATAAATATATATAAGGGGATTTAGTAGCAATCCAAAGGACGTAGTTTGGAACCGGACTAAAAATTAAACCGAAGTTTTTAGGACCATACGAAATTGTCAAAGTTAAACGGAACGATCGATATGAAGTCGTGCGAGTTGGTGAAACCGAAGGGCCGAGAATAACGTCGACCGCGGCCGATTATATGAAGCCATATCTTGGGACATCTTCGGGGTCCGAAGATTTGCAGGATGGCCGAGTGTGGGAGGTCTAAATTCCCGCCAAAGTAGACGAAACGCGCGTCCCGCGAAAAACCGGCAAGACACGCGTTCCGCGAAAAACAGACGAATAACGTTGAGACAAAAGACAAGCGAATAACGTCGATAGAAGAGGCGAGAAGAGACGAGCTCGAGCAGTCTCACGCCGGTCGTCACACTGTATAGTTGATCCTTGTTCCATCTTTTTATTATTTTATTGAACATAGTATTCGTTACGAGTCGATACCTTCATTGATCCCTGTCCGCGTAGATCAATTGGTTAACTCGATCGCAAATATCTTATATGTAAAATAGGGAAATCCTACATAAATAGATCTTTTCTTGCACTTCACTTTACTTTGTTTTTTATTTTTGTTACTGTATTTTTCATTACTTTTCGATTTAAATTTTACCATATCTTATTTTATTTATAATACTGTTTACCTAGAATCGTATCCTACCTAGTACCTACTTACGTGTATCGCATGCGTACCTAACCTAAAACGTTATGCTGAAGTGAAGCTCGTTTCTTATCGTACTTGCAATTCACACCGCAGCATTAGGGATATTTCTAGTGATTTTTGTGCCGCAGTAATGAGCTCCTCCTTCACTTTAATGTACGTAATGCTGAGGACTTTATTTTTTTTATTAAAAAGGCAAGAGAAGGTATCTAAATAATAATCAAACTTTTCTGTATGCAATTTAAAGCAATATATATGATGAATGTAAAAATGGTCTTATTTTTACCTTTTATGAAGAATGTTTTTCAAATCCTAAGATTATAGAAATATGAGAATGTTTTGTTTGTCTTGCCAACGAAAGTACATTCTCATTGAATTGTACATAAAAATTTATTCAAGGCAAAATATTCTTACTTATTTTAATTTTATTGGCAAGAAATAGGTTGCGCAGTAATAGGTACATTGACCCTAATACTAAATACTTGTGCTGCCACCTAGCGGATCAGCTCAGTAAACACCAATATGGCGGTGCCCGTATCTGTCAAAAACGCTTGAAACTTTTGAACGAGTGAATTCCGCGTTTTAAAACTTGCATTTTTGGAGTTTTCTCTTCAAAATCTACAGGATTGTATAAAAAAAAGTGCAAAAGTATTGGTCCCAGAAGGAAAAAAATAGCCAAGATTTGTATTAAATAATTGAAAAATTGCGAAAAAATTTAATCTGTAAAATGCATAAACAAAACTTAATAGGAGCAAGGAATCCAATAAAGATGCATTAAAGATATATTCTATTTGCTATTCCTTTAACATGAACATTATGTTTACGCTTTTACAGGAACATACAAATTCTGTTTTAAGAACATAAATGCAACAAGAATGTGCGGATATTCTGCGACGTATCCCAACTCCTTTCTATACACATACATCGGCTAAATGCATTCTACATTTAAAGTAGTAAAAATTCGAAAGAATAAATTTCGGTAAGTATCATTCAGTAATATTTAGATAATACTACCATCAATTCTTTAAATATTATTTTTTCTTATCTAGAATTTTTGCACTCATGTCCTCCTTGCAGATAACACTTCAATTTCTTTTGTGGCATGAGGTACTTTCAACAAAAAAAGAAAAAATTATGGAGGGAAAAATCATATGTCATAATACATCCTAACCTTCTATAGCCTTATTTTTGATGTGGATGAACCCGTCAGGTGCAATTGCACTATCCTCTTTAATCCAACCCAATTTTTTTGTTAAACCAATCGATCCCTTTTATTATCCTGCGCATAAAAGCACGTACTGCGTATAAAATACGTTTCGGACATGAAATGTCAAATATCTCGTGAAGTATTGAAATTTCAATGACCTTGAGTTATTATTTTTATACGCAGGGTATTAGAAGTGATCAATTGGTTTAACAAAAAAATTGGGTTACATTAAAGAATAAAGTGCAATTGCACCTGGCGGGTGCATCAGTGCATCCACATAAAAAATGACAACATAGAAAGTTAGGGCGTACTATGTCATATGATTTTTTCCTCTACCACATTTTTTCTGTTTTTATTTAAAAAAGAGCAGTAACTTGTTCCAGTTTCCAGAATCGCCTTGTATAAAGCAGAAGCAAAGTTACAGATTGTTAATCGCCATCAAGTCGTTTGGTCCGACTGTGTGGCGAGCAGTTTATGCTTTATAGAGGAATATGGTTGGAAAACAGTTTTGGATTCCTGATACGAGATTCGGTAGCTGTAGCTCCTGGGATATATTCGTAATGGTGTTCCGACGCGGAACAGAGACCTTCCCGTTATAAATGTACCGATCCCTAATTAGCAGATCGAAAATTTATGACCTTGAACACCTGGTCGCAATATGACCTGCAAGTAGTGCAACTTAGGCTAAACGCGTCTGGACGCAGCATTTTGCGATCCATACGTCGTCTAGATGCAGAGCCATCACTTCTGACGACGTTTGACGAATGGAGTGCAAGAGGCCCCAGGACCGCAAAACGTTGCGTCCAGACGCGCTTAGGAGATCCCGCCTTTAGGAGATCCCACCTTTAGGTAGTCCTGACTGGTTTATTAGTGGACTGCTAGTCCACCAAACCAGTATACGAGATGTGTTAAAAAAATAACGGGAACTGTAATTTTTTGGGTTGTATTAGTCCGATTCACGCCATTTTTCTTGTTGTGTTGATAAACATGTCTGAAAAGTGTCTATACATTTGTTGTCGTATTCGATGTTTAGTATATTGTCAGCTTTCGAGAAGGTTACATGTGTTTCAGTACGATTAGCGATTGTTTGTGGCGAAACAATTCATAGCTTTTGCACCAGAATAATGCACCTGCTCACACTTCAATGCTTGTTCGTGATTTTTTTGCCACAACAAGCACTGCAATGATGCCACAATATCCATATTCATCAGACATGCCCCCGTGTGACCTTTTGTTGTTTCCAAAAATAACCCAGATAGCACAGAGACATCTCAAAGCTATAAGACGCCTGCCGCAAGACATTCGGACCTCTGAAAGACGTCTGAACGGTTCCCGAACGGCTCCCGAAAGTCTCCTGAATGTCTTGTGTTACAAAACGGTACATCTTTTAGACGTAGTTTAGGCGTCTTTTAGGCGGTTTTTAAACGACATCTCCGAAAAGACGTCTTATTTCAGACGTAAAAACTACGTCTCCAAATAGACGTCTTTAAGATGTTTTAAAGACATCTTTTTGGGACGTAAGATGTCCAGACCTAAAAACGACGTGAAACAGACGTTTATGAGACGTCGGGTGCTATCTGGGAAAGAGAACTTTAAAGAGTCATCGTTTTTCAAGCACAGATGAGATTAAAAGCACACCACTGAAAGAGTGAAAAACTATCCCATAGATCGAGTTCCAGAAGTGTCGAGGATTACAAGAAGTGCTGGCATAAGTGTGTAATATCTAATGGAGACTATTTTGAAGGGGATAACATTCATGTAGACGTATAAATAAAATTTTTTTTGAAAAATGAAAATACCCGTTTTTTTAAGACTGTATGTGGCGGCGCGTGCAACGGGCACACCACATAGTGGTCGAAAATCGCGAAAATGTGGACACAATAGGCCGAGTACTCCAATTTAGTACAACATTAATACTCTGGGATTTTTCGGATCGCTGATTATGAATCTGATGTCAAAATTACAAAAAGGAAATGGCGGATGCGTAACATAAAAATTTATTGGACTCTCTTGAAAACTAATATTCCCATATTCCTTCGCGAGCCTTTGAACTGTGCCGGCGACTGCGACTCTCCGCGTCTCTTTTTTTCCGATACGCTGTCCTTCCTTGCGCCCGAAACTTTAATTGTCCATTAAACAAGCAAATATTATCGGAATTATATCATATTTGATATGATTTTTATTAGAAAAATGCCACAAATATTTTGATCAAAGTCCCATAAAAAAATAATGAAAAATAAAGAAGTTTGAAATTCCGATTAGTTATGTTTAGACTGCTCGGCGACCGAGGCCTCTCGAGCTCTGCTCTCCTTCTCTACGTTCGGCAAAAATCAAAGAATAGTATCCCTGGCGTATAAGTGTCCCTGCGCAGACCCGTGCGGGGGACCTGTATCGATAAAATACTGTACATAGTTTTGGTTGACCTCTTGCAAAGGTAGAATAAAACCGGCTTCTACATTAAACCTTGTCGTTCGACTGTGCGCTCTCTCTAACAATAGCGATTGAAAAAAAGAGGGACTGAGCTTCCACGCTTCGACTCTTTGTTTCTCTTTCTTTTCCGCTCGCCGATCTTTTACACGCCTGAAACTTCAATCGATTATTACACGAGTAATTATAATCGTAATTACATCGTGTTTTATGTCATTTTAATTATAAAAACGAGACGAATATGGTAAACATTTCATAAAAAAAGTAAAAAATTAGAAAAATTGCAATCTTGTGCTACGCGAGTATTATTGTGAGTCTTATCGACCCCTCGCTGGCTCGATCGTCGAGCGTGTTTACCGCTTGACTGGATCCAAGAGGGATCTTCAGTGGTGTGGATAAAATTTGGACAGTTACGGAGGTAATACTGTATTCCGGTTACGATGCGTACGGCTCGTTTTTACTTTTCGTACTATCTCTCAAGAGTTCAAATTCGAGGGTTGATATACTGTGAAATCGGTAAATATGTTTGGGGGAGGCAGCTCCGATGACCTTGACCTTGATATGTTGTCAAGGACAACCTTCTGAACAACTTTTCTCTATACATCTACCCGTCGCTCGGATTTAGTTTCCGAGATAATTGCAAAAAACTATTGCTAGTACTAAATTGAATTGTCCGTATTCGTGCACGCTCCTTTCTGGCAATTTGCTCCGACGTCAGTTTACTGTTTTTATAAACACGTTGTGGAGATCAGAATGGAAACAGGGTCTCACTCTGGTCATACATATATAAGATGAGCTTTCAATTTTGAGAGACTACTAGATTTTCGTCTGCGTGGTCAGGCCGGCCCTCTTTGCCCCCTCCCGCGACCTAACCACAACTCACTCTGTTCGCATGATTTTTCCATTACTAGTTCAAATTCTGGATGACAGCTACAATGCAATGATTATGCGAATAGAATGATTTGTGGTTAGGTCGCGGAGGGGGCGGAGAGGGCCGACCGTTAGGTCGGCCCGACCACGCATACAAAAATCCAAGAGTAGTCTTTGAAAATTGAAATCTCACTTTGCTTGCGAATATCTTGAAAACTAAAAGCGATCCCCCTATATGTGAAAAGGAAAAAGTTGTTCAAAATGTCGAAATCTATAACATATTTTGATGAAAATTAAATCGGAGAGGAATGCCTCTTTCTAAATAATTATCAAAACTTCTTTTGTTTATAACTTTTTAATAAAAAACGAGCAACGGCTAAAACCTCTTGGAGGTTACTTAGGAAGGTGACCTTGATAACATATGTCAATACAGTATATCATTTTAGCCTTCATTACTTAAAATAACTGCTATATTTTGAAAACTTCTTTTGTTTATAACTTTTTAACAAAAAACGAGCGACGGCTAAAACCTTCTGAAGGTCACTCAGGAGGGTGACCTTGACAACATATGTCAAGGTCAAGGTCATCGGAGCTACCTCCCCTAAACGTAATATTTACCGTGAAATCTAAGTGGGGATGTTCTCATGATTTTCATATTCGGATATCTTGAGGATCTTCCCGAAATTTCTATATTAGGAAATCTTATGGAATTGTCACTCTACTGAATTATGCTTCGTGTCGGCTGCATTTTAGGGCGTTTTCTGTTCTAAGGAAAGAGATTAGATAAATTCTAATCGAAATTTAAGGTTAAGAATAGATTATTATTAAATAAATTAATAAATAGGTTATTACTTTTTACAAAGAGTCTGGCAGGATAAGCATGGGTAATCGATCCCCATACCGATTTTCATGTTTTTGTGTGCTAAAGAATATTCTTTTTCTAAAACACTATTCTCTACGCCTTCGTTTAAGGGTATTATGAGGGTGAATAGCCTTAACTTTATGTTTTATTTTCTCAGTTATTACTTAAAATATTTAGACGAAGTAAAAGCGATAATGAAGCTACGAACTAGCTTCATTTGGAATTTTTCTTCAATATTTCAAACCAGTTATTAAGGGTTGAAAAAATTTATTTTTCAGACGTGATTTTCGGAAACAATCCTTTTAAAAAAATCAGAAATAATGTTGTGTGACGTAATTAGTATGAATAAAAAATTTAAGATAGGTGAAATATTGTTAAGTAATTTTAAAAACTGATATTCTTTAGTAATAGATGATGTCAATTAATTTTCCTTAGTTTTTTTATTAGTATAATGTTTTTATTAGTGTAATGATATACAATACTTTTTCCGAGTTTCAAGAATCACAAGCATTTAGCCGTGTAAACCAGGCCTATCCAACTTGTGGCCCACGAATCGCATAGGGCCCGTTCTCCCACTTCTTAATTTCACTAAAGTGGAACGTGACATTCCCCCACTATTTGACATGGTGGATGGTCGTATCGACAAAACTTCATGGCACTTGTAGTGGCTTAAGGCTTAAGTAGTGAGGGGACGGACTGATTGATGGTAAAGGCCGTGTGGCTCGCGACGGAGAAGAACTTGGACAGGCCTGATGTAAACAATTAAGCTTACGTAGACTACATACTTACGGTTATAGCAGAATGATCTCGAAGGACCTTCAGGAGGCACATCGTATTTGCACCTCGCCATGCAGATAATGTAGGGAAAAATACATCCCAGTGATAATCTGTGACAAAAAATACAATTTATGAGAAATAAAATGGTTGTATATGTCATTATGTCATATTAATGTGAATAGAGATATCACATTGATGAATCTTCGAGCATTGTTAACAATTAAAATAAATAGATACGTCATGGAAATTCCAATATATTGTTAACAATATACACTAAACAAATCTCTATCTACTAAATTAAAGTCCTTTATGCAAAATAGTATAGAAGATTTATCTCCCGCCGTTAATTTTGCAATTCCTTTGTAGTATATAGAGTGTCTCACTTAAGTGTGACCCCCAGAATATCTTCTTTAATTTCGACAGACCCACCGAATCAGATCGATGGGATCATACGTACACACACACACACATACTTTTCTATTTTATATATATACATATAAATTTGATCGCAGCCTTGCCCCAACTTTAACATCGAGTACTCGAATATTGAAAACTTTTGGGACCCCGACCCGACCCGACCCGATTACCTTTTCGGGTATCCGAAATCGCGGGTACCCGCAGTTTATAAACTTTCGGGATCCCGACCCGAAATTTCGAGTACTCGCACACCCCTAGTACATACAGTAATGTCCCATTCTAAGTCAATCCTTGGTTCTGTGTCTTGACATAGATCGGAATAGGACACTATTTTTTGTGGCTTCATCGACCGCGCTGAATGTAGAAAAGAACAGCATGTAAACACGGACCGCGCAGCCGAAGGCGCGACAGAAAGTAGCGTATCGGTGAGACATAATACTAGTGCAATACTGAAACTTCTTTATTTTTTACTTACTTTTAATGAAATTTTACCAATACATTTGCGACATTTTTCTGATTACAATGACACCAAGAATGACACAAGATACAATTTGGCCCATATTCACTGTACATGTAAAGCATAACTTACAATTTATTATATGCCATATATAGCCTTCTAAATAAACAACTTATCATCTCGAAAATGATGTTCTCAAAGAATTAGACTAGAATTTTGCAAATTAACCGAGCTACAAAAGTCCGTTGGTGGTTTTTAAACGACTCAGTTTAATAAAAAAATGTGTGACAAATATCTTGAGAAAGATTGTATAAGAAGAAAGTTGGCATCTCATTGGTATTTTAGACAATACAATAAGTTTTGAATTTTTACCGACCGTCGCGGTCGCGATTTCTCTTTTTTTCACGCGCTATCCTTTTCTATGTCCTAAAGTTACACCATACCGCCAATTAAACCACTAAATACAGTTGAAATTATATGTTTAGTGTCAGTTTAATCAGAAAAATATCTCTAATGAGTTGGCGAAAGTTCCATAAAAAAATAATGAAAAATAAAGAATTTTTGTAATTGGATTAGTAGTAGTTCACACGATATACCCGTCCTAGTATCGGATTACTCGGCATATTTACACTACTCGGCGTCCGAGGCAGCTCGACCTTCTTGGCCCTCCGCGGATCAATTAGGCGAAGTGACATAGAGCGGTCTCCTCCGCCGGACTTAGAACGGGACATTACTGTACTGTGACATAACCTTCAAATAATCTTGATTCCGAAGATGAAGATAAAAGCTAAATTTCGTATGAAAAGAGAAAAGAGGCATTGCGAGAAATGCTAACACCTGTAAATCTGTATGAATAAAAAATTCCTTTGTTAAAATTAAAGAAGATACAAGAAATATATATATATATACAAGAAATAAGAAAATATAATCTTAACAATAGAAAACCGAAATAATGAAAAACAGAATTTCACTTTGCAATGAGTATAACTATAATTAACAATAAATATATTCAAATATTTACGTATCAATAAATAGAGTAATATCATTAGATTTTGAATTATCTCCAAGTAACAACGAGTGAAACTTTATCTGTGATCAGTCGGTGAGGATTAATTCTGCGATTCACGAATCGTTTGACACTAATTTCCTTTTGCGCTTCACATTTACGGAAGCATAATGAAATTGCAGCGGCCGAACAAAATTCGCAGGCTACCGCACACATCGCAATTAATCCGGCACACATTGTGTAATTTTAATGGGATAACTGTCATGCCGCGTTGCAAAATGAATACTTCACGGGTGGCTAACACAGTGAATCACACGTTGCGTTTAATCCCGTTGAGATATATGTATGGATATGATTGATAAAGATCTTTCCATTGGTCTCAAATTTTAAAATTTTGAATACTGCATTTATTTCATGTGTTCAATATACACAGGAAAATGTATTATTATTGATTTTATTACAGTAACAAATATTGTTCTGACTGATAAAGAGTATATTATGTTGTGTTCAATTACACGAAGCATATTTTTAACGTGTATCGAAATTTGTGAAAATTTAACAATTATTAAAATTCAAACGTCGAAGTTCAATATTGTAATAAAATAAAATCTTGCACATTTTTTTTTCAATATGTATTACATGTAGCTTAATTTAAAAGGTACCTAATTTGTATTGCCTTATAAAAACAAGAAACATATAATTATTTGTATCTTGCACAATTTTTATTGTGATATGTGCACTTATAAAAAATTTATTCTGTAATTTACTATGAAATCATTCTGCAACCACTAATAAGTAGAAAATGATCATTAAAGCTTTAAGTGAAATTTAATTTTATTGTAAGGTACTATATAATATAAAAAGACCTCTTACTTGTTTATAACATTTTGAAAGTAACATTTTCAATTTACCATACCAGTCTATAAAGTGTAAACGCTTTTTTGCATGTACATCGCAAAGTTACACAAAAAATATTAATAGACCTAATTAATGATTAATAAAACAAATTGTAGCTATTTCACAACTATTGAGACAATCTAACGTAATTAAAAAGCACTTGATATTGAAATTTCATATGAGAATTTTAAATTTTGACAACACTATAAACTGTATTAAAAATTGCTCTTGGTAATTTCTGTACATGTTGAACCTAAAGTGCGTCTGAAAAATTATATTAAAAACGGGGTTCCTGTTATTACAGCTAACTGTTATTATTATATTATTATGATTATTAAAACTAAACATGTTTAGCAATAAATAAATGAATCGACAAGTGAGGACAATAAAACAGGAGACTCTTTGTTTTTAATCAAAGGTGTTTAAACGACCTAGTTGAATTTTTTTTAAATAGACAATTCAGTAATAATTGACATTCGTAACTTAGACAACGGATTTTATGCATTTAAAACGTTAATAAAATTTAATAATATTATATTATTTTCAACCTATTAAACATATTACGAAAAAAAAATAGATTCCCATTTCATTGCAGTTTGTTGCAATTCAGGTAGAAAATGTTTATTTTGCATAAAGATCTGCTGTGTATTTATAGGTCAAGACGTGTATAAAGTTCAGAGCACATCAATGTCGAATATTGGTGCCACAGGATATTGTTAAGTTCTTGTTTATTTCAAAGTTTCGATCATGTTCGTTTTTACCGATAAGGCAAATTTATAAGCTGTTAAATTAGTTTAAGTTATACAGGGTGTCCTAAAATGTTGGACTTCCTTAAAAGGGGTGATCCCTGAGCTCACTTGAAGTAACCTTTTACTTTGCGAAAATGTTCTCCGCGGCTTTGTTATGGAGTTATTAACGAAAAACATGGACCAATCAGAGCGCGGCTATAGCAGGCCGATTCTGGCTCGTCCAATTCCAACGCCATGCTCAGTGGGACCTGGGGCTAGGCCGCGCTCTGATTGGTCCATGTTTTTCGTTAATAACTTCTTAACAAATCCGCGGAGAACATTTCCGCAAAGGAAAAAATTACTTCAAATAACTTCAAGAATCACACCCTGTAGATGAATGGTATACGGCTTCATATCCTAAGAAAAACGATAGTCATTTTCCCAGGTTCATTCAAAATAAGCCAGAAAAGTGACATCTTGAGGATTTAAAAATTTATTAATATATGACAACAATAAGTTTTCTGTAACAGAAATAGGTTCTTTGCTCATCAATAATAAACAAGTTTCCGATCATTGTGACAAATTGCTAATATTTCTCTCGTGGAAATCTTTTTAATAAATGTTTTAAAATAAACTGTTATTATACAAAATCTAAAATATCTGATTGTGAGCCTCAATTATTAGAACTTCAAAAATTGTTCTAATTTTCATGAAACTTTTATTAGACAGATTATAAAATACTTATCAGAACACTTTTTAAAGAAGTTTCAAAAGGTAGGTAACTATCCATAAAAATTTCATAGGAATCTTTCTAGAGATCTTTTCTCGAACGGAATGCTTTTACACTCGAGTTTATTTCAATCTATGAAATTATACAATGTGGTCGGCAGAAAGGGGGCGATTTTACCCGAAAAGATAAGTTGGAAATGTAGAATAAAATTTTTTTATATGATATTTATTATTATTATATTATATATTTTTTTATCCACTGGTGTACTTGGTTTCAGAATTGTTTTCAAACTCTTTGGTACGGCTAAAAAATAACAGATTATCCGAACCCTTCTCAGTGGAAATTGACACCGTAGTGCCACACGTAGCGGGAAGGCGACACTGATTTATAGATCAATATGCTTGGAAGAGGAATCTTTGAACGTCGTTCTGCGAGGCTTGCGTGAAAAAATGAAGTCGGGGTCAGTGAGCGTTACACAATTTGGAACAACGCCATAAATCAGTGATCGGTTTTGCCAGTACCAAGGAAATGATTTCCAAAAATTCCTGTGCAGACGGAAATATCAAAAATTTTAGATGCGGTACGTTAACACTAGATCTACCGGCAATTAAAATATACCTTTTTCTACCGAAACCAGGCAAAATGACTGGTCTTTAGAAAAAATGTTTAGTTATATACAGTGTACAAAGTATGCATTGTATGAAAAAAATTTTTCTAGAAAAGTTGTGTGGTTTGAAAGGATACATTATGTAATCCATATACTTTTTTTGTAAGTGGAGGCATTTCGATGATTTGAAGGTCAACTTCATTTTTTTAAATGGAATGCTATATTTTTTATGCCAAAATATCGAAGAACGTTAAATTTTGAGTAAAAATTTATTAGCTGTAAACCTATCAGTTAAAGAATAATTTCACTTTGAAAAATAAAAGTCCAGTTATAAAAGTTTAGTTATAAAAGTCATCTCATCATTGCAGTCATTTTGGGCGTGGCATGGTAGTGGTGTGGTAGATCTAGTGTTAAACGAGAACTGTCATTAGTTTAGATGAATGCAAAACGTATGTACAAGTTTGAACACGGACAAGTTTGTATTGTATAAGAAGAAATATTGTAAGTTCCACGTGATATCCCTACTTCGCACTACACGTCCTCAGCGATTGCCCGAATCGTTTGACGAAGAAGACAGCAAACGAGCGTATTGAGTGTGACTGCAATACAGCGATGTGGTGACGCCAAGCTCCTATGTCGACCTATGTTCCCGCCAGAATCTAAGCGCAAGAGTAGGATCAGGCAGCCTAACGGCTAGCGTCAAGACTGGAGTCTCGCAAATCCCCCTGCACCCCACTGTCAAAATCCCTGCCATCTTTCGTTGGACGAATAATACAGTGACTCCCATTAATATTCGGACACTCTTAAAAAGACGATAACTTTTTAAGCAATTAGTACAGTACATTTTACAATTAGTTAGTACAGTACTTACGTGAAAAAAAATTTTTTCAAAAATTGCAATTGATCGGAATTGTAGAAAAAATACTAAAAGTTGCATTTTACAACTTTTTTTGAAAATTTAAACAATACGTTCTGTAGATCTGTGTCAATTATATGCACTGAGAAAGTTTCATCGAAATCGGTTGATGCGGAAAAAAACGACAGGCATTAAAAGAATCCTTAGGTTTACTGTAATTATAGTCCGAAAATCGTGAAAATCTGTAATTTTTACCATGTTTAAACGTTTGTAGTTCATTGCAACGTCGACCGATTTTGGCGAAATTTTCAGAATATGTTTAATTGACACAGATCTATATATAAAACGAATTTTTTAAATTTTTAAATTGTAAAATGCAACTTTTAGTATTTTTTCTACAATTCCGATCAATTGCAATTTTTGAAAAAATTTTTTTTCACTTCCTGTAGAAAAACTAATTGCTCTAGCTTCCCAAAAAAGCTCAAAATTGTATAATACAATATTTAAAAAGTTGTCGTCTTTTTAAGAGTGTCTGAATATTAGTGGGAGTTACTGTAGAAAGTAGAAACACGACATCTTTTGCTATTTACAATTTTACGATAAGTGTTCCTCGAGTCTTTTACTAACCTTTAAAAATGAAGAATTCGATGACTAATTTTGATCAGGATACTTAGCCTGGTACAAGATGTTAGCTCTTATAGCATTTTCTTCACACGCATCATAAACTGAACATCGTAATAATAAATGTAGCACCTTTCTCAATACGACTTTAACGTTTATTATTAAGATACTAAATGGATTTCATGTTGATGACTTTTACTATGTAACCGAGAACATGTTTACAAACATGACGTGCCGTCGCGTCGCAAACAAAGTCGTGTTACCAATCACATTGACTGAACGTATTTCCTAATAGACGATTATTAATTTGAAAATATCTCAGTAATTATTCATTCTAAGTACCACTTTGTATAATACATTTTTAGGCAGAATTTCATAATTTTCCGAATTTGAGGAAAAATATTAGACGTTTCATTTAAAAAACTGAAGATGACAATCATATCTCGATAAAAAAGCAAAGTATTAAAAAACAAATTAGAGCACTGTACAACAACTGTACAATTTGTTTTCGTACAACAAATATGTATCGTCGAAATCTCTCCAACATGGAGAAATCCCGTATTTCAAATTAATATTAGGATATGATCGTGAGGGAGGATTAATTAATAAATAAATAAAACAGAATTGAGCCAAAATGAAAACTGATTAATTTATTGGCTTGTTGGGGAAAAAGCCTTGCGGCATAAAAAAAACCCAGAAAGAAAGAAAAATTATAATTCCCTTTACAATGAACGATGAAGGGTGAGCATTCATACAGTGATTGAATTTAAATGTTATGTCTTGGATTGTGCGACATGCACAACTCGGCAGATATGTGGTTCCGCTGAATCTCATATATGTATGTGTGTGCTACGCACGACCTGGCGGAAATATATTTCCGCGGACTCCGTCGAGTATGTGTGGATGTGTGCTAGGCACGACCTGGCGGAGATTGTGACTCCGCTGGATCCCTCATGTATGAGATTGTGTGCTAGGCACGACCTGGCGGAGATTGACTCCGAGGGATCCATGTGATTGTGTGCTAGGCACGACCTGGCGGAGATTGTGACTCCGCGGGATCCCTCAAGTATGTGATTGTGTGCACGACCTGGCGGAGATTGACTCCGAGGGATCCCTTATATTTGTATATGTGTGTGTGTAGAGTATAATTATAATCCTATGTGAACCGCAGCACAGTATAATGTCACTCGCACTATACAATCTTGATTACCGCGATCCGAATTATAATGCAATGATTTTCGGTTAAACCTTGTCGGGAAGGTGTCTCGTAATGACTCGACCGGACGACTCTCTCCAACTAACTGCCCCCAATCTCGCACGAAAAGAAACAGACCACCAAAACCGTCTGTCCCTTCCTTCGCTAATGAATTCGGGAAAATTCGGCGCCCAGCAGTCGACCGACGGTTTACATTATGGCCTACACATGTTTACCCTGGGACCGACCCGCACTAGGATTGTAGACAACGGGGGTCCTGTCTTGACCGTGTTCCGAGACTCAGTCCCTTCTCGGAACCTCCACTCCGATCACTTGACATAAATCATCCCGTATATTAATTCTATATGTATGATCTAAATGAATTAAATAACTAAATTTTATTGTATTAATTCTAATAATAAACCAAGAATAATATTTTAGACTAATTGTATAAGTAATTTCTGAACATATTACTAAACTGACAATTATTACGGAGTAAGTATAGTAGCTCATAAAAGTTAGAATAGTATTTATTCTCCAAAGAAATAAATAATATTATTAGATAGTTATAAAGTTAAATATTATTTAACAGAAAATTTCAATCTCGTCACAGATTTATTGAAATTTACCCAACATATTCAGTGTAAACAACTTCATTACTAAGTCAAATAGTACGTTTACGCATATATGTATATTGGTCAACATTACTACTTTCTATAAGAGTTTCAGTAGTGAACATGTTAAATGTGATCGTATAATTAACGCTGCAGCAAACGGTGTCACATACGCCCGAGTTCTCTTAACAGAATTATCGGTCGATATCATACAAACGTAATTTCGTTATTCCTACATTAAAATTTTCATTACCTATGTTTGAAAATATAGTTGAAAATATTACTCTATAATAAAATTAACCCTTAATTGAACTACTGGGGTCGATGCAGCCCAACTCAAAGTTCTGTTAATAATTATTTAATGCGTAACTATTAATAATATAACTATTTATGGAATTACATGAAATTTTACTATCTCACTACATTTCTATTTACCATCTCAATAGAAATAGATATTACATAAATATAAATATAATAGTAGGTACAACTTCATTAAATCATTACATTTTTAAAGCATGCATATACCTACGTTTTGAAGGTCCACTTAAGGGTTAAATAGATCCAGAATATCTTCTTTAATTTTGACACAGTCACAAATTTTTTATGTGTAATTTGAATGATATCAAGTGGTCAATATCCTGCAGAGTTGTTCTTTTTTAATGTTTTTTCTCGAGGTTTTCAAGGTCATCGATGTTTTTCTAAAATAACTACATATATCTTCGTGTTGTATTGCGTAGCTCATAAAAAAATACATTCAAATATGTACAGTGACTTCAAATGACTTTGACTCCGAATGCGAAGGTCAAACTTAAATTTCCTTTTGAAAGAAGAATGCTAACACCTGTAAATCTGTAGAAAATGTGTTTTGCAGCACAAAGAATATCGAGATGGATTGATCATGACATTTTCAATGACTTAGTTTTATTTGTTGTGTCATTTCATTAGATGTTAGATGTAGGAAGACACTTTCTCTACAGATTTACTGGTGTTAGCATTTCTCACAGAGCCTGCATTCCCCTTACAAACGGAATTTATTTTATATTTGATTGTGTTCTTTTATGAGCTACTCGATGCAACACGAACATATATGTAGTTATTAAAAAAAATATCGGTGACCTTGAAAACTACGAGAAAAAACAATCCCTGCGGGATACAGACCACTTGACACCATTCAAATTGCAAATAAAGAATTTTATTGTATTACTATGTCGAAATTAAAGAAAATATTCTGGGAGTCACACTTAAGTGAGACACCCTGTATAATGTGCAATCTTCAAGGTATTATATTAAACTGCTGTAGAAGTTTTGTCCACCACTTTTTTCGTATAAACAGTTTATCGATGAGTTATTCAATCCGATGTGCAAACTATCAATCTGATTTATACTGCAGCAACAATTGAAAACAGCGATGCAATAACGATTTGGAAGACCTTATAAATCGAAAGGGGGTGTTGTACTATCGCCACAACCAGAAGCTACACGGAGCGATACTATCGGAAATATGAAACTGCAATGAAAATTTATTCCTCGTGCACCATATTTTTCACATCTGACACCAACAGATCCCCGCTTTTTTCGGTTTCCACGAAACCGTTTAGATTGGAAAAACTTCAATAATTCCGAAGTCGCACAAAATGCAGTACAATACATCATACAATTTCCAGATAGATAAATGATCTATAAATAATGATGGAAAATACTTAGTTGGAAGTAAATAATTAATTATTAATTATAAATAATTAATTAAAATCATTTTAAATATCCAAACAACGAAATTAATTTTACTGAATGGGGTTTATGTAATAATGTAGTGTTTGTTACGGATGACGAACAGGTGTTCAATATCATCTCTGGCAGGAACCGTCCTAGATAAACGAACAGGGCCACCCTAGATAAATCTTCATAGCTGTTTAGTTTAGTACAGGGCCCAAACATACGCACGACCAACTGGTAGTTGACAAAATACGAATGTTCACTCAAAGGGTACTGACAAGTACCACCCGTCATTGCAGGGGTATATAAGCCCTTGCATTTCTACTCTCGGGGGCTAGTACTATCGTAATCACGAATCGTGTTGCGTCGTGCTGCATCTCGGAAGTCAACTACCAGTGAGATCGGGCTAAAGTTCCCCTTCGAATCAAAAGTTAACGTATAGATTCCGCGAGTTCGGTGTAAAATCTATTAGGCAGTAATAAGGTTGCTCCGAGTCCCCCGCATTGCCAGTGCGTCAACACCGTGCATCTTAGTTTAGGTAATATCTTCTTTCAACTCTTTCTATTCTAAATTCAAATCCATTCACGACAATTACACAATTGTAATACGAATTCTTACAATCAGAATATATTTGTGTTCTTTGATAATTTCGTGTAAACTCATTAAATCCGTAGTTACTGTTCCATAATCCTAATCAAGTAGTTGAACGCCCACACGATACAATCTTACCGCTCGGATTGTATCAATTTAGATTATACGTTACGAGGCCTACTAACAATCCTAGCGACTCCCTGATTAACGCCTTAGGTTCGTTCGTATCCTAACAGCTCCCTGATCAACGCATCAGGTTCGTCTGTGCTCTGTTCCAACCTCCTAGTGACTCCCCAATTACGCATTGGGTTCGTTCACGAAGTTTCACCACTCCTAGCAGCTCCCTGATTAACGCATCAGGTTCGTCTGCGCACCTCCAATCCTAGAGGCTCCCTGATCTACGCATCAGGTTCGTCCTCGTCGTCTAAAATCCTAGCGGCTCCCCAATTACGCATTGGGTTCGTCCGCGTACCTTAACTAACAAATTGATACCATATTCCTAGGGTAATAACCCTTCGTCGGCCACTTGTGCTGCTCGCGGCCCTGGCTCGTAACATGTTTTATAAAAGCAGTTTCATTAAACATTAGGAAAAAGTACAGTGACTCCCATTAATATTCGAACACTCTTAAAACGACGATAACTTTTTAGATATTTGGACCATACGATTTTAACTTTCTTGAGAAGTTAGAATGATTGAAAAAAATGAAAAAAATTTTTGAATAAAATTGCAAGTTGACGGAATTGCAGAAAAAACACTAAAAGTTGTATTTTGCAGCTTTTTTATGTGGGCTTATATGGAAAATTTAGAAAACACGCTTCGTAGATCTGTATCAATTAAACATGTTCTGAAAATTTCATCGAAATCGACTGACGTTGCAATGAGCTACAAACGTTTAAAGATGGTAAAAATGGTAGTTTTTCACGATTTTCGGCCTCTAACTGCAATAAATATAAGGTTTCTTACATCTTTCAATGTCTGTCGTTCGGGAATCCGGCACCGCGCGGCATCGTATTTTCAAATAGTCAGAACCAAGCGAACCGCTGAGCATTCCCTTCCTCGTTGTTTTGAAACTAGAGTACGCGGGCACGAAGGTGACGAACGGTATCGATCAAGCCAGTTCGAATCGAGCCTCCGAGATCGCAAAACACATTACCACCATAGCTCATCTCCGAATTTTCCTCACGCCAAATATATTAAGTATCGCGATCATTACCCTATAGTTCACGCGTCACAGCATCCTGATAACCAGTAGTGCGAAATTACGGAATAAAGACTGTCCGATATTCACGATATCCATATCCCACCTCCACTCCAATCGATCAAGTCTCCTCCATGAATCCTCCCCCCACTTACCAACAAACGAAACAGTCGTTTCTCCCGCATCAACCGATTTCGATGAAACTTTCACAGTGCATATGATTGACACAGATCTACAAAACGTATTTTTTAAATCTTCAATATGGGCTCACATAAAAAAGTTATAAAATGCAACTTTTAGTATTTTCTTTACAAATTCCGACCAATTGCAATTTTTGAAAAAATCTCTTCACATTGTATAGTAAACTAATTGATCTAGCTTCCCAAAAAAATCGTATGGTCAAATATTAAAAAGATTGTCGGTGTTTTAGAGCGTCCGAATATTAATGGGAATGCACTGTATATGAATATGAATAAATATGTTATTGAAATCAGTGTATTGCCCATACAAAATTGAATGCAATGACGCTATTTTGCCAAAGCACGTGTCGTTTTTTTAAATATATAAATAAATAAATAAAAAGTTAATTAGATTAACAGAAGTCTAGAAAGATGTAACTGCAATAGCTATAAAATCATGTAAATAGCTCTTATCTCATAATGCCATGCTTAAATTACTTAATTTTCTAAAAAATATAGGTAGCCTAAATTGTACAACAAACGAAATAGTATTTACATATAATGGTAATTAACCTCATGCACTACGATTCTTTTTTACGGTTGCAGTGATACAAACTTTATTGTTGTTCATAATTTTTCAGAAGAACAAGGAAGTTTATATTTATTGTATGCCAATGTATACTTCAATGGATATATGCATATCGCCAACAACAAAATAGAATTAAATTTCTAGATAAAATCGAAATAAATTTCGATTTAAAGGAAATTAATATCATAAGTTGGTATTAGCAACTATAGTTTGGTAACTGCTGAAGAAGTATGCATGCAGAGTCACCAGATTAAAACTTATGTCTCCACTCTACCTTCCCCTTCTACGATGCTATTCCCCCACGCTTCTGCCACGGTCATGCCTTCTGCCTCTGTCATGCATGTGTCATAATGTCATGTGACTAATCCGGTACTGGCAAAGAAAAGGTAACATTTTCCCCTGAATTCATGCTCCCTCCCCTCATCTGGCAACACTGCATGCAAGGCAGAGCGCGTCCTAAGATGGCAGCATGTACAATCACTAATAAAATATATTATAAATATAAAAATTGTATTTATTACAAGAATGATAACAATTAATAACATATGTACGCAGTTAGTAGATCCTGTTCGAAATCTTCATCATGAATCCAACTCGATGTTATAGAGCAAGAGGTTAATGAAATATTCTTTAATTCAATAAATTATTAGTATTTAATCAACTTCCTAATGTATTAAAGTCAGCATAGTGACTGCAATGGGAGCTTTAGATAAGGTTTATTTCATAATATATGTATTTTTTTTCGTGATGTTAGTCATATCGGATAAAATTCTATGCTGCGTGTCCAAACCTCGTTTTTCCTCGTGTCGACTTGCAACAAAATTTAATTGCGAACAATAAAGCTTTCTGCGTATTGCTTGATTGCGAGGGAATGGGTTATTAGTAATAGCTCCTTCCTGAATGTATTATGAAGTTGCCCTGAATATAGTTAGGGATTTAAATCGGAATTAACAACAATTAGCTTATACGTTTCAAACATCTAACAATAAAGTACAGGTAATTACAAATTTTGATATCCTTTTTAGTCACCTTCTCTATATGTATAATAAAACACCTCATTGTCATAAACAAATTACAAACAAATAAATATTATGTTTAGCGGACTCAGCTCCAATGACCTTGACCTTGACATATGTTATCAATGACATCATTATGAATAACTTTTCACTAAACATGTACCTCGTTCGTGGAAATCGATAGTAAAATGATAATTGCGGACAAACATCACTTTCAGGAACAATGAAAGTGCAATGGTACATAGTTTTATGTACAATATATAGTCCTGACAATTCCCTAAAATATCGTGCGCGCTCCACTTATACGTATAAATAATACCACCGGGATTGACATACTGATTAATAATAGATAAGAGGTTCTCGCTTTAGCGATCGGGCATAGAAAGGATAAAATTGTTTTTGGTTTCGCGCTCATCCCCCCCCGCCCAAACCCATTGTTCTCTAATTATACATTCGGTACTATAATTTTCTCTTTTCTATTATGGCCTCACCCAGATCAACAATTTTACCCTGTCCAGCGATTGACTTTTCTCACGTAGAAGCCATTGCTGAAGTAACTAGAAATGGTTTGTTAAATCAACATAAGGTTAAAGTTCACTTTCTATTGTATATGTAGCGGAGTATAAATAGGATGTAAATATCGCGTGAGTGGTACGACTAAGAGAATGCATGATCGATGACTGAACATTTTGATGGAAAGAAAGAATGTGTGGTAGACCTGAAAGGAAAGTGTGAAGTGAGCGAAAAGAAACAAAAGAATAAACGCAAGGCGGCGTGCGTGCCAGTGATGCCGAAATCGTGGTACCGTGGTACTAAACCATACCCCACCATATCCCCACTATGACCTACTGTTGTCCCTACTTTCCTTTTCCAACGCGCTCGCGCGCTGCATGCCCAAGCAACACTCACGAACATAGTAGAGGTATACTGGTGTGTGTAGCGCGCAAGCGCATTGGAAAAGGAAAGTAGGGGCAACAGTAGGTCACAGTGGGGGTATGGGCTAGTACCACGGTACCACGGATTGGCATCAGTGGTGCGTGCGAGTGTGCCGTGGCAGAGAGAAGCAAACCGCCGAGCGACATAGTCAGATGAAAACGCTGTGCAATAAAACAAGTACCAGAATCAAACATAGATTTATTATTCATTGACTAAGTCACCCTTTAACATATATTTTAATTACCGTTCGATGACAGGCAATCGAATAATATCTCAAATATAGCCGCTCTATGTTATCGACATCACCGGGAGCTTGTGGTGCCATCTAGCGGCTCCGAAAATTAGACGACGCGTGATACTGGCAGCGCTTAAAATTGCTCAACTTCAAAGACCAATAACTTTCGACCTAGTGAATTCCTAACATCAAAATTTGGACTTTCGGACTTTCGCCACCATATATATAGGATAGGGTCGTGGTTCCGTTGCCTCGTAACTTATAGAATTAACTAGATACACCACGATCAGCAAAGGTGTATCGTCGTAGGATACTAACTAATGGAAAATCGAAAGGGCATGTGTGTGTAATGAAAATGGACTCTAAATATATTGATATAGAGTGCTATATTCTCTAAATTGTACTTTGGTTAATACAATTGATTTGTGTGATCTGTCGAGGATTACTGATTGACACTCTCAGTTTTGACGCACCGAGAAATGCGGCGGTTTACTATACATAAAGACCCGCGACGGTAAATGTACCAAAGGTACACAGTAAAACTGATCGAAAAGGACTTTAATACCCGATCTTGCTTGAACTGACTCGCGTCGTGGAACGAACTGCGCGTGTTCACTTGGATCAACCATATTAATAGGAGGATCTATGCCCTTATATAGGACTAAACGATGGCGGGGGATCACATGCTACTTCTGATTAGAACTGAGTTCTTGGAAATTATGTAACTCGCTGCATCGCCTGCAAGCGTCCTAGTGTCTTTCAATTTTTGAGTAAGCCCTTTGTTCTTGAATAGCCCTCTGTTTCGACATATATCTCCGGAAGGGTCAAGAGTCACAAACGGAAACGTCCGCATACGTAACAACAATATCACGACCATTCATTTCTAATTCGCTTACTAAAAATTTCTGTCGTGGTGGCCGCAATATAAGAAAATATGCAATAAACCGGCAAATTTTGGAAATGCGCTAACTGTAAAATTACACGTGACCCTTCTTCATTTTTGACCTCTAATAACTTTATGATAGTTCTTTGTGCAATGTGACATGTAATTGTCAGAAGCGTCAACTATTTTTAATGAATCTTGACATCTAGGACGCATAATTTCACCGCGAACAACTTTCTTTGCACATAAGAAATTCCACAGAGATTCCGAATTCTGAGTCGGATGAATAAATTCGTGTAAGCGCATTTTCAAACTCCGTCTCGAAACTCTTCGTCTTGGTGTTAACTGGGCACAGGACCACCGTAACCACAAGGCTAAATGGGCTATAGTGGTACCAGCCTTCTGGAGCAACAATTTTTTAGTTTCATTTTTAAAATTTTTGTTGTATATTTTTATCTGTTTATTGGTAATATATTGTGGGGATTGGACTGGTTCTACTGGTTAGGATAGTAATCCTGTTATCGGTGTTAATAATGTTATATACAGGGTGGTCCACGCAACTTGTTCATCCTCAATAACTTCCAAAATAGGCATTGTATGAAAAAACTTTTCCTAGAAAAGTTGTATGGCTTTTTTTGTAAGTGGAGGTGTTTCGGAGATTTGAAGGTCAGGAACTTCGTTTTTTTAAATGAGATGCTATATTTTTTATGCCAAAATATCGAAGAGAATAACTATTAGGTATGCTGAAATTTATCCTGAACGAAATCAACCATGTCGATTATATTCGAGGGACTTTGTACATCGCTTCGAACAAGCGGAAGTTTTAACGTTACCAAACGTAACGTAACCAAAACTGCTACTTCTGAAGAAACTACTATTGCGGTCCTAGCAGCGATAACAGAAAATCCTCATATCAGTACACGACGAGAAGTTGACCATCAACGTCAATGGGGAGTTAATGTGTGGTGTACTCGAGGCATACTCGACAATCAATTAATTGGACCATATTTTATTAATGAACGATTAACACGACAAAAATATTCGAATTTTTTACGTGATATTTTACCAACTTTATTAGAAAATGTATCATTAAATATCCACACAGATATCTCGTACCAACATGATGGTTGTCCTGCACATTATGTACATGTAGCAAGGCAAGTGCTGCACAGACAATTCCCCAATCAATGGATCGGTCGTGGTGGAGAATTTCTGTGGCCACCGCGTTTACCAGATCTAATGCCGCTAGACTAAATTCTATGGAGTACATTTAAAAAAAGATATGGTGTATCGTGAACCAACAACACCAGAGAACACGAAAGAACGAATTCGTGAAACATGCAGTATGCTTGCTGCAGAAACAATTCTGAGAGCAGTTTCCTCATTGATTAATACTGATTATATCAGTGTATTAATGTGAATGTATTAATGTGACATTCGAGCATCTACGTTAGTGAATGGAAGAAGTCCTACGGAAATCTTTGCTGAAAACTAATAGGTTTACAGCTAATAAAGCTCAGTACTTTTCTACTCAAAATTTAACGCATATTTTCGATATTTTGGAATAAAAAATATAGCATTCCATTAAAAAAAAAACGAAGTTGACCTACAAATCTCCGAAACGCCTCCACTTACAAAAAAAGTATTGTATATGAATTGCATAATGTATCCCTTCAAACTTTTCTCGAAAAAGTTTTTTCATACAATGCATACTTTGGAAGTTACTGAAGGTGAACAAGTTGCGTGGATCACTCTGTATATTTAACTACCAACGTACTCTCCGTCCAACAATAGATGGCACAGAGAAACTTGTAGGTACCACGTGGTATCCCTACTTCGCGCTACACGTCCTCCGTGATTGGCCGAATCGTTTGACGAAGACAGCAAACGAGCGTATTGAGTACGACTACAATAGAGCGATGTGGTGACGCCGAGCTCCTATGACCAGTGGCTGCTGATCCCAGTCTTGCGCTTAGGTTCTGGCGGGAGAACGGTCGTCATAGGCAGTGATGCCAGAAGGAGGAACCGAGGAACTTTCTCCTCCGGCGGCTCGCCCCTTAGTCTGACGCATCGCCGTCGGCACGCTGCTTCTACTGCGCACGCGCTACACACAAACGCACCTCTAGTCTGCCCGTGTGAGTCACACGCATGCGCAGTGCGCAGTAAAGCAGCGTGGCGACGACGGTGCTTCAGAGTGGGGGGGGGGGGGCGAGCCGCCGGAGGAGAAAGTTCCTCGGTTCCTCCTTCTGGCATCACTGCCTATGACGACCGTTCTCCCGCCAGAACCTAAGCGCAAGACTGGGATCAGCAGCCGAGCGTCAGAAGTGGGGTCTCGCAGATCTGCGCCCCACTGTCAAAATCTCTGCCATCTCACTCGCTTTCTCTCTGACACGTGCTTTGTCATCGGCTTCTTTTATACGCGGTTCATAACACACACACACACACACACGTTTTTTTGTTTTAAATCTTACAAGTATTTTCATAGCTATTAAAAATTCACAATCACAAATTTTCAGGACTATCTGTATGGGGCTAGGAAAAATTATTTTATACTTCTTAGTCCATCTTAAAAACGTGGTATATTAAAAAATTTTTTTATTTTAATAATTATTTCGTCTTATTTCTAGCCATAGAATCGACCTGACCTAATTTGTTCCATGAATTATGGGACACCCTGTATTATGCTTTAACTACAAGTACCAACGTTACGTTACAATTAAAAATGAAATAAAGGTATGCATTCCTTTATTATAGAGACAATTACAACTCTGTATAATGAGGTATTTTTTAATAGAATGTTGGATTATCAATAAGTTACCAGCACAATGAACTTATTGTTCGTTGTCAAAAATTAATCAACGATCTCAGAATCGTATTAATAAAGAGATTACGAAGTATCGATGAAACAATCTGAGAATCGTTTCTAAACAGAGATTTCGAGGTATTCCATTTAATACTTTGCTTCAAGAGCAGAACTGTGGGGGCCTAATCTGAACAGTCTGGAGATACGAGGGGACCCTGTTTTCCTTTTGGGGTTCCAACGGTTTTCCTCTCAGTGTCAGTTGAAGCTAAGATTTCGTTTAGTAAAGAGCTTCCTCCCGCGCCTTGAAATAAAGAATTGTTTTATTTCAAAAGTATAGTAAATCCTCTATAAACTCAACAAGGCCGTACACGATAAATGCAACAAAAATATCCCCTCCACTGTGTAATCTGATCTCGGCTCGGGTATATCGGTGTGAACCACTACTAATGCGACGCGAAGAGTCGCAGTTCAGCACAGTTCAAAGGCCCGTGCGTCCTCACAATGTACAGTAATCGCTCGTTCGTTGTCTGGCATGGTGGACAGGGTCGTTGTCCAGTGCCTACCCATTCCACTGCCTGTGAACGCCGCGTCGCTCCGCAGGGCGGCGACGATTGATGTCGGCTCGGGTATATCGGTGTGAGCACCACTACATTGACTCGAATGAATCGAATGTTCAAACTTCTTAATTTACATTATTTTTTTATGGGACCTTCATGAAGGTATTTCTGTCATTTTAATCAGAAAAATGCCAGAAATACCTTCATGAAGGTCCC
>CM052264.1:490790-515881 GCA_028455795.1 Lasioglossum marginatum | reverse complement strand
CAGTGTCAGAGATGGTTCGCTAAATTTCGTGCTGGTGATTTTAACCTCAACGATATTCCTCGCAGCGGAAGACCCGTTGAAGCTGATGACGATCAAATAAAGGCACTGATTGAAGCAAACCCACATTCGACCACTCGTGACATCGCGGAGACACTGAACCTCCATCATTCAACCGTCCACGACCATATCATAAAGCTAGGATTCATCAGCAAGCTCGATATATGGGTTCCGCATGAACTGAAAGAAGTTCATCTCACCAACCGCATCAATATCGCCGATATTCATCTCAGTCGCAACAAAATCGACCCGTTTTTGAAGCGCCTCGTGACCGGCGATGAAAAATGGATTGTTTACAACGATGTTCAACGTAAACGATCGTGGTGCAGAGGAAAAGAGCGAGCCCAAACAACATCCAAAGCCGATCTTCACCAAAAAAAGTTATGCTCTCAATATGGTGGGACTACAAGGGTATGGTGTTTTTTGAGCTCCTACCGCGGAATCAAACGATCGATTCTGTTGTGTACTGTCGTCAACTGGATGATTTGAATACATCTCTCACGGAGAAACGACCAGAACTCATCAATCGCAAAGGCATAATGTTCCATCATGACAATGCGAGACCACACACAAGTTTGGTGACTCGCCAGAAGTTGCTGCAGCTTGGATGGGAAGTTTTGGCCCATCCTGCTTATTCACCGGACCTTGCCCCATCAGATTACCATTTGTTTCGTTCCGTTTGTTTCGTACCATTGCAAAATTACTGGAATGGTAGGTCTTTCGATTCTGATGAGGCCATCAAAGAGCATCTCACCCAGTTCTTCACTGGAAAAGAGCAGTTCTTCTACGAGCGAATCATGCAACTTCCAAAAAGATGGCAAAAGGTCATCGATCAAAGTGTCCAATACATTATTGATTGAACTTTGTTAAGTTATTAAAAAATGAGTCTTGAAAATTACCCAAAAATACGTCATGACTTTTCCGACAAAACAATATTATAATATATATATATTTATTATTAATATTAATAAAATATTATTAACGTTTTTATACATATACATACTTATATATACAGGGTAACACTTTTCACGATTTTTCAAGTAGTTGCGATAATCTGACAAAAAATATTTTAAACAAAAGTTGATCAGTTTTCAATTGGCTATACATTGCAATGAAAAAGTCCGAAATTTCTTTTTTTAAAGTATTGTCAAGGCAACCTTCATTTTTTAAAATGGAATGTCCTATTTTTTATACCATAAATCGATAGAGTATCAAATTCTGCGTATAAAAGTGTTGACCTTAACGAGATATTATGCAAAGAAGAAAGAAAATTATTTCGATAATATCTCGTTAACTATTAGATTTAGGACATATGGAGATCAATACATTTTTACTCAGAATTCGATAGGCTATCGATTCATGATACAGAAAGTAGGCCTTTCCATTTAAAAAAATCAAGGTGACCTTGAAATCTCCTCTATGCCTCCACCCACGCAGAAAAAATTTGTGTCACAATATGCCCCCCTCTATACTGTGTAAGTTTTGTATACAACATTTTTTCATATTATTACAAATGACGGCAATATTCAAAGTGGACATAGTTATTGCCGCACCTTGTATACATTCAGAGTCAACTCGACCGTCGCGCCGTCGCGTCGCATCACCGTGCGTTTACGTGAAGTGAGGTTAGTTTAGCACGTGTTTCTTGTGCACGTGTTTGTAATATTCCAATTAATAAAAAGCGTGTTTGAGTGATTCGGTAACTTCAGCCACCTGTCACGATTGTGTTGGCGAAACTTGTCACTGCCATTTCAGGCAAGTTTTAATTTTATATTTATTTTCAGTCATTAAAACATTACTGGCAAAAGGAAAATACAAAAATATTATTATATAGGTTGGAGGGAAAATTCTATCGTATTTTAATGGAAACATTTGAATCAATTTATAAAAATACATGTTTAATATTATTCAATGATGAATATAGTAACAATGTATAAATAATAAATATTGTAACAATGTAATAATATGTTGCAATTTTTCAGATAACAGAATTCCTGTTTTCCAATAACTCGCTATCGTGTTGGTGGAACTTGTCACTGCCATTTCAAGTAAGTTTTTATTTTATATTTATTTTCAGTCATTGAAACATTACTTGCAAAAGGAAAATACAAAATTAGAATTAGGTTGGAGGGAAAATTCTATCGTATTTTAACACTGAACTTACCACCGGTTAAAATGACTGGTTCCAGGTTTTCTATTTTACAATTAGAAAAGTAATAAAACTGATTTCATAAAAAACGGCTGTATATATATTTTTAGTAGCGCACATATTATAATAGGAGCCGCACAAAGTCTAAATAAAATCAATCTTGTCATTTTTATAAGGGAACATATACCAGTTACTTTTGAGGCTCGGTAGGTTTAGTGTTAAAGAAAACATTTATAAAATGTTTAATATTATTCAATGATATAATTTCCATTATTTGTAACAATATGTTGCCATTTTTCAGATAACCTGTCAATTTCTGTTTTCCACTAACTCGCTAGTTAACATGTATTTTTCATTTACAAGCAAAATTATCTGCTTATTTAAAATACGACATAGCTTTCCCTCCAACCTAATATATTCATGCTAAAATCTTCCTGTTTATTGGACAATGCTTCTCACCAAGAATTTTCAGATGCAGCGAAGATATCCCAAACATCTGTTCATCAGAAAGAAATAAGTGTTTCCATATAGATGTGGCTTACATTAGTGGAGGACCGTATGTGTGTGTGGATGTTATATATTTTTTTATTTTATATTTATATATATATATTTTATTATATATTTAGTTATAGATATTATATTATATTTAGTTACAAATATATATATTTACAGCTATAAAACTTTTATATGTTTAAATAAATATATATTTGTATATATTGTACAATAATTAATATGAATAATAAAGGTGAAATTTTGTTTTACTTTTTAACGTTCAGAATATGTCCAGCCATACGTCCAAATAATGTCCTTATGTCCCAGATAGGTCCCAGATACGTACCACGGACATCCGAATAATGTCCGTATGTTCCAGATAATTCCCACGTATGTCCGAGGGACGTTCCAGATAGGTCCGAACGGGACGTCCTATGTACGTTCCACTTTCTAACTGGGACCTTTCTCAGACATTCCTGGGACATATTTTGGACATATCTCGGACATACGGACATTATTCGCACGTCTGTGGGATGTACAGAGGTCCGATACGGATGTCCGGGTGCTATTTGGAATACTACGGAACTTATGCGGAACAACCAAAAATAATGACATTCTCGAGAAAAGAGATCCATAGAAACAAAAATGCTGCAATGAGATACTCAGAAAATGATATCTTGCAACAAAAAAAAAAGAAAAAAAACATCACTTGTAAATCCTTGGGTGTTCCAGGTGATCTAGTAACCCAGATCTAATTCATGCATTTAAAAGTAAAGTTTTTTACAATTATCTCGTAAACCGAGCGCCAAGAACTTTATGGGAAATGTTGTTCAGACCGATGATCTTGATAACATATTTCAAGATCATTGAAATAAGAAAGGAGATAGCACATCGATAAGTTGACCCATTCGAAATCAACTAGAATTCAAATTCTTAGATTGAAACATCTTTTATAAGGATAGTTTTATAAAGACAGTTTCTCATTCTAGCAAATAAATAATACCAGAATTATATTCTACGACCCCCCCCCCCCCCCAAAAAAGGCCAAAACCATTCTGTTTGTAATTAGTAATGCATAATTAACAGAAGCATGAATTTTGTCTACCTTTCTGCGATTCTGGCCTACTCTGCAACGTCTACTTTTCTATCAAATTCAGAACGATTCAATCTTCATGTTTCAGAAAGTGATTCTGGCTCGATGATGCTTTTCTAATATGGACATTTTCTTTCTGGCAACGCGCCCATTTTGTTGAGGTACATTTAATCTTCGTTGAACCGTTCTTACAGAGTGTTATCCATCTAGTGATACAAGCTGAAAGAAATCTGCAAAAAAAATAAGTCGAACAACAAATTAACTTTTTGTTTTTTAGTTCAAGGTTTCGTTTTCGAGTAAATCGATGTTGAAGATTCGTCGAGTTGGTATACGATATAAGCCGATGGCTCGGGACGTCTTTCGACGTATTGCAGATGAGGATACCTATGCGATTTAAGGAGTTAGGATACAGTAACAAGTGGGGGAAGTATAAGATTATTAAACAACAGTGCAGAAAAAAGTGAATGATCGATTAATATAAGATTTTGAATTTCACTTTACTACCATATATTATGAACTATAAAAAAATGCTTGTAATATTTAAAAAATAATTTGTTCTTATGTCGTCTTTGCTCGAAATATCTTTTCTTCCAGATGGCCAACCGGTGTACAGGATTCCTACAAATCCAATTAACTATATCAAAAATCCCAGAAATGTCATAAACTGTGATATATTCTCTAGGCATTGACGATCCACATTTCAATTTTTGTGAAAATTAACAAAATGGCAGATATTTTAAATTTAATGACTGAATTTCGGTAGAAAATTTGTTATTTTTTATTTAAATTTAACAAGATAATGGGAAAATGAAAAATAATCGATCGTCAATGCCTAAGAGATATTATAATGAAGATAACTGTAACATTTTAATGCAATTGCTAAGGTAGAACTCGAGATATCTTGTACACCGTTTTGGAAAACACTACTCTTAGAAGAACGCGTTTAAAGTTTACGATTGTCATTTTTCTCGCAGATATACGAACTCACTCTTGAAACGGTACTTCGAGAAATAATTTGTATTGAAGCCTGTTAATCCATTACTACTTAAGACAAAAAAATTTTCGATTTTTTTCAAAATATCACTGTGTCCTAACCCCTTAACATTGTTCTTGAATTGACTGAGAGTTTATGGGTCTCATAAAGTTGTCCGGCAGACCATAAACTGGTCGTCCGTGCAGCGGTATCTTTCGTTGGAAAAGGATAGAATATGACGTATCCTCCGGTTCTGGCACTAACAAAGGAACCCCGGTGACTGATACACGTCGATTTTTATGAAACTTTACACACATGTTCATTAAACCCACCTAACAATTCAGACATATTTCGTTTGTGCCCGCTGTTTACTTTAAGGGAGAGACCAATGCTTCTATCTTTTTAGATGAGTGCCTACAAATCGCAAACCACAAAAGATGTTAACTGCCATAGTGAATTAAAAAATAATATTGACATTCTTTTTAAAGGACCATAGCTTTTTAATATTTATACAACTTTTTGAGAAGCTAGAACAATTAGAGAACAAATTTTATTGAAGCTAGAACAAATTTTGGAAAAAATCACTCTGTGATCTACAAAAATTATCTTTAAAATTTTCATTATAACACCACACATGTAAAACGTTATACACAAGGACATTTAGTATTTTCTCTGTAATTCCGAACAATTGCAATTTTTTCAAAACATTTTTTGCACATCATGTAATAAACTAATTGTTTTAATTTCTAAAAAAAATCCAAGTCCTATGGTTCAATATTAAAAAGCTATGGTCCTTTAAAAAGTGTGCCAATATTATTTTGATTCGCTGTATCTTATATCTATCACATTCGGATAGTCGGCGAATCTTACGGTCAATGCCTCGTTCGGTTTTACGAAGCCTTGCTTTGCAGGGAGCATTGATCTATAAAATTTAATACATCGTACAGCTCGATGGAAAGCCATAGTAGATATCTCAAGTGCTGCAGTAATCATCCGATTTGACATAACTTTTTAATAATTTTCTGCACTTGTCTCGTTGATCTGGTATTATACAGTGAGCCACGAAAGTATTTGAACGCACTTTAAAATACTTTATAACTTTAAGTTAGGAAAGTTAAGAAAGTTAAGAAAAATTAGGAAAGCATTGGTTTACTAAATGATCTGCAAAAAAGATTTTCCAAAAATTACAATTTACAAGGTTGCATGCAAAAATAAAAGAAGCATTTCTAAAACTTTTTTATTTGGGCTCTTAATGAAAATTTAAAATATATATTTTGTAGATCTACCAAAAACGATCAACATACTCAAGAGCTACAAGTGGTAAAATGTGGTGAAAATCATAGTTTTTCGCGACTTCTGGTCAGTTTCTGCTTAAAATCCACAGATTCTTACATCTTTCGATCTTTTCTCAGCGTCAACCGATTTTGATGAAATTTTCAGCATGTGTATAACTAACATACATCTACAAAAGGCATATTTTAAATTTGGTAATTATTGGGAAAGTACCACTGTCCTCCGATTTTGATGAAAAGATATATTATAGATTTCGACATTTTGAACAACTTTTTCCTTTTCCAATATAGGGGGGGGGGGGGTCGCTTTTGGTTTTCGAGATACTCGCAAAAAACTATTGCTAATATTGTATTGAATTTTCCGTATTCTTGCACGCTCCGTGGCAACGCAAGGCTGATCCGGCGCGGCGTCTGTTTACTTTTTTTTTGTAAACACGTTGTAGGGATGAGAGAAAAAACAGGGCTTCACTCTATATAGGGTGATACATAGGGTGAGCTTTCAATTTTGGAAGACTGTTGGATTCCGTGTTCCGAAATTGAATACAACACTTTTTATAAATCGAAAAGAGGTTTTATTTAACAAAGGTCTACAGTAGCGTAGTAAGGTTCAAACAGTGACTTCCTAGTCTTTGCGATTTGCGTATTCGATGATCCGATTCACAACTAATGTTGTCGTTCCACCAGAGGTTTTATTTAACAAAGGTCTACAGTAGCGTAGTAAGGTTCAAACAGTGACTTCCTAGTCTTGAATTCGCAAGAGAACCAAAATCTGATGCTGCTGTTTCGGCAGCTCTATATATATCTTATTTTGGAGAGGAGAAGGTGGAAGGGAGTGGGAAAGATGTGTTGTCGGAAGTATGACGTGGAAAGGACAAGGTCTAAGGGTTGTATAGTCCTATCTAGTTCTAATAACTTATAAGTTTAGGCTGACGTGTCCGTGGCTTGGTTATCGTGATGTATCGGCGTTTACATGGGTTATCAGGTATACAACAAGACTACTCTTGGATTTTTGTATGCGTGGTCGGGTCGACCTAACGGCCGGTCCTCTCCGCCATCTCTACGACCTAATCACAACCCATTCTATTCGCATAACCTTTGCATTGTATCTGTTATTCAGAATTTGAATTAGTAATGGAAAAATCATGCGAACAGAATGAGTTGTGGTTAGGTCGCGGAGGGGTCATAGAAATCCAGGAGTAGTCTTTCAAAATTGAAAGCTCACCCTATATATGTATCACCCTATATAGAGTGAGACCCTGTTTTCTCTCTCATCCCCACAACGTGTTTACAAAAAGAAAGTAAACAGACGCCGCGCAGGAATAGGCTTACGTTGCCACGGAGCGTGCAAGAATATGGAAAATTCAATACAATATTAGCAATAATTTTTTGCGAATATCTCGAAAACTAAAAGCGACCCCCCTATATTGGAAAAGGAAAAAGTTGTTCAAAATGTGTAGCTGCATAACATATTTAAATTTCATCAAAATCGGAGGACAGTGGTACTTTCCCAATAATTACCTCATAATTTTTCAGTGTTCTGAATATGCGTAGAGGGTACGTTTTTGTTAAAATAATAGGCTGCGTCTAAACTTCTGATACGCACTGTACATGTAGTTGACCGAACTGTAGAACCTAGGTTTCTGGAGGCTGTGCATAGAGGCGGGCCAATGTAAGCCGCAATCTTTATTTGTTGCTCGAAGGCTTGAGGCCAGCTGACTGTCGGTTCCGAAGCTTTGTTCAGTGTTTTCGTTGACACAGAACGATATCGTGTTTGCGCGCGTGGCACACAATCCGGGAAGGGCAGCACCCATATACGCCCGATTCGTATCGTGTTCACGCGCGTATTTTCATCGATATTCGCCCCAGGATCGTGTGACTGTTACCCCTTACGCTAATAACCCGGTTTTGCAGAAGGGGCTGTGCTTCTCACCGTCTTTCTGCTACCTATCATTGGCCTAATCATTATGCCACGAAAAAGTATTTTTGAGCACAATTCTCGATCACGTGTCACGTTACGGTTGGTTGGTCTTCTGATTGTTTACTAAAATGAAGGACTAGTACACGCATCTCGTAAACTTTTCTTAATGTTGTTTAAAGATTAGGATATACAACTGCAATCGTATTTAACTTTAATTCATGAAATGGATTATAAATCTCATTTCAATCAATTTCACAAATTTATGTACAGTAGCGGACAAAAGTTTAAAACGACTATCTTTTCAGTAGATTATCGCATTCTATTGAAGATACTAAACGTGGAACAATTCCCAATGGTTCTTAACATTTACACATATGAGCCCTGTATTTTTAAAGTGACCTAAACCCATTTATATTTAAATTGAGATATTTAAGAGTTTGCGTTTCTACAAAATGAAAAATATACGTATAGGATACCAATGTGTCGCTTAATAACCTAGCAGTTGAAGAAGCGACGTAAAAGAACAAAGAAAAAGGATACCAATGTGTGACACTGCTTAAGTGTATCCAAGAGAGTGAAATTTATAATTCCTATTAAAATAATGGCAATTATTAAGTGAACAATATGTGTTTTCTTGCCACAAATGGAGTTAAGCCACTTTCAAAATTAACAACTAGATTTGTCATAAAATTTGAAAGAGCCCAAGTCCATTCGACATAATTTGAAATGCTTAAAATAAAAAATACAACACTCAATTTATTTTATATTTCTTTACAACACTTCGAAAAAACACAATTTATGCAATTCAGGAAATCTTCTAACTATATAAATTACATAACAATTTACTGCTCATCTACATTTTGTGTATGCCGGAAAGATTTGAAGAAGTCATGGTGCTCCGCTGATACAGTAGTAAGTCCATTATATCCTTGTATTCCGCTGTCGTCTTATATTTTTATAAAGTGGTGTCCAATACAATATTTTCGAATTTTCTTGGTCTACCCTGCAGCTTACAATTGTATGTTTATAAGTGTAATATGGAATCATATGTCCAAAGAAGAGCACACTCCTTGAAATTTCATTAAATTTCTTTAAAAATATAAAAATACAACATTTTAAAATGTGTATAGTTGGTTATCATCCGATAGTGGCGATATTAATCTTCACATATTTTCATATATTTTAATTGTTTTTATGCATAGTGTTATTTAACATATTAAGTAATGTTATTCTATAATGCTAAAAATAATCCTTATTTTGTTCTCAGCATTATGATGTCTAAAAAAATTTGATAAATGATATTAAACTTGAAACCAAAGTTAACCAATATTAACTAACTACAGTTCTCATGATTCAAACAGTTTCATATGATATTCTAATATTCTCATATGATATTCTAATTCATTCTAATTACTCGAAAAGGGATTTAATTACTCTGTCCAACAAATTTCAATTTTTTTTATGTTTCCAAATAACTGTTGGGTGGATCTTATAGAGTTTTTTGCGCTGATTCTGAATCTGCCCTTAATTTTTCTCCTACACGCATTGTCGTTTGTTTATCAACATATAAGGAGAGGTCCAAATCGTATCGAGATAGCAAAGACTCGGAGAGAGAGAATTCGACGCTTAAATTATAACTTATAATATTAACTCTTTGCTGAACTTATTTTCATTGTAAGGGAATATTTGAAATACATATTTGAAATACAATTTTATTTTATGTATCTGGTTATCAAAATAAAAATATTTTATTTGTCAAAATTTTTCGTTCTACATATCTAAAGTTTAATATTCTACATATTTTATTTGAACCACATTAAAGTATACTATTTAGAATATTTTTTCTCAAAATTTCGCCCAGGTCTGGTTCGCTGCATCTATGAGAGAGGACGAGGTAAGACCATGGCCACACAATGGGGTAAACGGATAAAGTTTAGTCAAAATCAAAGAACTTTCGATAGAAATGAGATAGCGCAATGATTTTTTTTTAAATTAAAGCTGAAATATTGCAGAATATGAGAAAATTAGAGAGATTATTACAAGAAACAAGAATTACAGGAAAATTGTGATTTATTCTATACCATGTACGGATAGATTTTTTCTTGATATGCATTTCCCGTAGATTTGTCACGCTATTTCAAAACTCTTCGTAAAATTTGTCTACCATCTCAGGATTTTGCAAAATTGTGAATGCAATATCATATTTACTAATAGCTGACTATTCAGAAGATGCAGCAAATGAATCATGGCAGAAACTCTACAGAAAAAATATAATACTGCATGCACGACAAAATAGCCGGAAGAATAGAAAATTAGACGTTTTTAATCCAGCAGTATACTTAATCGACCCGAAAAGTTGAATCATATTAGTAAAAAATCGATTAAAGTTGTACAAAAAAAAATGTGTCACCAGAAGTTAAAAAATTTGATGATGAGAAATAAGTTAAAAAATCAAATACTTATCTTACTTTCTATGTAAATGAAAATAGATATCTAATTTAAATTAGATTACAGCCATACACAGCCTACAGAGAATGTCAGTGACAATGACAGCGATACGTCAAGTGATGACGAGTTTGAAGTGCTTCATGCTTTGTAATTTGTAAGTATAACTCGAAACGTTCAAATACTTCATTATTTTTATTTTTATTGTGTTCCAAACACATATATGAGAATACAATATACCTTCAAACTAGTGGGTTATCAAATCATTTCAACGAAAAAATGATTTCATAATTTTTTTCACAAAAATCGATTTTTTGTAAAATCCTGAGGTTGTAAACAAATTTTATTATCAGATTTGAAGTCGGCATGACAAAATCTACGGGAAATGGTAAGTAGCATGTCAAGAAAAAAATACATTCGTACATGATATTGGATAAACCACAATTTTCTTGAAATTCTGTAAATTTACAATAACAGATTTCCAAAGTTAAAGAACGTTCATTTTCCCCATTCTGCAATATTTTAGTTTTAATTTTAAAAAAATTGTCGCTTTATCTCATTTCCATCGAAAGTTCTTTGATTTTGACACAAAATTCATCGGTTTACCCTAAGGCGGCACGACCCAGCGCGGCGGCCCGCGGGTCCATAGAATGATAGGCACCGAGAACAGGGGAAAGAAACAATTTACGACCCATAAGCCGCAATAATTTTGCTTGGTAATTTGTGACTGTTCCAATAAAAATGGGCTATGTTGATCAAAATTAATTTCCTGCCCGAAGTTGTCATTAAATGTACCCAACAAATAAGCATACGGCACTGTCTAAAGTCTCTTGGCTCGGTTTAAGAAAGTCTTAGGGGATATTCTGGTTTTCAAGGCCGTTTTTGCATGAATTTTTAAAAATTTTTTTTAAGAAAACTATTAACCCTCTTGCATTGGAATTTTACACACATATTTGCTGGTATTTGAAGGATATGTGTGATTTTCTCAAAGAACTTATTTCATATAAAATGCTATCAAAGAGTAATATTGTATATTTAAACCTCAAATAAAAAATAGTAGTGGCATAATGTGTTTTTCATAACGCTGCACAGTGAATTTCAACTACAAATATATGCAGTTAGATCAATGTATTCAGAAATATTTCGAATGCTAAAAGGTACTGCTTCTAGTTCTAGTGTTTCAGTCACGCACATAAAATTCCCAAGTCACAAGAGTTAAATTCCTTGTTACTTCTTAATATGCAAACGTGTATAAATACAATACTTGCAACGAAACTGTAATGGATTCTCTGCATTGCGGTAAATTTCAATCATATATTATACAGGGTGTTTCGTCTAAAACAGGACACCTAAATATCTCTTGAGGTTATTGTGATGCAAAAAATATTTGTTACGTAATGTGCATGGTGTCAATGGACCAAATATCTGGCATGAATATTTTTTTCTGAAGGTCATTTTTTTCGGAGTTATCAAGGTCATCGATGTTTTTTGATACATAACTACAGTTTTATTTTATTGCACCGTGTAACTGATCGAAAAATACATTCAGATATTTATAAAAACATGACCTTGAAATCACCTTGATCTTCGAAAATTGGCGTTCCTTTGCGCGGTCCATCTCTTTAAGCTATTGTGATGCAAAAAATATTTGTTACATAATGTGCATATCATCAATGGACCAAATATCTGGCAAGAATATTTTTTTCCAAAGGTCATTTTTTCGGAGTTATCAAGGTCACCGATGTTTTTTGATACATAACTACATTTTTATTCCATTGCATTGGGTAACTGATCGAAAAATACATTACCCATTAGGGTTCTACTAACCCTAACCTAACACGGAAAATAAGATTCTATTTTATTCCACTTTCTTAAAATTCGTCTACAAAAATTGAAAATTGCTTAAAAACCTCCGCAGTCTGATTATAACTGTAATAATTTAGTATTGCTGTAGCTAGACTGCGGGTTTAATCATTTATAACAAAAACGCGTGTAGGAGAATTATAAAAGAGTAAAAATATTACAACGATCCAGGAAATTAATACGAGGAGAAATATATCTTTATGTGATTCCTATTTCTAGCTATTGACACCGAAGATTTTTATTTTGCATAAAAATCCGCACTCTAGTTGAAGCACTTCTGGGAAATTGGGGCTCAGAGTGTCGATGATGTAAAATCGACTATCCCGACTATCGCGCTAGGCGGTCGGGTGGATAGCCGATCTACGTCTTGAGCTTTGGAGCACGAATGTCTGACTTTTGGAGCACGAATTGTCCAGGCGTGAGTTATAGCATCACCTGATCCACTGATGGAAAATTTTTATTTCTATTTTCATATTTACAAATTCTTATTAAGACAGAACGTAAGAATGTTTTCAAAAATATTCCACAGTCCATATCTTAAATAGAATCTATCAAGAAGTTCCATATCTTTTTTCCTAGTTGTTACTGGTTTAAAAATTCATCGAACACGCGTGGTATTGAATAGGAATGGTCTGGTGCGAACAGTCATTGACCAACCTGTTCTGCTTGGTGGTCTGAATTTGGCGGATTTTAAAAGTCGATTTTCTCGAAAACAAAGCCACAAATAAGAAAAATTTTTATTCTATATTTTCGAAATATTTTCTCATGTAGAATCATCCCCTCCACAGTTATACCATTAACATTAGAACACCTTGTACACAATTGCTTTAAACGATTTTCAAATGGAAACCAACAAAGACGTATAAAGAATCGAACAATGCTATTGTATTATTTTAAACCCATTAAAATGGTTACGAGAGGAAATAAACGAGTGTGTAGCTTCTGTATCTTGCAATATGTGAGAACAATTTTTATTTCGCCTGAAAACGTACAATGTGATCACAACGGTAAACATGCAGAAGCGTTCAAATAGTTATGGTCGGTAATATAAATGGCGATGCGAAGCGCAATGGTTGCTAACAGTTGCTAAACTTATCTGTTATGCAGGGCGATAAACCTCTATATTTTATATAAATATGTTATATTGTAGAATCAGCATAAAATTTTTAACGAACTTGCATTTAATCTGAATCGCAAAACAGATAGTAATGGTAGTTTTTTAACATTTTTTATCGGTGCCTTTAATGAAAATTGCAAAATGGGATATCACGCGACCAGATTGTACACTCGGCGCCCAGCAGGAGCTCGACCGCATCAGGTTCCTAATAGCGCGGGTTGGCGAGAAGGATGTTGTAGGTCGCGGTCATAAGTTGAAGCGAGCGTCATCTCGTGGCTCATGATCGCGAGCAACCTACGCCTAGTAGTGGGACCCTGGTTCGATGTCGCTGGAACTCAATACGCTGCCCAATCTCGGGTTGGCCGCCGGGTTTGATCACACTCACACTTGCGGCACGCAGAGTGACGGAGATCGGCCTGGAATGGGGCAACGAGGCGTTCTGCGCCGTTGTCGTCTTCGCCGGGCTCTCGTAGACATCGCGATGTGCAGCGTGGTATGGTGCTTGTCCGCGCACATCTGACATCGTTTCACGTTGGTGCAAGCAGTCAGATCGTGCCTTCCCAAACAGTTGATACAAAGACATAGAGAGTGCACCACTTCCCGCCTCTCTGTTGGGCTCTTTCCTTGATACTGCGGACAATACAGGAGGTAGTGACGGCAACGGCACAGGGGACAGTCCTTCCTGGGCTTCCGTTTGGCCACGGGCTCCACAACACGGTACAGTTCAAGGCTCTCGATTGTGTGGATTCGCTGCATCAAGAATTCCATAAGACTGTCCAGCGAAGGCAGCTCTGTGGAGTTGACGATGGAGGTTTCCCAGCGTAGTCGAGTCTCGCGGTCCAACTTGTCCACCGTCAGATGCACCACCCAGTCTGCGGAGCTCTCGACCGGCCGACCGGCCTGCTCCAACGCACGGACGACGGCGAAGGTACCGTAGACAAGGGTCTCCAGGTCCTTGGACGACTCCTCGGAGACTACTGGCAGATCGAATAACTTCGACAGCTGCTCCCATACCAGCATTCGCCGGTTGTCATACCGCTTCCTCAGCAAGTCCCACGCCCGCTTGAACTCTGTAATGGATATGTTTTGCATAATTCGCTCCGCTTCTCCCTTCAAGCATTGCTTCAGGTAGTAGAACCGATACACATCCGTTAAGGAGTCGTTTTCTAAAATGAAGGACGTAAAAAAGCTGTTGAAGGATGGCCATTCCGAGTAGCACCCGTGGAAGGTTGGCAATTCTATTTCGGGCAATATATCGAAGCTGCAATATTGTGCGAACTTAATGGATGTTGACGTTCGGTTTGAACCACTGGCAATTGGTTCCCTCTCCTTTAAGGACTCTAGAAGGTCCAGAAATTCTTCCTTATGGTCGCAGTAGATGTCCTTAGCGGCGGCGTAATGGTCCTCCACGAAGTACGGAAGGGCTAGGACCTTTGGGTCCTTAAGAGTAGCTTGGAAAAGTTCTTCATGCCATTCCTCGTATTGCGCCCAAAGTTCCTCCAAAACTTCGAGGTAGGTTTGCACGACACTGGCTGTAATATCGGCTTCGCCCTTCTTTTTCAGGTTTTTCATCACGCGGGATATGCAATGGGCCAATGCCTGGAGCTGAGCAGCGACGTCGGTCATATTTCGCGGTCACTGTGGATACACCGAACGAGCACAAGTCCAGCAAGAAGACGACAGAGATGGTTCACCGGGGAGCAGGCGTGGATACCAGCTCGAAGGACCAACTTTAATGTTGTATGACCAATAATTCTGTGATTTGATTTCGTAAAGTAGGCCTCGGAATTAATGACTCACGACGGCCGATTTACGCAGGTTACGTCTCTTTGGCCCGGCCGCGCGTCTCGCTCTCCGTGTTGACCATACTGCTCGGAACTCGACAGGTGCGTACCATAGGAGTTACTCGTGGCGCATTAGGGCGATACTCGTAGCAATAGATTGTCACATCAGCCATGAGGTATTATTGTTAATGGGTCTTTTTTGTCAGTGGTATCTCCTGTAGACTTATTCCACTATGTCGCACGACAATTTCGGACAACACATGTCGAAAATAAATTCGGAACATAAATTTTGAAAATAATTTTTAATTGTATCAGGTCGTTAAGCATGAAACTTGACAAATGTGTTTAAAATTTGGGTAAATATTTACAAAAGAAAATATTAATACATAAATCCTAATACAGTAGGATCCCATTTATAAACAAATATACGTTTAAATATGATTATATTATGAAGGGAAATAAATTTCCAAAAATATAAAATTTATTTATGTATCTATCTATTATGTATCTATCTACATATAGAATATAATGTACATTTTAATTATGTCCCACGGGTCCCGATTATCCATCGCGCATCAATTTGTCCGGGCTGTTTGTCTCCCGATCAAGCCGGTTAATCGAGGTCCTACCGTATAATGTTATATTCTTTAATGTGAGATCCTTCTTCACGTAATAATTAGTTGGTTGGTGGTTAGATCGGGTGTTAGGTAGAGGGGGGGGCAATAGATGTATTTTTGGAAATAATGAGCAGAATGTATCCAATAAACAATTGATTCAAAATATTAATATTTTATTTTTGAGTATCCTGTATTAAAACTTGCAGAATGAACTATACACGTAATATCGATTTATTTAAAGTTTCGGGTATAGGAATAAGTTGTTCGGAATGTTGACCTTGATAACATATTTTAAGGCCAGTGTCATCGGAGCTGAGTCCCCTTTTGTAAATATTAAATTTACCGAAATTTGTGTTTTATTTGTCAAGTTTCATACTTAGTGACCTGATATTGTCATAATTTTATTCTCATCTGGGATAACTATATTATTGCACATGTTTAGATGTGCTTGACAAATTGGTAAAATCTACGGGAAGGTTTGATAGTACCTCTTCGCATCGAAGACGTAAACTAGTTATCCTAGATGTGAATAAAATTTTGGCAATAGTATAAGAATATTTCCAAATAATAACTATTTTCAAAATTTATCTTTTGAATATATTTTCCAAATCCATTTTCTACACCTTTTGTCCAAAATTATCGTGCGATATAATGATTGCAGGGGATACCACTCACAAAGAAATACATAAACAATGTGAAAATCTATTGATACGAGTCTCTAATGCGACACAAATAAGTCCTATGGTACGCGCCTGAGGAGCTCCGAACACTATATGACCTTCGAAAATCGGTCGTCGCACAATGGGGCATTTGGCCCGAAAAATCGGAAGAAACTATTTTAGCGTTATTTATGAACTCGAGTTCTCATAATATAGTAGGTCGTTGAATTCGTATTAACATCAGCTATAATATTATGAAATGAATGAAAAATGCATTTTGATATTTAAAAAATCAAATGGTCTTTATTTTCTGTTGAAAAAAACTACTTTCGAAATTTTATATATAGAAGTTTGTAGATGTTTAATTACTGTTCAATTCTTTCATTCGAAACATTTTTTCGTGATAATGGAGTGCTTCCATCGGAAAGCTGAAAAGAATTATTTATGCATGTGAATTATGTTGAAATGACGTACTTTATTATTTTAATACTAAATATGTAGATCAATGAAAGTTTTTAACAAGTAAACATTAATATAAATATTAATTTTCAACAGGAAACATGCTGCATCGCGATGGTATACTGCACGTAAAAAATTGAATTTCTCGAAAAGTGCAAAATGGTTTCAACTTTTTCTTTTTTAGCATTAACGTTAGAGAGACATTTTGCAAAGAGAACTGTCCGAGACGCACAGGGAACATTACTAAAACCTTATACAAATTTTATTATTTTTTCAAGGTAACAAAAAAGTTTACTGTAATTAAATATTACAATATTTTCTAAATACCACGATAAGTAATAAAGGTATACCTTCGCTTACCACTAGACGAACAAGCCATATTAATTTACTGATGGATAATCACGAATTCTTGAATTTTGATATTTCGAGTTTCTGCGAGGTTTTCAGGGCCGCGATTCCACTGTGCGTCGCGAGCCATTATTTCCGAGGCCTGTCGTGATGTATTGGGTTGGAACGAAAATTCGTAGCGTTTGTAAATTAAAATTGAAAGCTAAAATTCAGATATTTATTCATAGATTTATTCAATAACATATTTTCCATTCTGTCCTATTGCTCTTTGCCATTATCGAGGTAACTTCTCATGTTATTGAATAAACATGTGAATAATTACCTCAATTTTTTCTTCGATTATTAATTTAAAAACGCTACGAACTGTCTTTACAACCCAATATTTACTGATCATGACGTGCTGCGACCGTTACGGTCCGAACCTCAAAGTCAACACAGCACAACACAAAAACCAAACGATAATGCTTACTTTGTAACGACTACACACACTCAACTCTAATGTTAAACATTAATTAGGAACACGAACTAAGCTAGGATTCTGTTCTAGCTAAGCACGAATACGCACATTTGACCGAGCGCAATCTCGCAAAAGGCAAGAGACGGGGATTGAAAAGACGTTCGATACCGATCACTGTTTCCAGAGAAGAGAGCGAAGCGTAACTAATCGCTGCCGCGAGGACCGCCGAAAATCAGGTGTCGCCGCGATACAGGTGGCTCTGATTAATCACGTCCTTTTATTTCGTCCTGGTAGATGTCCTAAGTGGTATCTCTGCGGCCGTGAGACCCCGCTTCTCCTCTCGATCTCCTCACTAGTCGGAGACAGAGAGGAAATGAGAATGCTTATTTGGTGGTGGTTTTGGTGTTCCCACTTTTTCCTGCATCATCTTTTAGCCTGGTACAGAACCTACATAATTTTTAACATGAATTAGAACCCGCTTCATTTTTATTTAGCCTGTGGCATGAATCTTGCCACAGACGAGATATAGGAATAGACCTGATATCTAATGTATTTTGGGGCGTTAGCGCCCCACAACATTACCATTCAGTGTCAATTCCCAACGTTACCGATAAAACACGATTTCTGAGCATTACTAGCACGAAGAGAAAATTTTATACTCCATTCGCGTTACGTGTATTTAATATGATTTGGCGGAAACAAACATCCCAGATAGCACATTACGTCTTTTAGACGTCGTTTTCTCGTCGTTTTTACGTCTGTACGTCTTACGTCCTAAAAAGACACCTTTTAGATGTGTAAAAGACGCCTTTTTGGAGACATCGTTTTTTACGGTTGAAGGAAGGCGCCTTTTAGACGTCTCATTTCTGCCGTAAAACCGACGTCTACAGAGGCGTCTTTTACACGTCTAAAAGGCGTCTTTTTAGAAACGTCGTTTTTACGGCTGAAGGAAAACATCTGAAAGGTGTATCATTTCATCCTTAAAAACGACGTCTCCAAAAAGGCATCTTTTAGGCATCTAATAAGACTGAACAACTTTAATCTTTTTGGAGATGTCATGACGGGGATCAGTTTGCTGTGCAATGATTAAAATACTGGTTCTTAAGTTTCCTATTTCTTGGAATGATAATGAAAATATTTTGTCAAAATATCATTTATTATAAACATATGAATGATTACACCCTAGTAGCACAAAATATTGTATACACATTCATATGGTAGTAAATAGAGATTCAATCTGTTTTTAATATTCGAATATATATATATATAATATTTATTTTACATTAAATAACAATTTTTTTTAAATATGCATGAAATATCTATTTCATGTTACGAGAAAAATATTTTTTTCTAAATATAAAATTTAAAGATTATTTGAGGCGTCTTTTGGGCGCCTATTAGACGTCTTAAACATACGTCTTTTAGGCGCCTTTTTAGATGTCTAAAAAAGACGTCTAAAAGACAACAAAAGTTCGTTTAAAAGCTGTCTAGTAAACGTACTAGTAGACGTTTTGTAACATACGACGTGAAAACGAGGCGTCTTTTAGACGTATGTATATCTTGCGGCAGGCGTCTAAAATACGTCTTTTAACTGTCTCAGTGCTATCTGGGATACGTGATGCTTTGGTTTAAATGTTGAATAATGACATTTATAAAGCCTATTTCCTCTTATCGAAAAAATTACTTATTCTATACGCATCGTTAACGGACAATTTAGTAATGTTACTTTTTACGCCTTCCTAATCCCGGTAACATTACTAAATAAATGTTTATATAAGTATATATGGCAGTAACGGAATGTAGATGAAAAAGGGCACTTCCTCCATTTTGATAACTTAATGTGACTAATATTATGCATTTATATTCAAGTTCAATTTTATTGTTTGAGAACACAGGTTAACCATTGTCAAACACAGGAACAAAAATAAATTTGAGGTTAAATTAAAGTTAAGCATAAAATTTTGAATAATCGTCTGCTCGTCTCACTGGTAACTGGTTGTCATTACGAGCCGACGATCGATTTGTTTATAACAACCCGATGTTGGTAGCGAACCATGAAATCGCGTCAGAATGTATTGAACCATTAAACATTTACGTAGACCTCCTACAAAAATAGAAACATTACCAATATTTTACAATGTCAAATGGAAAGAAATTAAGTTCAATATAAGCTAGCGTAAGGTTGTTAACGTAAGGAAATTTCATTCTAACACGCTCTCTTTACGATGAACGGGCAGAAGAGAGCCTCTTCGCGAACGCTCTCTCCGATAATTTTTGGATGTATTGGAAACTCATAATCTGACAACGTTGACAACTTTAGACTTGACAACGCTGTAGAAGTTTGACCAGTTGAACCCGAGTTGCACTGGATCTAGTTCTCGAATTTACCGTTCTCAAAGCGTAGGGGACTCTAAAATCACTGGCATTTTAAGGTGACGGTACTACAGATTCCTATGGACACCATAAGGTGTCAAGTGTCAGGTCTACAAGAATAGACTCTATTTCTATATCTCGTCTGTAATCCTGCTTTGGTTGCAGGATTCATGCCACAGGCTAAATAAAAATGAAACGGATTCTGATTCGTACTAAACATGATGTAGATTCTGTTCCAGGCTAAAAGATGATGCAGGAAAAAGTGGGGGCACCAAAACCCTAGGCGTTTGCCTGGGTTTTGAAAACGGACACTTTTTGGAGTACTATTCCGGATTTTGATCAAATTTTAATATGTTGTAGCCTTTAGTGACCTATGAACGAATCTCAAAGGATTCTTTCGAAATCTTAAAAATTGTTGATTTTACAGACGTGTAAAAAAAAGTGTCACCCTTTTTTTATTAAATTATAAGACTAGAACTAACAAACCGATGGAAATGAGTTGTTAGGAGCTTACAGTGAACAAAATGAGAGTATTTACTAAAAATGTTGTCATTTGAAAGAAATGTTTTGTTCGCCATTTATTTTGCAATTGTTTTAAACAAATGCAATGTTTTTATTACAGAGAACTTTTTAAAAATTTTAAAATAAGTATCCCCCATACGGACCTGCTTTTAAAAAGGTGACACTGTAAAATTAACAAAATTAAAATTATTTGAAGTGAAGCCGCAGAAGAGATATCAGGATAAAATTCATTAGAAAATTATTCCAATCTACTGATAATTACCGTGATAAATATGTATTTTTTGTAGTAGTTTTTCAAATAATTTTTTAAATTTTATTGTCTTAAAATAATATTTAAAATTGTTTAATTGTTACGTATTCAGTAATGTTTCAGATAATTGAAATCACCGATTTCTTTGGTTATAAACTCTGTATTTCTTGACTCTGTATTTATTCTTCATGTGATGAATATTCTTCTACATTAATTGCAAGATACATAGTAACAGTAGTTTCTAATTCTTTAAATATTCCCACTGTTTCGAATATGATCTACTCTTTTTTGTCATAAATGCATAAAATCCGCAGTCTCGTGATTCCTATTATAAATTTTCAGTTTACCGTTTCTACTTCATGAAATAAATTGCTTCGGTTTTATAGGATTTTTCTGGACACTGGTTTGTCAGTCAACGTATTAACGGCACCACTACATTGATTCCTTCTCAAACAATTCCAGTGAGAAGTCAATCAGCTACTCCCAACCGATTATCCTCTGGAAAAGTATACCCAAGGAGCTTGGAAAATTATACGAACCGTGACGTCTACATTCCCCAGCTGTTAATAAAGAGGAAGAAACTTGTATAGAAAAAAAAATGGGAGTTCCGCCATCCCCCATTTACTTGTATTCAGGACCTTATCACGTGTAGGCTTTTGCTATACCTCAGGGATGATTGTACATTTCTTTCCTTCCTGCTCGAGGTTAACCAAGTGAAAAAAGGACGAGATTAAATTAAGTGAATACAGAAATAGTGCAATCTTTTAATGCTACACAATATTCAGTTAAAAACATATACATATGTTTTAACATGTAAGAGTTATGTAAACAAACAAAATCAACCAGGGAAAATGTTGCGACATGAATGATTATTGATGTAGCAACTGAATGTTTTAAATCAAATAGAAGAAACTCATTAGTAACAATATTTCCTTAACGATGTTGTTTTGTTATTTAAATCGAATGTTGTCAAACCATAGCGTATTGGTATGTATACCAATGTGATCAGAAAAAATATATTTATAAATATTAATTCGAATAGGAAAAAACAGTTACGTAAAAGTAAATTGTAAATGAATTAGATGAAAATAGACACCTATTTTTATATTATTATTATTACACTTAATATTTAAATAGTCTGTCACTTAGCAATCATGAATTTATCATAAATAATGATTATATATAGGGTGTCTCAGCTGAAGAAGGCCACCTTCTCCTTTATTTTTAATGCCACAAAAAATATTTATGACATAATTTAAATAGTATCGAAGGAGGAATATCATAGAAGAACAATTTTTTTGTCCGGTTATTTTTTCATAGTTTTTTTTTAACCAACTTATTTTTTTTTATTCCATCTTGTAGCGGCTGAAAAAATACATTTGAATATGCTTAAGCCATTACCTTCAGGTGACCTTGAGTACCAAAAAATGTGATAAAATTGTAGGATAATATTAGGATTACATTTGAACTTACTGTTTATGTTATAAGTGCTCAAAGTGATGACATCACAGGACATCATCACATCTTGTGATATTGAAAGGACATTTTCAGCATATAAATTAATTTTATCTGATAAAAGGCGTCAAATGATTGTTGAAAACACAGAAAAAATTATCATCACATATCGTAATGCCAATTACAAGCAGTAATAAATATTATACAACTATTCTATATCATATTATACTATATTCAACCGTTTCATTCGTCACTAATACAATTATTCCCATCTCACATATTTTTTGCATATATTTTACATAAATTATGCATTAAATTTGCATATATTTTGTATATTTTGACATATAAAATTTGCATAAACTTCCGCAGTCTAGTCATAACAGTTGATAAACATATCATTCGTTGCTGTCGCCTGTATCGCTGCTGACGGACATCACTTTGAGCACTTATAACATAAACAGTAAGTTCAAATGTAATCCTAATATTATCCAACAATTTTATCACATTTTTTGGTACTCAAGGTCACCTGAAGATAATGACTTAAGCATATTCAAATGTATTTTTTCAGCCGCTACAAGATAGAATACAAAAAAATTAGTTTTCCCGATAAAAAATAACGATGACCTTGAAAAGACTATGAAAAAATAATTCGTACAAAAAAATTGTTCTTCTGTGATATTCCTCCTTCGATACCATTTAAATTATGCCATAAATATTTTTTGTGGCATTAAAAATAAAGGAGACATTTAAGTGGCCTCCTTCAGCTGAGACACCCTGTGTATTTTGTCTAGGAGAAACTTATTTTTAAACGTCAAGTTCTAAACAAGTGCTTCATTTTTCAATGTTATTCTTTTAGTTAGTAGAAGAGCATCCAGTCCACAAATAGTTTTGTTGAAAATATCTTATAGATATTTCTGCTTGTTCATAGAAGTTGCGTAGGATATTCCAAAATAATTATGAACATTGATTGAATAATATAGATTCGTACTTTATTATAAATCAATTTTATTGCATAATGTGTTAGCACATCTACTTACTTGTGTTGACATCATTGTCATTTTTATGACAATAATCTATTTATCTGATATGTCATTCTTACGATAATACTCTATTATGTCATTCACATAACAATAATTTAGGATGTTTCCTAAAAATTGAAGAAATTAATACGAAATAGAAAGTATGTTAATTAATCGTTGTTTAATATGACATGTCCAACTTTCAAATATTTTCATATTGAACCAGTTGTTTACATAGTTTCATAAAAACTGTTCGCAACTTTCGTAGGTTGAATACAAACGTGAATACATGCGAGTATATTGCAGGCAACTTTATTCAATATGCGGACGAAGTATTTCACCACTCCCAACTACGAACACAATAGTTTATATGTATGGTAATTATGCAGATTAGATTTCGATGAACTTGAAATATGTTGTCAAGGTCATGTTGTCAAAATGTGGTACCTTGGTTACCCTGCATAATTTCCAAAATTTGTTATGCTTAATTTTCATTATTCGGCAGCATGTCGCGGATCCGCGAAAAGCAATGTGACAGGCGACAGTGCTGCCTAGGGTGTACCTAAGCTATATTTGGCGAAAAATTTTTATCGAGATACAAAGCACCACGCCCCCCAGAATGGTTCCTTTTGATGAGAAAAAAATTTGTGCTAAGTTTAAGATCGACCGGAAAAAAGGATCACGTGGCGCATTTAAATTGAAAATTTTGAAAACTTTGAAATTCATCGTAACTATGAAGTATTATATATCGTTGGATTTGTAATTTTTTTCTAAATAAGAATATCGAAAAATTATATGACCTTAATTTAAAAAAAAATAACGATGACCTTGAAATTTCGAAAATTTGATTTTCAAAAAAAATTTTTTTTTGCCATTATATTTACCATATTATACAGTGCAACTTTCTCCTCTGACATTTTTTCGTATAACCACAAATAACAGAGATATTTAATTTTGTATTGGACTATATATGTGAATGAATACGTAGAATAGTAATAAGGAACTATTTCTTATATTCTAATATAAGACTATCCGCTTTTAGGATGGGAAGGACAGAGCGGGTCACCAAATCATACGCTGATCGACGGTGAAGCCGCCCGCCAAGAATGCGTGTTATTAAATGAACAAACAAACAATACAAAAGCTAGAGAGAGAATCCAAACTTGACAACAGTCACTGGAAGAGCGATGTTGCACCATTCGCGATCACGGGAAGAGCGGGTCCTCAGGCCCGATGTGGCTGTAAGGACCCGCGCTGCCAGCGTATTTTATGACGCTACCCCTCTGGGTTTTTCCTGAGAGGGAGGTAGCTGTGTGGCCCGCCTGTGCTGCGGACCCTCGACGTTCAATTTTTCTTACACTAAAGAACTCTATTTTATATTTACACGTTTTTCGCTATTGTAGTTTTCGTTGCGTCAGAATATTGTTGGCGGTAATCTTTTACCATTTGCAGAACCATCTGCTTTTCTTCTTCATTGCGAGCTAAAATTTCATTGTAATCCTGCATTAGCTTAACGGCTCTTTCTGCCGAATCATTGACCACAGGTAAAGCCTTAACTATATCTAAACCTAGTTTGTAAGAATCTTCATCTTGCCAAACTATTGGATTTTTTTTTAAAAATTCTGTCGATATATTAAATCTACTAAAAAATTTTCGACTTTCGTCTGATATAAAACCTGAAATGTCCTCTGGCATGTGATCGGCCACATTAGTTGGTAAAATGTCAAATTTTTTATAATAATCGCCGCT
>CM052264.1:456399-490690 GCA_028455795.1 Lasioglossum marginatum | reverse complement strand
TTCGAAGTACATTAAAAGTAAACATTTTACTTCCAATATTAAATAAAAATTTATATTGTATTTGAAACCAATATTTCATTCGTAATATGAAAGGTGTGTATATCTTCCAGCATATTCTGAAACAAATATTTTTCCATATTAAACGTTAAACATAAAATATTTCCTGCATATTAGAAAAAAAATTCTATTTCTAATATTACATAAAGATTTATTTTATAACGAGAAAAAATATTTTTTTCATAATATGAAATAAATATTATCTGTATATTAGGAAAAAATATTCTATTTCTAATATGAAATAAAGATTCATTTTATATTTAGAAGAAAATATTTTTCTCGTAATATGAAATAGATATTTCATGCATATTTGAAAAAAAATATTTGCTATTAATGTAAAATAAATATTGTATGTATATTTGAATATTAAAAACAGATTGAATCTCTTTTTGATATCATATGAATGTGTATACAATATTTTGTGGGTAAGATTACAAATCATCATCTGGATCACAGTTAATACATACATCTGATGCATTTTTCGTGAGCCCATTTGCTGCGACGTGTGCACTGCACTCAGTTTTCACCACAAACGCTATCAGTGTAAGATTCATTGCAGATCAAGCATTCTGAATCATCTTCTGATTCTGAGGACAAGGAATCTTTCATGAATGACGTAAATCCTATGCTTAGTCAAGTAGCCCTGTTCGACATTTTTATCATTGTAAGGACCACACGTGCATAACCTCGATGCACCGGATAAAATAAAATACCTCAAATTATAGTCAATGTATCATATTTCTATAAACTAATCATGAAAAAATATCAAGCAATACTTAATGGACAAAAATTGATAAATAGTCGAAACTAAAATATTTACTTAGCCTCGAGGTTTTTAGATTTTTTATTCTTATTGTTATAACACGCAAGCTTCGGTCACGACAAGACATTACATGGTGATCTAGTCATTCTTATGTTTCAATATCGCGGAAAGCAGCATCATGTACTTTATACTATTACAATCAGAATGGATTAGTCGACTAACCCCATTAGTCAACTAGTCCCGGTCTCCCCTACTTGTGTAATAAGTAATTAAAATTTCGGGCGTGAAAGAGAATGTCGAACGAAAAAGAAAGAGAAGCAGTTACTCGATGCGATAGTTATAGAGATACTACTATACCCTGAGCCAGAATCGCCAAATTAAGATTTGTGTCCTCATTATGGTGGCTATTATTTTCAACTTTTGAATTTCTTTTACACCCCCCCTCAGAGTTGTTCCAAATAATTCTGTAGGATATAATATAATAGGAAAAATAGCACTTTCCTCCGTAGGTAAAGGTAAAAAAGAAATAGCCAGGACCTTAAAGCGATCGGATCATGTTGTTCGAAATTTTCTGGCAAATCCAGAAACATATGGGAAGACAAAGGTATATATGTATTTTCGCCTGTTTATAAAACGAATAAACTTTCATGAAACTGATTTTCAATCAGTTGTTCAATGAAATCAGTCAACTTATTTAACTTTCCCATTGCCGCGGTACAATAGTGCACAGTAACAATAATAACATTCATAAATAATAGTAATAATAATAACAGTACTAATAATTGTAACAATACACTAACAACAACAATAAATAATAAGGAACAAATAATTACACACGTTAATCTCTACAAGTTTTTATTTTCTTAACTTCCGTTTACGTTTTCAAACAACCAACTCTGCGGCTATCTTCGTGTTAAGTCTCTTAATACTTTACTAATTTCACTCTTATAATGAATATAGCCACAGGTGTACGATATGAAGTTACAAACAACAAGAAAAGCAAGTGCGTCTAAACTACGGCCCTTTTTCATATTTTGGGTAAAAATTCTTCCCTGCAATGCTATATATGAATAGTTTTAGTAGTAATCATAATTTTTCGTTTTTGTTAAAATAATAGAGTGCGTTTAAACTTCTGATACGCACTTTATGTAGACATATACATAATACATATATTTTACATTTTACCGTCACAGGCTTCATTTTTTATGCGAAATATAAATATACAGTAAGCTCTTGACTTATGCAGATTCATAGATATGTGGATCCTTACTAGAAGTGAACCAGAAAACCAATCCCGAACTGTGAAATTCGTTTTTCGACTGCCAGAACGGGAGTCGGTACATGCATACGTGACAGAAGCGAAGATAAGTGTTTGCTTGTGTACAGCGTAGGCATTCAGCTATTTATGAATGATACATTTTCCATGAACATAGTTGGTTTATTTGAATTTTCCTTTCAAGTTTTTCGTTTCTCGATAACACAAAGATGGGATTTTTCAGTAGTCACAAGTGCTAGATAAAAGATCAATCAAGGCCGCGATCGCCCTTGAAAGTCCTATTTTTACGTTTATGAGGCGTAATTTGCATTATTCGGCAGCATGTAGTTATGAAAATAGCTAGATCGATCTTGTATCTAGTATTTATGACTATTGAAAAACTCCATTTTAAACTATTGAAAAACGTTTTTATTAACTCGCTTTCGTGTGTCTGTTTGTTTGTTATAATGTTTGGTACAAATTTTGCAATTTAAACTTGCGATTTTAAACTAACTTCCCGATGAGCTGGAGACTTGAAACTTTAAACATAGCTCAGAACTAGATAACAATGCAATATTAACTCAGTTTCTTGTCTGTCTCTTCATCTAATAACGAGTTATCAACGAAAAACGAGGATCAATCAGAGCGCGGAAAAACATGGGGCGCATGCAATAGGTAATTGATGCATGAATAGTTCACCTAAGTCTTGCGCCCCACGTTTTTCGTTTTAAATCTTACAAGTATTTTCATAGCTATTAAAAATTCACAATCACAAATTTTCTGGACTATCTATATGGGGTTAGGAATCTGTATGGGGCTAGGAAAAATTATTTTATACTTTTTAGTCCGTCTTAAAAACGTGGTATATTAAAAATCTTTTCTTTATTTAAATTTTTTTTGTATTATCGAGAAATGAGAACGCGAATCCCGCACCTTTGTAATCCTGGAAAAACGAGTCTGTTCCCTTAACACTAGGTTTACGGGACCCGTCAAAATGACAGCTTCTAATATTCTTAATGTGCGATTATTGAGATTGTAAAGATGTTTCCCTGAGGAATTATTTACCAAATTTATTTCTTTTGGAATACATTATTGGAGAAATGGCCAAAAATTTGGATAGACACATTCTTGTTATGTTTATACAATAATGTGAAATAGTTATTTCTAGAGCTCCGTAAACCTAGTGTTAATAACGCTTCAGCGGTGGCACTCAGGCACTATTCAACTTACGCAGAAAGCGCTGAATTAACGAATTAACCGCGCAAGTCAAGGGCTTACCGTACTCCGTTAAACTGAAGGCGATTCCTTAATACACCAGTCTTAAAGGCTTAACCAAAGAAATACATAACTTTGTTTAATATTCTAGTGGAAAGAAATAAGTAATTTTTAACGTGTTAAACCTGAGGGACGTAACTGTAACTGAAGAACAACTTATTGACAACAGAGAATATTCACATAATGGAGAATCTCATTTCAAAGTTGAAGCAACTTCAGAGTTGAACCATTGCAATAAACTTCCTGATAATAAAAGTTATTTGCACGCTCGTGCACAATGGGGTTTCGTGAAACCTTGCGTCTACCTCGATGGAATCGCCCACATCTTTTTTAGTCATCCATCACGGATATCTTACCTAACTGCGCACCACTGTACTTTCTTCTTCTACCCGTTGCGGGGGAGTTGATTCAATTTCGAATCAACCCAATCCCAATATCCTTTTTCCATGCTCAGGATCTCGGCAAAAACCAGACTCTAACAAGTTTTACTTCCTCAACGAATTTAAAAGTTAGTTTGTGGAGAAACAATATTCGTAATTCATACTCGAGCAACTAAATAACCATTTAATATATATTTAATTATATTTAAGAGCTTGGCTAAAGTTTTTAACAAAGCGTTGGTTATAAGTAGACAGCGGACCTTTATGCAAAATAAAAATTTTCCACCTGAATTGCAACAAACCGGAGTGACATAGAAATTGATTTCCTCTTTTAATATGTTCAATAGGTTGAAAATCATACAGAAGCTTTTTTAAATTCGTCTAATGTTTCTAATTTTTTAAATTACACCTACTTGTTTTCGTCACAAATGCATAAAATCCGCTGTCTAGATATAAGATTCTGCGGTTATTTCTAGTAATACACATATTCCTTTTACCTCAGTTAACCTCTAAGTGAACTATTGGGGCCGATGCGGTCCCACTCCAATTTTTATTAATAAGTTAATACATGTATACATATATATGTTATAAATGAATTATTATACAGGGTGGTTCACTATAAACAGGTCACCTGAATAACTCGCTTGCTTTTAAAGATAGAAGAAAATGCGTCAGACCAAACTTACTTGATATCGAGGCGCTCGTAATCTGATGTCATTAATTCTTTTATAGGTGGAGACGTCAAGGAGATATGAAGATCAACTCTGTTTTTTTTAAATGGAACGGTATGGTTTTTTATTTACATTCTGATAGTGTGTTCCAAGACGAATACAATGACCTATTATGAAGGTCATTCAAGGTCACGAAAAGTCAACTGCAATAGAAAATAAATTATCTGAAAGCACTCTTCAAATATTTTTGTGTCTTCTCTGGTTGTTGGCATACCGCACTTGTAAGTATTGATTAAGGGTCACAGTAGGAAAGTAATGGGGATTCTAGACTGGGGTGGTTCCTCCCATGGGGGGAGGGGGAAAAAACTTTCTTACCCCGACAGGATTCGAACCGCTTGGTAGTCCAACGCATTAGTCGCTTGGCCAACCGACAATCTTATAAACACAACGAGCATTTTGGTATATCTCGCAAAGAATAACTCTCGCAGCTCTTGGGGGATATACATAAACATGTGCAAAAACTGCAGCATTTTTTCGTTTAAGACGCTATTTGATTGACCTTGAAATATCATACCCCTTAGCAACGAACAGGAATCTCGGGACAGGAAGTCACACAAACAAAATGCCGGTTGAAATATGATACCCCTTAGGAACGAACAGGAACGAACAGGAATCTCCCATGCAAAAACTGCAGCGTTAGAACTAATTCGTTTAAGACGCTATTCGATTGACCTTGACATTTTTTATGAAATATGATACTCCTTAGGAATCTCCCATGCAAAAACACGTGCAGAAAACTACAGCTTTTGCTGTAGAGCCTGCGAAAATGCAATGCTGTATAAACGTTTCGAGACACGGATACAATATCGCGAGCGAATGGGACACTGAAAATATTAGCGACGGTTTCTAGACTAAGTTCTTGCTGATTCAACTGTTTTGGGGAGGATATATATGTGCACCCCATCAATTAGTTTTGTTCAGTCGCCGATTGTGAGACAAAAAACGACACAGTCATGGAAGAAATTGAACGTCATTTGTGGGACCAATCTGATCGCTTAAGATTGCAGGAAGAATAACTTGCTTGGGAGGAAAAGTGCAACGAATGCCTCGAGTTGCTTGAAGAACATAATCGGGAAAAACGTCCTCGATTATCGATCGGTATTCAACAATTATTGATCGCACGTATCGCAGCTCTTGAGAGTTTAAAATATTCCTTGCGAAGGCGTTTCATACGTGAAGGTGCTGGACATACAAGCAGAGAACTCTTATGGCGTGAAATAGACACAGCTTTCAAGGGTTAGGTTAGGGTGTTCTACGTTGCATATACCCGTTCGACACCCCGTTCAACATTGAACGTACACGTTCTACACCCGTTCTCGACTAATTATCGGTAATGTAAAATACAAAGGAACGTCTGGTCTTTTCGAAGTAATTTTCAAAAGAATCCCCGACGAAACGATATACGTCGATGCAGACAAACAGAAATATAAGAGTATTCTGCTGACGACAAATGCGCATAGGCGCAACTATAATGCCACAAATCACCCATTGAGTATCAGAGGATACAAGTATAAACATATATATTTAAAAAGTTATATCGGTAAAGTATCAACTATGTTGCAATTGTGTGAAAACTAATGTTGTCATTACCGTGTTGGAAAGCCCCAATGGCATGCGATTCGAGAATGTGTACGTATATTCAAAGTCTTTGCAATGGCTGAAATATCAATATTTGGGGAAAGCTGTCCTCATTCGTAGAAAATGTTGGCTACTTTCCTTTTCGCACAATAGAGATGTCGTTCCACCTAACGAAGCTCTACCGAATGCTATATTTATATTTGATGAGTCAAGGTACAAGCAAATAATCCGGTGACTTATCTGCTGCAAGATTCCCGTGGAAACCCCGTTGGTGGAGGATTCTATGAACACGAATTGCATCGCATTGCCAATCCAGATGTATACAGTGGATATAGTGGTATATAGTGGAGAAAGTGGCATAGAAATGTTGCATAGAAAAGGAAATAAGGTGTGTGTAAAATGGTTAGGATTGAATAATGTAAATAATTCATGGATAAACAAAGACAATTTGTTATAAACATTTATTATAAACAATTTAACCTATTTAATGAAAAAATATTAGTCGATACATAATCTTCTATTTACATTGAATTTAAACAATTTTATAGCTGCGGGTTACGGTTAGAGCTACGAAGGAATTCGGTAATGTTCCCACGGCAATGTTTCTGTCGAGTTGGATATGATATACCGTTTGTCACCATATGGGCTGAGAGCAATTTTTCGCTCTGATACAATATACACTTTGTGCAATTTCGATCGTATGCATGTCTGTGTACGACTCATAGCAATTTCATTTTGCAAACACCGCATGTAATCATCGAACGTTATGGTTGTCCTTACAACGTTAGTCTTTACGCCTTTCGCTTTTTTTGCATCTGATTTTCCATCTACACGCATACATTTTTGCTCTCAGCCCGACAAAGTTTGTCATTATCATCCCATTGTTCTCGTCTTTCATCAAGCCGGGAACCTTTTTATTTACAAGTGGGATATTATACTTATTCTCTATCGGATATTCGCTTGTGTCGAAACGGCTAATATCGCGTCTCATGGTTTCATAAATGTCCTCACACATAATATGATAAAGTAAGCTGTCGGTGTCTATGTACATTACTTTACAAGTTTTACCATATTGAGGAACCATGTACTCATGATGAAATTCGTACAAGCAGGTATTGGATATATCTAATATGCATATGCCCACATAGATTGGCTTGTTGAATTTCACCATGACTTCACGCAACTCCACAGCAGCCAAGTTTTTGAAAAATACACAGCGGCTGTGGAAATTTAGTTTCGCGATCATTGCCTCTGCGCCATATCGTCCATCCCAACGTGTCACGAGTTTTACGTCTACATGATTCCGAACATTTTCCATTGTTTTACCGAACACCGCGTTGTTCATCAATTTGTACAAATTCTTTTCAGAATCGTTAGTGGCATTTGTTCTAAACAGGGTATTTAATTCTATGTATTCGCGGAACCATGGTGACTGTGTGAATTGGAGGATGCGATGAATCTTTGTAATACCGTTTGTAAGACCGTGGCGTGTGCACTGCTCCTTATCGTGTAACGTTGCAAGCAACTTGGCCTCTCTTTTTCCGGGTGGTTTGGCATGCGTCGGACAGAATGGTAGGTCAGCGTGAACATCATGCAGACTTTGCGGATATTCTAGACCTCAAGAATGTAGCCTATGGGTGAATCAGCAGCAATCAAAGATATGTCAAAATTTTCAATGTTGTTAACCCATTGAAATTCGGCATATGGCAAAGTTTGGCACATTGCCCATCCATACAAATTGTTTACATCGAAGTACATTAAGTATGATGATGGATCGTACGATTTCGATGGATCACACGACTGCATGTACTTGTTATTGGCTTCCGCATGTCTGCCGGAACATTGGCTTAAACCGCCGCGTATACCACGTTCGATGAACATCACCATATCGATATCAGTTAATAATTCAAACCTAATTTTTGTATGTTTTAGCATAGCATCCCACGTGAAACCTGGCAAAATGTAATAATATGCTGGATCTAAACCGTAGCTCTTAATGCAAGTTTTACGAAAACTTTCAAAAACAGCGGCCAATAACAAAACATCAGTTTCCAAATACAAATCGCTGTATTCACCCAAGGTTTTTATGTTGAAACGTTTCCACACATTCTCGGCATGTGCATAATCACTTTCGGACACGGTTTCGCCTGTCAACGAGCTGTAAAATGACTTGAGCGGCGGCAAACAGAGATCGTCTAATTTATCTACGCAATCGAGGTATTCGTATGGAAAGACAGGAGGATGGAGGACGTTTTTCCCGATTATATTCTTCAAGCAACTCGAGGCATTCGTTGCACTTTTCCTCTCAAGCAAGTTATTCTTCCTGCAATCTTAAGCGATCAGATTGGTCCCACAAATGGCGTTCAATTTCTTACATGACTGTGTCGGTTTTTTGTCTCACAATCGGCGACTGAATAAAACTAATTGATGGGGTGCACATATATATCCTCCCCAAAACAGTTGTATCAGCAAAAACGTAGTCTAGAAACCGTCGCTAATATTTTCAGTGTCCCATTCGCTCGCGATATTGTATCCGTGTCTCGAAACGTTTATACAGCATTGCATTTTCGCAGGCTCTATAATATTTCATTCCTGTGGCCCCAAAAGCTGTAGTTTTCTGCACGTGTTTTTGCATGGGAGATTCCTAAGGGGTATCATATTTCATAAAAAATGTCAAGGTCAATCGAATAGCGTCTTAAACGAATTAGTTCTAACTCTGCAGTTTTTGCATGGGAGATTCCTGTTCGTTCCTGTTCGTTTCTAAGGGGTATCATATTTCAACCGGCATTTGTTTGTGTGACTTCCTGTCCCGAGATTCCTGTTCGTTGCTAAGGGGTATCATATTTCAAGGTCAATCAAATAGCGTCTTAAACGAAAAAATGCTGCAGTTTTTGCACGTGTTTATGCATATTCCCCAAGAGCTGCGAGAGTTATTCTTTGCGATATATACCAAAATGTTCGTTGTGTTTATAAGATTGTCGGTTGGCCAAGCGGCTAATGCGTTGGACTACCAAGCGGTAGACCGGGGTTCGAATCCTGTCGGGGTAAGAAAGTTTTTTCCTTAAAAGAAATGTGGTCTACCGCTTGTGATGTCACGGAAGTGATGGGGATAAGAGAGAGGCCATTGTTGGTGGTGGGGTACGAGAGAGTTATTAACGAAGAACGCCATCGTCGGATAGGTCGACAAAGTGTCAACACGTGTGGTCCGCAGCCGTCTACCGCTTGTGACATCACTTCCGTGACGTCACATCCTGCGAACCAGTTGATACGGAAGTCACTTCTTCATGACCTCCAAAAAATTGGGGAAGAGGGGAATGACCCCCCAAAAATGGGGGGCGGAATGACCCGGGGGGGGGCAATGACCGGGGGAGGGGGTTTCCTGGTCTAGAATCCCCATTACTCTCCTACTGTGACCCTTAATCAATACTTACAAGTGCGGTATGCCAAGAACCAGAGAAGACACAAAAATATTTGAAGAGTGCTTTCAGACAATTTATTTTCTATTGCAGTTGACTTTTCGTGACCTTGAATGACCTTCATAATAGGTCATTGTATTCGTCTTGAAACACATTATCAGAATGTAAATAAAAAACCATACCGTTCCATTTAAAAAAACAGAGTTGACCTTCATATCTCCTTGACGTCTCCACCTATAAAAGAATTAATGACATCAGATTACGAGCACCTCGATATCAAGTAAGTTTGGTCTGATGCATTTTCTTCTATCTTCAAAAGCAAGCGAGTTATTCAGGTGACCTCTTTATAGCCCCACCCTGTATATACAGAGTGTTAATTTTAACGCAAACACCTACATTTTTTCCGCTCCTATTAAAAGTAAGAAAAAATAACTAAATTGGATGTACATGGTTTTAAGGCGTGCATCAGATGGTAGTAAAAAAAAATCCTTTGAAGCTCATTTTAACGGTTCCGTCAAGGTCCTCGTTTTTTTTACATATTAACATGTATTTTTCATAATGCAGTGTGGTAGTCGGCGTCAAGATGAGTTCAACAACCTACACACCATGACCTTGAAGTGATCTTGAAGGTGAAAAAATATGATATTTATAAAGGCGAAAAAACCATTAAAATGACCTTCAGAGGATTTTTTTTATTACCATCTGATGCACGCCTTAAAACCATGTACAGTATTTTATCCATAAATGTCCCAAAAGTCTGGCCTATAAATGTCCCATATCTATCCCCACTACTGCGGGGTATACCCCCTTGAAGGGCCATGAAACTCGAGATTCCGAATCTGGCCTTAATTTTTCTCCTAGACGCACAGTTTCTGAGAAATTTGAGTTTTAAAAAAAGACATATTTTTCGACTTTGAACAAAGATTGTGCTGTTATTATAAAAGATATTGTATTGTTTTGTATTGTATTGTATTATATTGTTCTTATTATACTAGTTATTCAGAACTTCGGAAACTTTAAAATTTTATTATTTCAAGGTAAGTAAAGTATTCTTTAAAACAAAAATCAATACTTCATTGGAAATAGTTCTACACGGTGACCCCAAAATGTTGCACTTCCTTGAATGGGGTGATTCCTGAGGTCATTTGAAGTAACTTTTTTCTATATGAAAATTTTCTTCATGGCTTTGTTAAAGGAGTTATTAACGAAAAACACGAACCAATCAGAGTGCGGCTTCTGCGGATGGAGTCCGGCTAGGCTAATACGAATTGATTCGGGTTTTTCGGTAATAACTCCTTAACGGAACTGCGGAGAACATTTTCATAAAGGAAAAACTTACTTAAAATGACCTCAGGAATCACTCCTTTCAAGGAAGTACAACATTTTTGGGACATTCTGTACAATAACGATACTGCAGCTTACAGTTGTATGTTTCAATTCCAAAGAAGAGCACAACCCCTTGAAATTTCATTAAATTTCTTTAAAAATATAAAGATACAACATTTTAAAATATGTACAGTTGGTTACGGTTATCATCCGATAGTGGCGACATTAATCTTCACATATTTTCATATATTTTAATTGTTTTTATGCATAGTGTTATTTAACATATTAAGTAATGTTATTCTATCATGCTAAAAATAATCCATATTTTGTTCTCAACAATATGATGTCTCTAAAAAAATTTGATAAATGATATTAAATTTGAAGCCAAATTTGTTAACCAATATTTACTAACCACAATTCTCAATGATTCAAACAGTTTCATATGATATTCTAATTACTCGAAAAAGGATTTAAGTATTTTTATATTTGAAATATTTAGTTAATTATCCTCCTTTTCGAATATTTTTTTACTTCCCGCCATTTTCTTGAAATTCTATATATGTCATATTCATCTGAATTCCATTCATTGTTTAGAATTTATAGTGATAAAATGAAAAGATTAATATAGTTTTACTCAGTCTTATATTTTAAATAATTTTCTTCGGATAGATATTTGGATACAAATAATGCTAATAACTATTGTACGGTACATATTTTTAATCATTGATCGCGATAATATAATGAAGAAATTTATCTTCAATTCTTGAATGATCAATATCTTCACAAAAAATAATCAACGTATTGTTCATTATTAAATAATTAATTGGACAAATATACCAAGAATATTTTGTTCTTATTTTGTTCTTGAGACATGTTTTCAGAGATAGGACTTGACCACATTGAGGTTTGGAAATTTTGCGCTGTATATCACGGCGTGTCACTGAACGTTTCAAGTAACAAATGGCTTGCAATATGTAGCTTCCGCTGCGATTGACAAGTAAACCGTAATTCATGACCCAGAATTTCAGCCTCCAACGATCCGGAAATTACACAATGAACGGAGAAGCTATCTTTATAAATGTGTCACCAATCGGCCGGTTTTAAAAGATTCAAAATAACAAATTGCACAATGTAACGTGACGAGGAACGAGATAATGCCAGGGCGCCCCGACATCATCCTATGCTCTATGCAATAGAAGAATCGCGCCCGGGCGGGACAGTGTGGCTGTCAACAAGATTCGAGAAGACCGCGGGGTTGGGAACCTGCTAGATCCCCAGTAAGTTCCGCGTTACTTACTTATAAGTAACGCGTTTTTGATAGGGTTCGCTGCAGTGCTGGACAAAAGAGTATTTGAAATAGGAAATAGTCAATAGTTTATTTTATTTTTAAAGCATACCTATAATTATGCAAATAAATTATTTTATTTATAAGAAAAAATTTCTGAAATACTATTTAAAAATAGTATCTTATTTGAAAAATATTGAAAATAGTGAGACTTATTTTGTAGGACTGTGTAAAATAGTATTTCAAATAGTAAACAGTATCTTATACTTTTCTGATCTGTTGTTGCGTGTAATGTTATGACATTGTCGTCTGTTTATCAACATATAAGGCGAGGTCCAAACCGTATCGGGATAGCAAAGAGTCAGAGAGAGAGAGAGAGAAAAAGAGTTTGACGCTTAAATTATAACTTCTAATATTAACTTTTTGCTCAACTTATTTTCATTGTAAGGAAATATTTAAAATACATATTTGAAATACAACATTAAAATAGAACATTAAAATATTTTATTTTATGTATCTGGTTATCAAAGTAAAAATATTGTTTTTATTTGCCAAAATTTTTCGTTCTATTTAAAGTAATATTTTGTTTGAACCACATTAAAGTATACTATTTAGAATATTTTTTAGCCCAGGTCTGGTTCACTGCACCTATGGGAGAGGACGAGGTAAGGCCACAGCCACAGTGGGGTGAACGGATAAATTTTGTGTCAAAATACGTATTTTGTGTCAAAATCGTACATGATATTGGATAAAACACAATTTTCTTGAAATTCTGAAAATTTAACACAGATTTTCAAAGTTAAAAAACGTTCGTTGTTCTCATATTCTGCAATATTTTAGTTTTAATTTTTAAAAAATCGTCGCTCTATGTCATTTCTATTAAAAGTTCTTTGATTTTGAAAATTCATCGGTTTACCCTACTGTGCGGCGCGGCGACCCGCGTGTCCATATGTGGGGATGCCGGGGGATCGCCAGGATGCCAGGCGAATGGTGGATGATGCCGGTAGGCATCAGGTAGAACAGGGAAAAGAAACAATTTATGCCCCATAGGTCGCAATAATTTTGCTTGGTAATTTGTGACTGTTCAATTAATTTCCTGCCCCGGGTTCTCATTAAATGTACACAACAAATAAGCATACGGTACTGTCTAAAGTCTCTTGACTCGGTTTAAAAGTCTTACTTATTCTGGTTTTCAAGGCCGTTTTTGCACGAATTTTTAGAAATTTTTTTTCAGGAGAACTATCGAGCCTCTTGCATTGGAATTTTGCACACATATTTGCTGGTATTTGAAGGATATGTATGATTTTCTCAAAGAACTTATTTCATATAAAATGCTATCAAAGAGTAATATTGTTTATTTAAACCTCAAATAAAAAATAGTAGTGACATAATGTGTTTTTCATAACGCTGCACAGTGAATTTCAACTACAAATATATGCAGTTAGATCAATGTATTCAGAAATATTTCGAATGCTAAAAGATACTGCTTCTAGTTCCCTAATAAAGTGTTTCAATCACGCACATAAAATTCCCAAGTCACAAGAGTTAAATTCCTTGTTACTTTTTAATATGCAGACGCGTATAGACACTTCCAACGAAACTGTTATGGATTCTCTGCATTGCGGTAAATTCCAATCATATCTTAGCAGCACTGTAACACTTCTTGAAGTTGTTTATAAATATTCTTTAACACAAAACATTTCCAAATAAATACTTACCAGAGGATAATATAAATAAGATGATAATTTGTTCAATTATTTATTTAATGTTATTTTTCACGAAGTAGGAAGTGATAGGAGAACAAGTTTTCCCAATGTTAAGATTTTCAAGGAATTTGTTTATCTAAAAGAAATATTTAATTTTCATATTGTATAATAGTTATAATTACGCGAAGCTACTTTATGTATACAAGTCGTCGTGAAACTTGAAAATAATAAATCATTAAGTTTTCCAGAATATAATTATTGCAGCCAGATCAATGATAGTACATGTTAAACATTGTTACTTTACCAGCTACATTATGCGTTTACATGCATAAAAACTGTTCTCCTACCAAAAATATAGGAGAACGTTGAAACGTGATCCTTTAGCTTAAGTCTTTTGAAGTAACTTTCTTCTTATCGAAAATTTCCGCATCGACTTTGTTAAGGAATTATTAACGAATAACATGGACCAATCAGAGCGTGTTTATAGTGAAGAGATTCCGGCTCGGCGACAGGTCCCGTTGAGCGTTGCGTGAGCTGAGCCAGAGTTCGTCCGCTGTAGCCGCGCTCTGATTGGTCCTTGTGTTAATACCTCCTTAACAAAGCCGAAGCGAAAATTTTCGCTAAGGATAAAGTAACTTCAAATGACCTAAGGAACCACCCACGTCAAACTTCTTCAATATTTTTGGAACACCCTGTATATGTATTAAAGAACACGTATGTTCCTTCTATTAACAAATTTAATGTAGATTTTTAACATCTTGCTAAAAATATGCATGCATATAGATATGAGTAGTGTAAATGCAAGGTAACATAACGATTCATATTCAAATAAAAAAAGGAAACGTCACGTGATATTTCAGATTACAAGATTAAGGTAAATGGTATGCCGTCGCGCCGCCGCGCCGCGTCGTTGCACCTCTACTGACCTAACACAAATGTACCGCTGTTGGTGAGTTGCCGTAGTGCACGGAGGCTTTTAATAATTAATCATTTGAAAGTAGAGTCTCTACCACAATTTCGTCGCTGTTGATTTTCAAATGGATTCTCACCCACTAAAAGGACTCTTACCTGTTATCGAAAAGCCGGTTTATTTTTAAAACTTACGTATCCTACCGTTCGTGACCACATTTTTCACAAAATAAATAGATATCTTTCGTTTCTAAAAAGACTCGAATCAAATTACAGAAAGAAATTGAACTTCTTCAAAAAGTATTTTTACAAATAATCTATAATAAAAGTTCCACAAAAAACAAATTAGTTTAAAATATTAATAAAAAAAGATTTCATAAGTATTTGCAAAATTTCAACCGTGAGTTATCTGCAGAAATATGTATTGCCAATATTATCACGTATTTAAAATATCAATTGTGCTAATAACTAGACTGCGAATCTTTATGCAATTACAGCCTTTAAAAATTTTAATTCATTTCAGATCTAAAAAGGCTACTAACACGGAAAATAAGATTCTATTTTATTCCACTTTCTTAAAATTCGTCTACAAAAATTGAAAATTGCTTAAAAACCTCCGCAGTCTGATTATAACTGTAATAATTTAGTATTGCTGTAGCTAGACTGCGGTTTTGATCATTTATAACAAAAACAGAGAAGAGTAGGAGAATTATAAAAGAGTAAAAATATTACAAGTCTATATTACAGTCTAGGACCATCATTATATTATTTTGAACATACTGAAATTAATACGAGGAGAAATATATCTTTATGTGATTCCTATTTCTAGCTATTGACACCGAAGATTTTTATTTTGCATAAAAATCCGCACCCTAGCTGAAGCATTCCTGTGAAATTGGGGCTCAGAGTGTCGATGATATAAAATCGGCTACCCCCACTATCGCGCTAGGCGGTCGGGTGGAGATAGCCGATCTACGTCATTGACTTTCGGAGCACCAATTGCCCAGGCGTGAGTTATAGCATCACCTGACCCAATGATAGAAAATTTTTATTTCTATTTTCATATTCATACATTTTTATAAAGACTTAGAACGTAAGGATGTTTTCAAAAATATTCCACGGTCCATGTCTTAAATAGAACCTATCAAAAAGTTCCATATGTTTTTTTCTGGTTGTTACTGGTTTAAAAATTCCTCGAATGCGTCATTGACCAACCTGTTCTACTTGGTGGTCCGAATTTGGCGGATTTTGAAAGTCGATTTTCTCGAAAACAAAGCGACAAATAAGAAAAATTTATTCGATATTTTCGACATATTTTCTCATGTAGAATCATCCCCTCCACAGTTATACCATCAACATTAGGACACCTTCTATACAGTTACTATAAACGATTTTCAAATGGAAACCAACAAAGACGTTTCGAGAATCTAACAATGCTATTGTATTATTTTGAACCCATTAAAATGGAAATAAGGAAGGAAATAAACGTGTGTGTAGCTCCTGTATCTTGCAATATGTGGGAATAATTTTTATTTCGCCTGAAAACGTACAGTCATATGAAAACATATGGTCGGTAATATAAATGGCGAAGCGAAGCGCAATGGTTGCTAGCGGATAGACAAACTTATCTGTCATACGATAAGGCGACAGGGCGATAAACCTCTATAATGTATTGTAGAATCAGCGTAAAATTTTAACGAACTTGCATTTAGTCTGAATCGCAAACAAAATCAGTGTCTTGAATGAAAATTGCAAAATGGGACCTCAGGTTGTACACTCGGCGCCCAGCAGAAGCTCGACCGCATCAGGTTCCTAAGCGCGGGTAAGCGAGAATTAAGGATCCGATCGGCTGCGAGGCTTGTAGGAGGAGAGCTCACGCAGTATGAACACGTCATCCTATGTTGTAGACCGCAGTCATAAAAGTTCAAGCGAGCGTCATCTCGTGGCCCATGACCACGAGCTACCTACATCTCGTAGTGGGACCCTGGCTCGATGTCGCTGGCTCAATACGCTGCACAATCTCGGATCGGCCGCCGGGTTTGATCACACTCACACTTCCGATACTCAGAGTGACGTAGATCGGCCTGGAACGGGGCAACGAGATGTTCTGCGCCGTTGTCGTCTTCTCTGTCGGGCTCTCGTAGACGTCGCGATGTGCAGCGAGGTATGGTGCTTGTCCGCGCACATCTGACACCATTTCACGTTGGTGCAAGCAGTCAGATCGTGTCTTCCCAAACAGTTGAGGCAAAGACATAGCGACTGCACCGCTTCCCGCCTCTCCGATGGACTCTTCCACTGATACTGCGCACAATACAGGAGGTAGTGACGGCCATGGCACAAGGGACAGTCCTTCCTGGGGTCCTTCACGGGCTTCGCAACACAGTGCAGTCCAAGGATCTCGAATTTGCGGATTCACCGCTCCAAGAATTCTCTAAGATTGTCCAGCGAAGGCAGCTCTGTGGTGTTGACGATGGAGGTCTCCCAGTCTAGTCGAGTCTCGCAGTCCAACTTCTTCACCGTCAGATGCATCACCCAGTCCATGCAGCTCTCGACCGGCCGAGCGGCCTGGGCATCGACGACGGCGAAGGTACCGTGGACGAAGGCGTTCAGGCCCTTGGACGATTCTTCGGAGACTACTGGCAGATCGAACAACGTCGACAGCTGATCCCGTACCAATAGTTGTCGGTTGTCATAGTGCTTCTTCAGCAAGTCCCACGCCGGCTTGAAATTAGACTTTGTAATAGATACGTTGCACAGCAGTTCCTCCGCTTCTCCCTTCAAGCATCCCATCAAGTAACAGAACCGCAACTCTTCTTGTAAGGAATCGTTTTCTAAAATGAAGGACGTAAAAAAGGTGTTGAAGGCAGGCCATTCCGAGTAGTACCCGTGGAAGGTTGACAAATCCATTTCTGGCAACATATCATAATAGTTGCAATATTGTGCGATCTCAATGGATGGTGACGTTCGGTTTGAACCACTGGTCGTTGGTTCCCTCTCCTTTAAGAACTTTAGAAGGTCCAGAAATTGTCCCTTATGGAAGTAGACGTCCTTAGCGGCGGCGTAATGGTCCTCCACGAAGTACGGAAGGGCTAGGACCTTTGCGTCCTTAAGAGTAGCTTGGAAAAGTTCTTCATGCCACTCCTCATATTGCGCCCAAAGTTCCTCCAAAACTTCGAGGTAGATTTGCACGACACTGGCTGTAATATCGGCTTCGCTCTCCTTTTTCAGGTTTTTCAGCACGCGGGATATGCAATAGGCCAACGCCTGGAGCTGAGCAGCGACGTCGGTCATATTTCTGTAGGTACACTGAACGAGCACAAGTCCAGCAAGAAGACGAGAGACATGGTTCACCGGGGAGCAGGCTCGAAGGACCAACTTCAATGCTGTATGACCAATAATTCTGTAGTTCGATTTCATAAAGCAGGCCTCGGAATTAATGATTCACGACAGCCGATTTTCGCAGATTACGCCTCTTTGGATCGGCGGGGCCGCGCGTCTCGCTCTCCGTGGTGACCATAGTGCTCGGAACTCCAGAAGTGCGTACCATAGGTGCACATTAGGGCGATTCTCGTATCAATAGGTTTTTACATCACCAGTGAGATGCTATTGTTAAAGTGTTTTGTTTGTCAATGGTATCACCTGTACGTTTATTCCAGTATGTCGCACGACAATTTCGGACAACACATGTAGAAAATAAATTTTGAAAATAATTTTTAATTGTATTAGGTCATTAAGTATGAAACTTGACAAATGTGTTTGTAATTTGGGTAAATATTTACAAAACGGTATCCAGCTCCGATCCCGTTGCCCTTGAAATATGTCATCAAAGTCAACATTCCGAATATCTTTTTCCTGTACATAACCCCTTGCTCGATCTTAGTTTCCGAGATATGTGCAAAAAACGGATTTCGCTTTACGACACAAGACATTTTTGCCTTTTTCCTATGTTATCTAGTAGATTTTGACGAGTTAATTCAAGAAATCTCTCTCCATGTTTCGATTCTGCAGGATTAATAGCTCAAAAGTTATGAGCGTTTAAAGTTGAGCGATTTACAGTGTTTTAGATACCCAAGCCAGCCCTCCCCGCCCCCTAACACCCGATCTAAGCGACAACCAACTAATTATTACGTGCTTGTGAAGCAGTGATATCACATACAACTACCCAGTGCTTCTGAAAAGAAGATTCTCACAACAATATAACATTATATTATATTATTTAATATTGTTGAATGTGAGAATCGTCAGAGTTGATCGCTCGATAAAAAACTAACCCAAACCAACAGCAATTCCAATTATTAATAAATTCTATAATACAGTAGAACCTCGATTAACCGGATCCCGATTATGAACAAATATACGTTTAAATATGATTATATTATGAAGGGAAATAAATTTTCAAAAATATAAAATTTATTTTGGAATATAATGTACATTTTAATTATGTCCCTCGGGTTTCGATTATCCATCGGGCCTTAATTTGTCTGGTCTGTTTGTCTCCCGATCAAGCCGGTTAATCGAGGTCCTACTATATAATGTTACATATATTGTTTAATGTGAGAACTTTCTTCACGTAATAAACATTTGGTTGGTGGTTAGATCGAGTGTTGGGGGGGGGGGGGGGGGGCCGTATCGATGTATTTTTTTAAATAATGAGCAGAATGTATCCAATAAACAATTGATTCACGATATTAATATTTTATTTTTGAGTATCCTGTATTAATACTCGCAGAATGAACTGTGTAATCTCGATTTACTTAAAGTTTCTGTTGCAAATATCTCGGAAACTAAGGCCGAACGACGGGTTTATGTATAGGAATAAGTTGTTCGGAATGTTGACCTTGACAACATATTTCAAGGCCAATGTCATCGGAGCTGAGTCCCTTTTCGTGAATAGTTACCGAAATTTGTGTTTTATTTGTCAAGTTTCATACTTAGTGACCTGATATTGTCATAATTTTATTCTCATCTGGGATAACTATATTTTTGCACACGTTTAGACGTGCTTGACAAATTGGTAAAATCTACGGGAAGGTTTGATAGTACCTCTTCGCATCGAAGACGTAAACTAGTTATCCTAGATGTGAATAAAATTTTGGCAATAGTATAAGAAACTATTTTCAAAATTTATTTTTTGAACATATTTTCCAAATCCGTTTTCTACATCTTTTGTCCAAAATTATCGTGCGACATAATGATTTCAGGGGATACCACTCACAAAGAAATACATAAACAATGTGAAAATCTATTGATACTAGTCTCGCTCTAATGCGTCACAAATAAGTCCTATGGTACGCGCCTGAGAAACACTATGACCTTCGAAAATCGGCCGTCGCACAATGGGGCATTTGGCCCGAAAAATCGGAAGAAACTATTTTAGCGTTATTTATGGACTCGAGTTCTCATAATATAGTAGGTCGTTGAATTCGTATTAACATCAGCTATAATATTATGAAATGAATGAAAAATTTGATATTTGAAAAATCAAATGGTCTTTATTTTCTGTTGAAAAAAACTACTTTCGAAATTTTATATATAGAAGTTTGTAGATGTTTAATTACTGTTCAATTCTTTCATTCGAAACATTTTTTCGTGATAATGGAGTGCTTCCATCGGAAAGCTGAAAAGAATTATTTATGCATGTGAATTATGTTGAAATGACGTAGTTTATTATTTTAATACTAAATATGTAGACCAATGAAAGTTTTTAACAAGTAAACATTAATATAAATATTAATTTTCAACAGAAAACACGCTGCATCGCGATGGTATACTGCACGTAAAAAATTGAATTTCTCGAAAAGTGCAAAATGGTTTCAACTTTTTCTTTTTTAGCATTAACGTTAGATAGATACTCGACATTTTGCAAAGAGAACTGTCCGAGACGCACAGGGAACATTACTAAAACCTTATACAAATTTTATTATTTTTTCAAGGTAACAAAAAAGTTTACTGTAATTAAATATTACAATATTTTCTAAATATCACGATACGTAATCCTTCGCTTACCACTAGACGAACAAGCCATATTAATTTACTGACGGAAAATTACGAAATCTTGAATTTTCATATTTCGAGTTTCTGCCAGGTTTTTAGGGCCGCATTTCCACGTCGCGAGCCATTATTTCCGAGGCCTGTCGTAAAGTGTTGGGTTGGAACGAAAGTTCGTAGCGTTTGTAAATTAAAATTGAAAACTAAATTTCAGATATTTATTCATAGATTTATTCAATAACATATTTTCTATTCTGTTCTATTACTTTTTGCCATTTTCGAGGTAACTTCTCGTGTTATTGAATAAACATATGAATAAATACCTCATTTTTATCTTCGATTCTTAATTTAAAAACGCTACGAACTTTCTTTCCAACCCGATATTTACTGATCATGGCGGGCTGAAACCGTTACGGTCCGAACCTCAAAGTCAACATACCATAACACAAAAACCAAACGATAATGCTTACTTTGTAACGATTATACACACTCAACTCTAATGTTAAACTATAATTAAACATTAATTAGGAGCACGAACTAAGCTAGTATTCTGTTCTAGCTAAGCGCGAACATGCACATTTGACCGAGCGCGATCTCGCAAAAGGCAAGAGACGCGGATTGAAAAGACGTTCGACACCGAGCACTGTTTCCAGGGAAGAGAGCGAAGCGTAACTAATCGCTGCCACGAGGACCGCCGAAAATCAGGTGTCGCCCCGATACAGGTGGCTCTGATTAGTCACGTCTTTTTATTTCGTCCTGGTAGTTGTCCTAAGTGGTATCTATGCGGCCGTGAGTCCGCGCTTTTCCTCTCGATCTCCTCACTAATCGAAGACAGAGGGGAAATAAGAGTGCTCATTTGGTGGGTGTTTTGCTGTTCCCACTTTTTCCTGCATCATCTTTCAGCCTGGTACAGAACGTACATAATTTTTAACACAAATTAGAACGCGTTTCATTTTTATTTAGCCTGTGGCATGAATCTTGCCACAGACGAGATTTAATGTATTCTGTCGGTTTTGGGGCGCTGGCGCCCCATAGAATCCACATTACCATTTAGTGTCAACACCTAACGTTACCTACAAAACACGATTTCTGAGCATTACTAGCACGAAGACAAAATTTTATACTCCATTCGCATTACGTGTATTTAATATGATTTGGCGGAAAATGACATTTATAAAGCTTATTTTTACTTACCGAAAAAATTATTTATTCTATACGCATCGTTAACGGACAATTTAGTAATGTTACTTTTTACGCCTTCCGAATACTGTTAACATTACTAAATAAATGTTTATATATTGGGTCGTCGGAAAAGTCATGACGGATTTTTGCAATAGATGGCGTTACACGTATTTTTAGGTTAGAAACGTCATCTCAATCGGCGCAAGTGCTATATATTTTGACAGATGACAGTTGAAACTTCATTTCAAACAAAGAAGTATTTGATTTGGTCACGTCCTTCAGTTGTTATATTTAGTTGAAAATGGAAGACCAAACTGTGCATTTTCGGCATATTTTGCTCTTTTATTTTCACGCAGGAAAGAACGCAAGACAGGCTTGTGAAAAATTGCGTAAAGTTTACGGGGACAATGCCCTACAAGAGCGTCAGTGTCAGAGATGGTTCGCTAAATTTCGTGCTGGTGATTTTAACCTCAACGATACTCCTCGCAGCGGAAGGCCCGTTGAAGCTGATGACGATCAAGTAAAGGCACTGATTGAAGCAAGCCCACTCGTGACATCGCGGAGACACTGAACCTCCATCATTCAACCGTCCACGACCATATCATAAAGCTAGGATTCATCAGCAAGCTCAATATATGGGTTCCGCATGAACTGAAAGAAGTCCATCTCACCAACCGCATCAATATCGACGATACTCATCTCAGTCAACAAAATCGACCCGTTTTTGAAGCGCCTCGTGACCGGCGATGAAAAATGGATTGTTTACAACAATGTTCAACGTAAACGATCGTGGTGCAGAGAAAAAGAGCGAGCCCAAACAACATCCAAAGCCGATCTTCACCAAAAAAAAGTTATGCTCTCAATATGGTGGAAATACAAGGGTATGGTGTTTTCTGAGCTCCTGCCGCGGAATCAAACGATCGATTCTGTTGTGTACTGTCGTCAACTGGATGATTTGAACACATCTCTCACGGAGAAACGACCAGAACTCGTCAATCGCAAAGGCATAATGTTCCATCATGACAATGCGAGACCACACACAAGTTTGGTGACTCGCCAGAAGTTGCTGCAGCTTGGATGGGAAGTTTTGGCCCATCCTCCTTACTCACCGGACCTTGTCCCATCAGATTACCATTTGTTTCGTTCTTTGCAAAATGACTTGAATGGTAGGTCTTTCGATTCTGATGAGGCCATCAAAGAACATCTCACCCAGTTCTTCGCTGGAAAAGAGCAGTCCTTCTACGAACGCGGAATCATGCAACTTCCAAAAAGATGGCAAAAGGTCATCGATCAAAGTGGCCAATATATTATTGATTGAACTTTGTTATGTTATTAAAAAATGAGTCTTGAAAATTACCCAAAAATACGTCATGACTTTTCCGACAAACCAATATATATACAGAGGATGAGTCACCTAAGACATGCCACCTGAATAATTTCTACATTTTTTGAGATAGGAAGAAATGCTTCAGACAAAAGCTGTTTGGTATCTAGATGCCCATTACGTGGTATACATAACTTTTTCTCAAGTGGAGGTGCTTAGGAGATTAGAAGGTCTTAGTTTTTTTAAATGGAACCACATATTTTTGAACTCCTACTGTTTAGAGCGTTGTCCAGTACAAAATTGCCGCTGGCTCAGGAGCAATTAAACGCTCTGGTTTACACAATGATTCGTAAAATGCGCACACACTTATTGTGAACTCTTGGATCGGTCAAGGTTCGAAAGTACACAATTCAAAGGTTATGCGCACACATTTATTGTGAACTCTTGGATCGGCCAAGATTCGTAAGAAAGAACTCTTGGATCAGCCAAGGTTCGTAAGAAAGAACTCTTGGATCGGCCAAGGTTCGTAAGAAAGATTCGTATGAAAGTTCATGTAAGAAAAGTTCGTGAGTTTATAGTAAGGTTGGTAAGGGAAAACTATTGCAACTTCTCAAGAAAAGTTCATAGAAAGTTCGTGTGTAAGTTCATAGGGGAAGTTATTGTAACTTTTCAAGAAAAGTCCATAGAAAGAAAGTTCATAGAAAAGTTCAGAAGAGAAGTTTCACAGTTCACATCACAGTTCACTTAACAGTTCAAATACAAATCCGAAATCGATATTGTTCTAAAAGGAAGCCTCGTAACGTTTTACGATTCAGTATGATAAAGTATAAGGTTCGTACGATTCTCTCGAAAGATCTTAAAGTTCTAAAATCTATTCCCCTGCAATTCTCTATCAAAGCTCATTTCCCTGGTAAGGGGAACCGTAGAAGGGGAACCAATCACCAGTTTGGGGTGTAGTCCTTTGTGGAACGCCCACCAAGATCGTGATTTCATTTCTCACGCAAACCTCGCAAGACGCTGCACAAAGATTCCTTGTTCCACAATATATTCCCAAACTGGTGTCGTCTTTCCGCTGAATGTGGGCCTGCGATGCGTCGCTTGTCATTGACTGGGGTACGGTTGGTTTTTCTTTCTGATGCGAAACAGAACACTTAACTTTCAACCGTACTCCGTACAGTCCGTAACTAATTCTAAGGGCCAAGGATGCCAATAAATAACTCGAAACTGACGATGTTCCACTCGATCGTAGCACAGGCCCAGACGCGATGTCTAGACAATTCTAGACACCTACGATTGTAGCCCTCTTCGAGACAATTTCAACGATATAGTCATTCAAGGTCATTCAACTTTAAAATTGATGAAAAACAGCAATTTATCGTAAATGCTTATGAAATGGAATATTCTCATCAGTTTCAAGTTACAGAAATTTAGTCTTTAGCGTTTCGGCAGAGTTTGTTTACGTTTACATTCACTCAGGGGTACTCTCCGTTTGAGACGTCATGGCACTTGATCTTGATGACGAGAAGTCAGGAAGGCAAGGGGGCACTCTTCAAATCAAACAATGTATGCAAAATTTTTTATGGATGTACTAACTAATTTATTAGAAGATGTTCTATTAAACGTGCGGCAGTTTTTGTGGTACCAACACGACGGTTGCCCGGCATATTCTGCACAGACGGTTACTAATATTTTGAACGATACATTTAAAAATCGTTGGATTGGACGATCTGAACATCGAAAAATGACCACCGAGATCATCAGACAGCCACCGAGAAAATCATTGGATTTTTTTATGGAGAAAGTTAAAAGAAGATATTTATCGTGCAGCACCCACTATAAAAGAAGACATAGGCAGGAACGGATACGAAGAACCTGTGCTGATATTAATCGCCACACACTTTACTACGTAACGCAATCAGTGGGCGAACGCTTTAGGCGCTGTCTATCTGTGGCTGGTTATCACTTTGAGCATCTGTTGTAGCAAATGGTTCTGGATTTAAGCACTTTGTTTACATTTTGCATCGAAACAGTTTGATTTCATTAATAAAGCTGAGAATATTCCATTTGATAAGCATTTACGATAAATTTCTGTTTTTCATCAATTTTAAAGGTTACGATCTTGAATGACCTTAAATGACTATATCGTTGAAATTGTCTCGAAAAGGGCTACAATCGGGGGAGTTCAAAAATATGTGGTTCCATTTAAAACAAAGTTGATCTTCTAATCTCATAAGCACCTCTACTTGAAAAAAGATTATGTAGACCATGTAATGGGCCCCTAGACACCAAACAACTTTTTTCTGAAGCTTTTCTTCCTATCTCAGAAAATGTAGAAGTTATTCAGGTGGCTTGTCTTAGGTGACTCACTCTATATATGATAGTAACGGAACTGAGATGAAAAAAGGCACTTCCTGTATTCTGATATCTCGAATCGTTTGTGATTCTGCTTTGGTTAGAGGATTCATACCAAAGGCTAAATAAAAATGAAACGGATTCTGATTCGTACTAAAAATTATGTAGATTCTGTTCCAGGTTAAAAGATGATGCAGGAAAAAGTGGGGACACCAAAATCCTGGGCGTTTGCCTGGGTTTTTGTGCGACTGGTCACATGATATAGTAGCTCGTCCATGTTCACTGTTCCGGATTTTGATCAAATTTGAATATGTTGTAGCCTTTAGTGACCTATGAACGAATCTCAAAGGATTCTTTCGATATTTTAAAAATTGTTGACTTTACAGAGGTGTAAAAAGACGTGTCAACTTTTTTCCATTAAATTGCAAGACTAGAATTGACAAACCGATAGAAATGAGTTTTTAGGAGCTTATAGTGGAAACAAAAGTATCCACTCATGTTGTTATTTGAAAAAATGTTTTTTTCGCCATTTATTTTGCAATTGTTTTAAATAAATGCAATGTTTTCATTGCAGGGAACTCTTTAAAAATTTGAAAATAAATGAAGATATGGCCCCAAGTGTCCCCTTTACGGACCTGTTTTTAAAAAGGTGACACGGTAAAATTAAAAAATTAAAATTATTTAAAGTGAAGCCACAGAAGAGATATCGTGATGTAATTTGCACTAAAATTCATTAAACAATTATTCCTATCTACTGGTAATTATCGTGATAAATATGTATTTTTTGTAGTACTTTTTTAATTAATTGTTTAAATTTTATAATCTTAAAATAATATTTAAAATTGTTTAATTGTTACTTATTCAGTAATTTTCAGATAATTTAAATCACCGATTTCTTTGGTTATAAACTCTGTATTTCTTGACATTTATTCTTCATGTGATGAATATTCTTCTACGTTAATTGCAAGATACACAGTAACAGTAGTTTCTAATTCTTTAAATATTCTGACTGTTTCGAATATGATCTACTCTTTTTTGTCATAAATACATAAAATCCGCAGTCTAGTGATTACTATTATAAATTTTCAGTTTACCGTTTCTACCTCATGAAATAAATTGCTTCGGTTTTATAGAATTTTTCTGGACACTGGCTTGTCAGCCAACGTATTAACGGAACCACTACATTGATTCCTTCTCGACCAGTTCCAGTGAGAAGTCAATCACCCACTCCCAATCGATTAACCTCTGGGAAAGTATACCCACAGAGCTTGGGAAATTATACCTTGAACCGTGACGTCCACATCCCCAGCTGTTAATGAAGAGGAAGAAACTTGTATAGAAAAAAAAATGGGAACTCCGGCATCCACCATTTACTCGTATCCAGGGCCTTATCACGTGTAGGCTTTTGCTATATCGCAGAGATTATTGTACATTTCTTTCCTCCCTGCTCGAGGTTAACCGAGTGAGAAAGGACGATATTAAATTAAAGTAAACACAAAAATAGTGCGATCATTTAATGCTACACTACAAGTTCAATTGAAAACATATATGTTTTACCACGTAAGAGTTATGTAAGCAAACAAAATTAACCAGAGAAAATGTTTCGACACGAATGATTACACTGTCCAACACCAACAATGTTTCCATATAACTGTTGGGTGAATCTTATAGAGTTTTTTGCGCTGACTCCGAATCTGCCTTTAATTTTTCTCCTACACGCACAGTTTTTGAGAAACATGACTTTGAAAAAAAACGTATTTTTCAACTTTAAACAAATATTGTGATGTTATTATAAAAGATATTGAATCGTTCTTTGCAGCAAAAGATTCTGTAGACTTTCCTAAATACAGTGATATCCAATACTAATACATTATGATTGTTTAAACATGTTGTAAGCGTGTAGGAAAAACTCTATAAGATCCACCCAACAGTTATTTGGAAACATAAAAAAGGTTGAAATTTGTTAGACAGTGTTATTGATGTAGCAACTGAACGTTTTAAATCAACTAGAAGAAACTCATTAATAACAATATTTCCTTAAGGATGTTGTTTTGTTATTTACATAGAATGTTGTCAAACCATAGCCTATTGGTATATTATATGAATACTAAAATGATCAGAAAAAATATATTTATTACTATTAATTCGAGTAGGAAAAAACAGTTATGTAAAAGTAAATTGTAAATAAATTCCATGAAAATAGACACCTATTTTTATATTATTATTACACTTAATATTTAAATGTCTGTCACTTAGCAATCATGAATGATTATAACGATATAAATATATATATATGTATATATATATAGATTCTCCATTGAGCCCGTCGGAGTTTGACCGGAGACGTTCTTCGCCGATTCACTCATTTTTCCCACGAAAATCAAAGAATAAGGAAACAATGACCGCTGCCGACCATCCTAGTCCGCGATCCCGTAACGCAACGGCGAGACACGTCCACGAGCCCACGAGCCTGGCAGAACCTCTTACACAATCTCTCGTCTGTCCATTTCCGTTTCTGCCCACGACGATAGCTTTCCAAAAACTCAAACGCTCTATACTGCAGCGTAGCCGAAACCGTTCTGCCGCTCGTGGTCACGTTCAACAAGGCCCCAGCCCATCCCTCCGGGGGGCCTCATTTCGCATCTCTCCTTGCGTCGGCACGTAAAGGGATGCAGGAAATGGGAAACGATTTATTGCCCTTCCGCTGGGAAATTCCTAAGACACGACCAAGCATCTGGCTTTCAGCTTTTCGACGAGAAACACATAAACTAAATGCCTAAATTGTTATTTTAAAACTAAACTTAATCCTATGCAGACGTGTAATTCCAAAAGACAAAATAATTGTTATTGCCAACGGGTTACGTCGCTGCCGTCACGTCGCGACATATATATTTTCTCCTAGAGAGATATATATACATATATACAGGGAAATTATAAAGCGTTACAGTCGAAAATCTCCGAAAATATTGATTATACGCAAAAATGTTTCAGATGAAAGTTGTTCAATATCGAAGGGGACATCATGTGGTGGAACTTTTATTTTTCTCGGTGGATACTCCAAGGTGAGGTGAAGGTCAACTTTCTTTTTTTAAATGGAATGATACGTTTTTTTATCCACCATCAAATAGTGCGTTTCAAGACGAATTCATCGACCTATGACTTAAGGTCATTCAAGGTCAAACTTGCAGGGAAATAGACAAAAGGTGTGATTCACACCAAAACATAACATGTGTCAATGTCAGCATTACTCAGGACAACATCAAAGTCATTATCAATGAAATGAAAACAAACGTATTTACGTATTACTGTGCTCTTCTGCAAGATAGTCAATTTACTTCCATTACCATTCGTGCTAAGATATCCTTCGCTGAACGATAGTACTTAAATAAGTGGTGAAAATGGAAATGTATCAAGATTGTTTTGATATGTTTATGGTACTAGGAGAATGCAGGAGAAATTACAGAATGGCTGCTAATTTGTATGCACAACGCTACCTAGATCGACCATCAAAATCGCATATTGCATTTAAAAGACTAGAACAGCGTTTTCTCCGTTCAGGTTCTGTGCAAGTGAAAAGAAATCGACCTCGAACTGTAGCTAACAGTAACGTCGCTACAGATGTACTGGCACGAGTTAACATGGATTCATGCAAGCAGTAGACAAGTTGCAAGAGAACGTGAAATTAGTCACAGAACTGTATTGAGCATTTTACATTCTTATAAGTTCCATCCGTACCACATAACGTTACATCAGGATTTGTACGGAGACGATTTCGTCAAATGATTGAACTTTTGCAATTGGATTCATCAGAAGATAGTTGAAGATGTTTCGTTTTTACCTAACGTTCTATTTTCTGATGAAGCAACATTTACGAATACTGGCAATGTAAACAGGCATAACATGCACTACTGCGCAGCTCAAAATCCGTATTGGATGAGAACAACGGCGTTTCAAAATCCATGGACCGTGAACGTTTGGTGCGGCATTATCGACAATGTCATTGGGCCGCACTTTTTCGAAGGATGTTTAACTGGGCAAGTTTATGTTAACTTTCTACACAATGTACTACCACAATTATGTGAAGAAGTACCTTTAAATACAAGGCGCGTTATGTGGATGCAACATGACGGTGCGCCTCCGCACTATGCACTATGCTCTCGAACAGCAATGAATGAAATCTTTGCAGAAAAGTGGATAGATCGAAGAGGTCCTGTAGCCTGGAAACTGCACAAAAGCAAAAACTGCGTAATGTCCACTAAGCCTACGATGCGTAAAAACATGAAAGTCAGAATACGCGAAGCTCGTGCTAAGATAAATGTTGAAATGTTGAGCAAAGTTAGAGAATCATTTAAACAAAGAATTGTTAAGTGCATTGAAGTAAGAGGTAATCATTTTGAACACATACTAAAATACAAATAAAACGATCACACCTTTTGTCCATTTCCCTGCAAGTTTGACCTTGAATGACCTTGAGTCATAGGTCGTTGAATTCGTCTTAAAACGCACTATTTGATGGTGGATAAAAAAACGCATCATTCCATTTAAAAAAAAGAAAGTTGACCTTCACCTCACCTTGGAGTGTCCACCGGGAAAAATAAAAGTTCCACCTCATGATGTTCCCCTCGGTATTGAACAACTTTCATCTGAAACATTTTTGCGTATAATCAATATTTTCGGAGATTTTCGACTGTAACGCTTTATAATTTCCATCTTTATATATATATATATATATATATATAATTATATATAATATTTATTATATTATATATATTATATATAATTATATATATATATATATATATATATATATAAGTGGAAGTTTATATAGTGGAACTTTTATTTTTCCCGGTCATATATTGTCTAGGAGAAACTTATTTTTAAACGTCAAGTTCTAAAAAGTGCTTCATTTTTCCATGTTTTCTTTTAGTTAGTATAAGAGTATCCAGTCCACAAATAGTTTTGTTTAAAATTTCTTGTAGACATTTCTCCTTATATATAGAAGTAGGATATTCCAAAATAATTATGAATATTGATTGAATAATATAGACTCGTACTTTATTATAAAAAAATTTTATTGCATAATTTGTTAACACATCTACTTACTTGTGATTACATCATTGTTATTTTTATGACAATAATCTATTTATCTGTTATGTCATTCTTACAATAATACTCTATTATGTCATTATTATGACAATAATTTAGAATTTTTCCTAAAAATTGAAGAAATTAATACGAAATAGAAAGTATGTTAATTAATCGTTGTTTAATATGACATGTCAAACTTTCAAATATTTTCATATTGAACCAGTTGTTTACATAGTTCCATAAAACTGTTCGCAACTTTCATAGGTTGAATACAAACGTGAATACATGCGAGTATATGCCATTACGAGTTGCCTAATTCGTTTGTAAAGGTCAGAGATTTTCTGAATTTGCAGGCAACTTTATTCAATATGCGGACGAAGTATTTCACCACTCCCAACTACGAACACAATAGTTTATATGTATGGTAATTATGCAGATTAGATTTCGATGAACTTGAAATATGTTGTCAAGGTCATGTTGTCAAAATGTGGTACCTTGATCATCCTGCATAATTTCGCAAAATTTGTTATGCGTAATTTTCATTATTCGGCAGCGGATCCGCGAGAAGCAATGTGACAGGGGACAGTGCTGCCGCCTATCGTGCTGCCGCATAATGAAAATTACGCGTCGTAAACGTAACGTAAAAGTCGGACTTTTGAGGCAAATCGAACCCTAGATTGATCTTTCATTAGACTACTAAGGAACCCCGTTTTTGCATTATTAAGAAATCAGGAGCGAAATCCCGGAACCATGCAATCCTCGCGTACGTGTACGTGGTCTAGCGGTGTGTGAGTGTACCACACAGTCACGCGCGAGCTAGGAGACGACTCCGTTAAATAAACGGGTAAACTTCTCAGTACACCTGGATCATATTCGTGTTTTGTCATCTTCCAATTGGTTGTGCGTATGTTTTGGTTTCGGCTAAACAGTTATTTGGATTTATCTAGGGCGGTTCTGTGCGTTTATCTAGGACTGTACCTGCCAGAGATTATCTCGAACATTTGTTCGCCATCCGTAACAATGTATAGCATGTGTTTGCCAATCAAATATTAATAATAATTTACCAAAAATTTGTAGCATATCTGTCTCGTCGTTTCGTACTAGACTCTTCCAGTACTTTCCCGCCAATAATAGTGCCCCATTACTTTCTTCACAATATAGATACGTTATTGGTTTTGGACGTGCATGCGCGAAAAAACCGTCCCATATCTCATCACTGAGACCGAACGTACGTTCGTAGCTACTGACGACCAGAGTCGCCAGATCAGGAGAATTGACTCGAATTGAGGGGAATACAGTTACCCTCTTTCTGCCATTACTAGGTTATTCGCGACACAAAGGTAGACGCAACGCGAATTGGCAGCGCGCATCGCGTCATGTGACCGGTCCGTGGCGGAAGCGTGGGGATGTTCGCCCAGGAAAATAACGTCGTAGTAAGGGAAGCGTAAAGTGGAAGACAAGTCTTAATCTGGCGATATCCAGCGTCCTTCATCCATAGTTATGGCGTTTACAGAAAGGGGATAGTGGGCACTATGGTGGGGATAGTTCTGCCTCGATTGAGGCAAAAGTGCTCAGCCCTGCCTTAGGTGAATAATGATGAGCTTTGTGTTACTTTCAGAAAACGTACAAAATCATTAAATTTTTTGAAAGGGAGATATATCAAATTTGGACACACCGATTTTAATAAAATTTTAGTGAGTGTTTTCGAGAAAATACTGAATAAGAATTCCTTTTAGACGTCCCACGAGGTGTCTGACAAAATGAAGGTGGCGCCGCGCCGCGCCGCGCCGTGGAGCGGAAATCTGAATACGTATTGTTTAACCCCTTCCCCTACAATATCGTGTCTGACTCGTGATGAAGATTCTGAACAGAGTCTAAATTAATATATATCTGCTACTAATTTCCTTTAAACCAAAATAAAATTCTACTTTGGTTTTGTTAATGTACAGCTATTAGAGAATATATAACCATACTGTTCCGTCGTAAATCCCTCTGCGAAGGAACAAGCGCACGATCAAAAAAAAGAAGGTCAACCTATCTCTACTAGCGATATAACAACCGGGACCGTCATAAAGGACGAATAGCGCACCCAAAAAATAACCATAATTTAAAATATGCGACAAACCAGAACACAGCTGGCGAGCACATGCGGAACCGTTTTTAGCATTAGCCTACCGAGGTCATAGTTTTACAATCGTAGCCGTCAGTAACCGTAAGTACCTCTACTCCTACTCTTCCTAATCCCGCTACTGCCACCACCGACCAAAACACACCCTCCAGCCAATCATATCCAACTTCCCAAGACCACCCCTACCTTCGAGCCTTTCCTAATTTTCTATGCGATCCATCGACAACCCCAAGTATAGCCGAGTCTGACTTGGAGATAGTAGGCCAAGTCTTGCAAAATAATTAATAAAGAAACGTTTTCTCCAGAGTTTGACTCTACAATCATTCGCCGTTAACCCCCCGTGATACGACCTCCAATTCCGGGATCGACACGACACCACACATACATTAGATATGAAGTTTTTCCTTTTTTAGGAAATTATACGAACTACAAAAAAGTTCTAATCACTGAAACCGTAAAATAAATCGTAAGGCAAGAGATTAAAATAGCTCTCGAATATAAAACTTGTTGATTTTCACTGACTTTGCCCAACTTCAAGAAAAATTGTTAATTTCTATAGCTAATGACCACCCTAATGTGAATTATCTACGTATGCAGTATGCGGACCTTAAGCAGCAATATTTATTATACAAATTCATAAAAATTGAATCCCGCATCATAATTGAGTACTAACTGTTCTAATTAAAGTTTTATTGTAATTTGTTTTGTGTTATATGAATAAAAATACATATGTACACCTGTACTACGTATACTATTATTTCAGAGGAACATATTATTAAATTGTTAACTAAATTATCAATTTAATTGTTCATTAAATTCCTTTAATATTTCGAAACGTTGTTTCTGTTAATCATGTGTATTTCTGATGCTTCTCTCTTTCATATTCAATTACGAATGACATATTGCAAAGCTACATCAGCGCGGGTGCAGTTAGAAGCTTAACAGGGCTAACAGGGCTTGCAACTTGGCATGCGGGTTTGCAGATAGAAATTTATAAATTAAAGGTGTTTTACTAGTTCACAAGTTAGCGGGATGACAACGAGCAAAACGGTAACGTTAATCAAATCAACTGTAGTTGTTTCGGATACTGGTTGGCGGATGTTGGATTCGCGGAGCAGAATGTCGATGGGCTTGCGTGCAGATAGGTTATATGTATACGGTTATATTATGTACAATGAGAAAACACCGTAATGCAGGTCACACATAGTCTTTTATTGTGCGGTTTCGAACACTGCAGATGATAGTGTGGAGAAACGCGTGAACTACAGGAGGCTTAAGGTCGCGAACTCGCTAAACTCAACGGATATATTCGACAGATTGCGAATATAGGGCAAATTGGTGTAACGTGTGGTAATTTTGGAGGGTCATTTATAACTAACTCGATCGACACCGTTTGTCACCTTCGTACCCGTGTATAGAGGATTCCAAAAAGTGGGGGAGGCAGTATTCCCAGTATTCGGGATTCCCGAACAGTAGTGCTAGATCTCCAGTTACATTTAGTAAAAAATCGATGTTTTCTTTTTGCATATACGTACAGTTTTATATTCT
>CM052264.1:380710-456299 GCA_028455795.1 Lasioglossum marginatum | reverse complement strand
TTTCAATTTTTAGTCTTATTTTTTATATTATGGTTATAATATTCGAGTACAATGTAGCACAAACTTAGCATAACTCAGCACAACTGTTAAAATTAGTTAATTCCACAAGTGGGGGGCTAACTTCTAGGAGACTCACTATCCATATTTCTCCCATATCTTAATCCAGATCTAAACCTAAACCTAAATTCTGAATGTCATGTACAATGGAAAGATTATGCGAATAGAGTGAGTTGTGGTTAGATCGTGGGAGGGGGCGGAGAGTTTTATGCAATTATCTCGGAAACTAAATCCAAGCGACGGGTGGATGTATAGAGAAAAGTTGTTCAGAATGTTGTCCTTGACAACATATGTCAAGGTCAAGGTCATCCGAGGTGCCTCCCCTAAACGTAATATTTACCATTATATCTATTGAAGATATTTAGAAACAAGCATACTCCAGGAAGTTATGATAGTTCTTTGTTTGAAGTGGATAGTATTCTACAGTAATTTCTCAACTAATTTAGCTTTAGACCACGCCCCCAAAACTTTGAAACCGGCAATACCGTTTCTGTAAAGCCTTCTACAACTTCAAATGTTAGCGTCTTCTATTGACTTAAGTTCTTGTTGTAGCCAACTGAGTACAGCAGACCGCAGCATACAGACAAACAGCTAAGCTCGTGACAGTAAGTGAGCTAGAAGAAGCCACAAATATTAATTGTAAAATATCTTCTTTTGGACGAAAATATTATGTGTGCATCTTATATTATTTTAGAATATGTTTATTCCATTAATTTTTTAATCAAGAAGAGCTTAATTAATCGGTATTATTTTGGCACAGAATTAATATCCGAATTATTTCGCTGTGTGTTTTATGAATAATTTTTAGTTTATCTGATAAATCGGTTGCTGTTGGCGATAGAAATAAATGTGTCAGACGAAACTTGCATGGTTTCCATGTTAACAGTTTTTTGTAGGTGGACGCGTAGACTCTTACGCATATGACTGAAGGTCATTCAAGATCGTTAAAGATCCACTGCGATGGAAAGTTGTATTCTACTTTGCAACAGAATATATCATTTTTGGAAAATCGATATTTTTCTGATTTATCAAAGGTACATAACCCCTTAAATATGTACAGCAATTTAGCCTTAACATTCAGCATTTTCCGACTGGTAGAATAACATTGTTATAAGTCACGAGACTTGCGTGATACAGCATTCTCTCCGTAACTGTATAAATTTTATTTTGGGAGACAAAAGATTGCAACTTTTCTAATTTTTTTCATGAAACTTTTACCATCGTATTCGTCTCGTTTTTCTAATTAAAATGGTGCTTGTGTAATAAGTAATTAATTAGTTAATCGATGTGACAGTTACGGAGATACAGTAAATCCTCTATAATCGCAAATGCCTCGGGAAGGTACGTTTGCAAAGTTCGTAGACGGACACTATTCTTTTGAGTTTCGAAGACCGAGCCGAATGTAGAGAAGGATAGCGCGTGTAAAGAGAGACCGCGCGCGGCCGAAGCGACTGCGACTCTCCGCGTTTCTTTCTTTCCAATACGCTGTCCTTCCTTATGCCCGAAACTGTCATCCTCAATTAAACCACTAAACACAGCTGAAATTATATCGTGTTTCGTATTATTTTAATCAGAAAAATGCCACAAATATATTGGTGAAAGTTTCATAAAAAAATAAGTAATAATAAAAAATTGTTATATTGGTATTACATTGTGAGGACGCGCGGGCCTTTGAACTGTGTCGGCGACTGCGACTCTCCGCGTCGCATTAGTAGTGGTTCACACCGATATACCCGAGATCAGATTACTACAATGGAGGGGATATTTTTTTGCATTTATCGTGTACCACCTTTTTGCGACTGTAGAGGAGTTACTGTACTACTATACGCTGAGCCAGAGTCGCCATATTAAGACTTGTGTCTCCACTAGTTTTGTTCTATTTTGTTCCACTAGAATTGTTCCAAATAATTCAAAAAGAATTTTTGCAAAGTTTGAGTGCTCAAGCAAATAACGGGAAAACGTGCCCCAAATGGATTAAACATTAAAATAATTAATTTAATGCTCGTAAAATCGTTTTTCTCCAATATCTTCTAAACTATTTACCGTGTTGAAAAATATGTTATACAAAACCTGTAGATCTGGACAGGCTGTCTTTTATGTCGTATTACTTTGTTTCGTAAAACAAACGGTTTTCGAAAAAATTGAGAAAAACGTCGGACCAAAATTCAAACATTTTTTCTGAAATTTGAAAATCGAAGTGTGTTATCATTATCTTTTATCAATAAATGTTAGCCAAAATTGTGTATTTTTTTTGAACTTGCGGAACTTTCTTTTAATTGCAGATTTTTTTGCCGGAGATTCTATACAGGTTGTTCAACTTCAGGTGGGAGAAAATTTAAGGGGTGGTTCTCAATGATAATGAATAAAACGAAAATGAAGAATAAAAAAATTGCGATTTCGGCTTCGAAATTTCGGCGGAAATGATGATAGAACAATTTTCGGCGACTCGCAAAAAAATTGTTTACCATTTTAATGTCACTCTCTACCTTACCGACAAAAATTTTTTGTACGATTAGGCTGGGTTAGGGTTGGGTTAGGTCTGGACGAGGGGACCAATGGGTATGGGGCTCTCCAATGGTGACTTTGATCCATTGGAGGGTATGGCCACAGTGGTGCCGGTCCATATCCTAAATCCTCTTGCTCCACCTCCACGTGGTGATCCCTGAGCACGTTTCGGCGTGTGCTAATGGAGCAAGGGGCACTGTGTTCTGGTTGTGGAGGGTTAACAAATAATCCAAGCTAGTGCAAACTGTCCACACAAGGTACAGGATGTGGGACACGTGCCATTGCACTTTTCAGGAGACTGCAAGAGCGCGAGGTTAAGTCACTCCAACTTCGCTCGATCAAATGTCGGTCACAATGGCACTTGTCACGTAATTCCTACACTACGTGTTCGGAAACTACAGGTTGTAGAACATATGCCACTGGACTTTTCGGGAGACTGCAAGAACGCGAGGTTAAATCGCTCCCCCATTAGTGCGGACTCGGTAAGGAATCAGAAATCAATAGAGGGAGACAAACCTGAAGGATGACAGCTGACCCGCTGAAAAAAAAACTATAGAAACGGAAAAAACGAAATAGGAGGGTTAACAAATAACCCAACTATTACAAACCCACACAAGGTACAGGATGTGGGACACGTGCCATTGGACTTTTCAGGAGACTGCAAGAGCACGAGGTTAAGTCACTCCAACTTTGCTCGATCAAATGTCGGGCACATTCCACGTAATTCCTAATCCACGTGTTCGGGCCAAGACGGAACTACAGGTTGTAGAACACATGCCATTGGACTTTTCGGGAGACTGCAAGAACGCGAGGTTAAATCGCTCCGACTTTGCTCGATCAAACGTCGGTCGCAGTGGCGTGGACTCACAAACTGAAAAAAAGGGAGAGAATGATTCTGCCTTATACGCTTCCATGACATGGATCAGGAGATCGGACCGGCTCCCCATTAGTGCGGACTCGGTAAGGAATCAGAAGTCAATAGAGGGAGACAAACCTGAAGGATGACAGCTGACCCGCTGAAAAAAAACCTATGGAAACGGAAAGATCAAATAGGAGGGTTGATAGAACAAACCCAAAGGTACAGGACGTAGGTCACGTGCCATTGGACTTTTCAGGAGACTGCAAGAACGCGAGGTTAAATCACTCCAACTTTGCTCGATCAAATGTCGGTCACAGTGGCACACTACTCCTAAACCACGTGTCGGTCGCAATGGCGTGGAACTGGGCAAATTGTAAACGGAAAACAAACCTTAATGGGGAACAGTTTGATGCACGGAGCCTAGAGCTGAACATCCACTGAAACCTGAGGACGATGGTCATGCCCGAACCAAACAGCCATAATTCCTAGTATGTCTTGAGCCCTCCACTCTCACCCCAATGCGCGGTAGGCACGGCAAGTGAAGACCATATGGAACCGATATTTCGGAATCTACTGAAATTTCGTCGAAGTCGGATCTGATCCCAAGTTGAAATTAGCTTCTTCCCAACGAATTGTATTTCGCGGTCCTTTGATCCTTGCAAGCCCATATAGAGTATTAGAGTAGGGTTGAACCCTAACCTAATCATAAGGGGTGTCAGGGAAGGGTGTGGATAAGTCTCTGGTGTAGCTGGAGACAGAATAGGGATATAGAACTCAAAGACACATGTGATGGTTTTATGGTGAAGTGGGGGGAGCCAAAAAGGGCAGGTGAGGCATACCTGCAGGTCCGAAGGTGAGGGGTCCGACGTCCGCCACGAGCCGTAAAAAAGCTCAAAAATTCTCAGTAATAGGTAGAATGGCCTACTCACCAATGACGACCTTCCCTGTCTAGTAGATCGACCACTCTGCAAGGTTGCCCGGGCTATAAAAAGCAGAGTCTGGAGATTGAACGCAGTGGAAAACGCAACCCATAGAGGGCCGAGGGCCGGCACCGCAAATACTGAAACCAGCGTAAGCAGCCGGTGTACGTTAAGGAAGCGGGGAGTGCCGTTCACTCCTCCTCGGCTAAACACGTACTACTAACTAACTAATTAGGTCTGGGTAAGGTCTGGCTCGGAATTTTAAAATGGTAAAAATTTTTTTTTCGAGTCGCCAAAAATCTTTCTGACAATCATCATTTTATCAAAAAGAAATCTACTCTCAAAATTTTATTCAATTCTGAGCATGGACGTCTTCGGAAGTTTCGCCGCAGTATTTTTCGAGGAATTGAGGTCAGCTTCAATTTTTTTAATGGAATGCTATATATCTTTTTAACATATAAAAGTGGTTGTCAGAACGAATTGATAAATTAATCGAATCATTTTGTCATGTAAATTCGCTCCATTTGCGACTTTACTATTGATTCGAATCACCCTGTATATTTCATTTGTTAACGTTCTTGGACAGAAGCATTCGAACCTTTTCGTGAGTTACTGTATGTATCTAGGATCAACGGGTTTGGACGCTGACCGAATTCAGCGATAACTGCACTGACGTGTATCGAAGTGCCCATTCGCCATGCGATTTATTGTACGAGTTGAATAATATCGTTCGATGTGTTTGTTTCAAATGTAAACGTCACGTGTTAAGGTTTATCATGTCTGTCATTAAACGTTGAACTACAACATTAACGATTAACAAATTAAACTATTTACGAATGTGGATCCTTTTCATGGTTGAACATATTATACAGGGTGTCCCATTTAAATCGACCAGTCGAATATCTCCAGAACTGTTGATGATACTGAAAAATGTTCTAGTGTAGAAAAATGTGTAGAGGCCATATTATGAAGGTCAACTATGTTTTTTTTTAATAGAATCCTATATTTTTTAATGCACTACTAATAATAAAATAATATATTATTATTAAAATAATGATTTTCCGATATAAGTGATTTAGTACTTTTATGCAGGACGTAGGGAATAGCATCGAGTAGTGCATTAAAGAATATAGGATTCCATTAAAACAATACAAAGTTGACCTTCATATGACCTCTACGCGTCTACATAGAAAAAGATATCTACATCGGAAGTGTGCTCCCTGATATTGTTTAACTTTTGTCTCAAACATGTTTTAGAATCGTTAACAGTTTCGGAGATATTCGACTGAGTCAATTTAAATGTGACACCCAATATGCACAGGGTGATTCAGCTAAATGTGCCATCTAAATTACATGTAAACTATTTAGTATATGAAAAAATTGTTGCAACGAAAGTTGTATGGTTTGAAGAGTAGCGTGCAATGTAGTAATAATTTTTTTTCTATTTTGTTTCTTTATCGAGATACAAATTCACTTCGAGTTTCTTTATTGTAAAAGATAAATTTGAATTTCGTGGTTAAAGAGAGAATTGACCCTTGAATAAAAAACTATGAAGATATAAGGGATGAAAAACTAATACATAGTTACTGAGATGTTCTCTATATGTAGAGATGTACGGCAACCCGGGAATTCCCGAATCCCGATGTCGGGAACGGGATGGGAAACCTCGTATCATGTCGGAACGGGATCCCGTGTATGTTCGGGCTTTCCCGAGAATACTTGGGATTCCCGGGGTGTTCGGGTTTCCAGTGAATTTTTTCGGGATTCCCGGGCGTGTTCGGGTTTCCCGAGAATATTCGGAATTCCTGGGGGTGTTTCCCGTGAATTCTTTTGGGATTTCTAATACTGTACGGAATCTTTTAATATTGCTTTTTAGTCTTTATCTATGCTAGAAGAGTCTTCTATATAATTTCGTTTTACGAAATATCGTGTAAAGAGAAGTTACGCGTACAGTTGCCATCGTAAAAACAGTAAATATAATATTACTGGTTATTTATTACGAACGCCATTGTGCTTTACACAAAACACTTTTATTATACGATGAATAAGCTAAACTGCTTTATATGTACAGACTATATGATATTGTGAAGCATATTCAAGCGGCATATTAAGGGTAGTGTCTACTCCAGCAGACGACAATCGCGCGTGAATGTGTATGCGTGCACATAGCGCTAGACACATATACGTACGCGAGGATTGCAAGGGTCCGGGATTTCACTTCTGATACGGCAATAATGCAAAGACAGGATTTCTTAGTAGCCTATCCTAAAATCCTATATCCTATAACCTAAAATCGCTAGATAAAAGATCAATCTCGGGTGCTATTTAGTTCAAGTCCTATTTTTACGTTTACGCGGCGTAATTGTCATTATTCGGCTGCATGTCGCGGAGTCGCGAGAAGCAATGTGACAGGCGACAATGCTGCCGCCTATCGTGGCTGTCGATATGCAGCCGAATAATGACAATTATGCCGCGTAAATGTAAAAATAGGACTTTTGAGCCAAATAGCACCCTAGATTGATTTTTCTTTGACTTTGATACAGACATGTATAAAAGACTCGGAGCGCAATAAAAAATCAGTCTTGGGTTTGGAATCAAACAAATACGTTTCTTTGACTCCCTACTTGACTGTTTCCCTACTCCGTATCGTCTTACGATTCGCGATACGTTTAAATCACAGTAACCTCGTTAATTTCGTATAGTGATATCGCTACGGCCTCTCCTATACCCCTCCAACAAACGCGATATCGGTAATGATACTCCGGATCAGTTTTAGACAATTAATTTTTCTACGTCACGAATAATTCCCGTGACATTTTGGCGATCCTGCTAGGATCCAACGGTCACTTCGCTAAAGACAAATTGGGATTCTAAAGCGATCTACGGAGCTTGACGACCCAAGGACTACGTGTGCCACGTCATTCAGCAGACGCCACGGATCGAACATTTTCAGCTAAAAAGAAAAAAAGAAATATATATACAAAGAACAATGAGCAATCCGACAGTTACGACCCCGTCAAACTCTGACATCCTGTCACGACTCGATGCCATATTTGACCATTTACGGTAACAAGACGACCGAATTGATCGATTAACCAACGCTATGAAAACAATAAACAGCGAAAGAAAAGAGCAAGCAACTGAACTAAAGAAGCTGGGAGTGTTGACTGTCACCGAAGAAGAGCGGTCCCACAGAAGCACAGAAGAAGAAGATTATATCACAAATGACAACGACGACACCGCATCTGACACATCCCGACGTTAACCACTGACAAACAACCATGGAAATTAATAACACCACGCAAGCCAGCAAAGTACTTCGAGTAGTCGAGACGCTATACGGTAAAGACGACATCGGAGTAGAAGAATTCATCGAAACATGTAAATTCGCACGAAGCAAATGCTCTGAGCCGGATATGCTGTTACGCATGATTATTACCGGAAAGATTACGGATCAGGCAAAGAGGAGCATACGCTTCTGCCGAATACATACTTTTGAGGAACTCTACGATGCCTTAAGGAACCAAATTTCTGTTCCTACCACCGTAAGCGGCAGTCGAAACCGACTACATAACATTAAGCAAGGTATGACCGAAAGTGTGCAATCCTACAGTTCACGATTCCGGCAAGCGCTTAGCGAGCTAGAATACGCAATCCAAGCTAAACATCGCAATCCGACAGCTCGTAACATTGCACTCGACCAAGAAAATGCCGAAGCACTGCGTATGTATCCAATCAATCTGCGATGCAACATAGGACAAATAATTATCCCTATGCGACCAAAGACTATCTCCGAAGCACAGAGCGAAGCTACAAACATGGAACTCTGGCTACGTCAATCCAACAGCCGCGCACTATGAACGTTCCACCAAGGCCACAGCCAATTCGAGGGTACTTTGCACGGCCAAACCCAGCCGACAACAACACTGCCGTTAGACCATCGGTTACGTTATCACCAAGGCACCTACCATCTGCGAACATTGCGGAAAGTCGGGACACACAAAAACGACTTGCTACCAACTCAAGCCGAAAAATTTTTACTCACCTTAGAACGGGAAACTATCACCCCGTCGCATCCACAGACTCGAGACCATCGACAACCATCTATCAGAAGCTACAGAATTAACTACATCCCAGGAGAGCAGTCAGTATTCTGCCTATTCCAAGGAATATCCAAACGAGGAAGACTCCTACTGGACATAGGAGCAGGAGCCAATATCATCAAACGAGGATTTGTAAAAAACTATACACCTTTACCACAATCTTAACATATACGACTCGGCAATAACGAACACGAAATAACTGATACGACCGAACTATTTTCCCTTCGACAAACACACGAATTCCTCATTGTCCCTGACGATTTCCCATTAATTGAAGACGGAATTCTTGGACTTCCCTATCTTAAAAAATACGAATATTCCATATACAACGATTACCTACAGCTTAACGAATTTAGTTATTCATTACAGACGACGCCAACTGAAGTAGAGATACAACCAAACAAGGTCACCTCACGGTTTTGTAAAATCAACGATGACATTACGAGGGTTTGCTTGATCAATACTGGTAAGCAGAACACGCACATTACAAATTTAATTGAATATGAAAATAACATTGATAGAATCCACGAACTTACATCTAAATTACGACTTGATCATGTTGAATCCTGCATGCGAAAACGACATTTTTGCATTAGATACCGATCCACTATCTTGTACTTCACTGACGCAACATACAATTGTATTAAAGAACCAAAAACCTATTAATATAAAATCATACAGACCACCGGAATGCCATAAAGCAAAAATCCACCGACAAATGAACGAAATGTTAGACAAAGGAGTTATAGAACCATCGGACTCTCCCTTTAACGCTCCAATGTGGGTAGTACCCAAGAAACGCGACGGGCAAACAAAAATGGCGAATCGTAATTGACTTTCGTAAACTCAACGAGCAAACTAACCAAGACGCATACCCACTACCAAACTCCGATAAAATATTACATTTAGGCAACGCAAAATTCTTCTCGGCACTCGACCTTTTATCCGGTTTTCACCAGATCTCCATGCATACAGATTGCAAAAAAACACTGCTTTCTCGACATCCGACGGACACTTTCATTATAATAGGATGCCTTTTGGGCTTAAAAACGCTCCTGCCACATTTCAACGAATGATGGTCATGGCCCTACACGGATTAATTGACAAATATTGTTTTGTATACCTCGATGACATAATAATTTTTGGTAGCACCCTTGAAGAACATAATAGAAACCTCGCGATCGTTTTTCAAAGACTAAGAGAAACAGGACTTAAACTACAGAGTGATAAATGTGAATTTTTAAAACCCGAACTCGAATATCTAGGACATGTAGTAACAAAAGACGGAGTAAAACTCAATCCGGAAAAATTAGACGCCATTAAAAACTTTAAGATCCCCACCACCGTGACCCAAGTAAAATCTTTCTTAGGACTCACAGGATACTATCGCAAATTTATTAGAAACTTTGCTAAATTTTCGAAGCCACTCACTGACCTAGCGCAGAAAAACGTTCCTTTCCATTGGACTCAGAAACAACAAGATTCTTTTGGTTATCTAAAAACGAAACTTTGTGAAACACCCATTCTATGTTACCCAGATTTCACACAGACTTTCTCTTTAACTACAGACGCCAGCAATGAAGGAATTGGGGGTACTCTCCCAAAATGACCATCCCTGCTGCTATATATCTCGAACCTTAAATTCGGCTGAAAAAAATTATACTTATACCACCGAGAAAGAATTGCTCGCAATTGTGTGGGCTATTAAACGCCTACGACAGTACTTACTCGGAAGAAAATTTATCATTCAAACCGATCACCAAGCTCTAAAATGGCTACACAATATACGCGATCCCTCTTCCAGGCTCATGCGGTGGCGCCTGAGACTCGAGGAGTACGAATACACAATTGAATATAAAAGGGGGAAAGAGAACAGTAGCGGACGCCCTTCTGACTTCATCCTCTAAAAATCACCGGCAATGTCTCTTTCCACAAAACCGTTAAAATTGTATTAGCTCCCGACACACGAAAAACTGAAGGCAATTCATCCGATACGGAAGATCCATGCAACCCCCAAGAAATCTTATGGTTAGAATACGACAATTGGAAAGCCCAGCCTACCGCGGCTCCTATACAAATATCTGCTAACAGACCACATTGGATACAATTAACCACCGACTTGCTAGACCTATACGACGAAGAACAATGGTTAGTCAAAATTCACGATCTAATGGCACTTTAAAAGGACAAGACCACCCTTTGTAAGGGTGTCTTAAGTAAAGGCTTTGAACCAATTCAAATAACTGAAATTCAACTCATGCTAAGATTCCTTATGAAACATTATCCTGATAAAAAATTACGTTTTGCACAAGAACCATCTAGAGAATACACTAATGACGAGAAAAAGCAGATTCTCTTCGAAAATCATGATAACGCACAACATTTAGGTGAAAATAAAACTATAGAACGCGTAAAAGAACGACATTACTGGACTAACATTGACCGAGACATATGCGAGTATATAAAGAAATGTGACATTTGTCAAAGAAACAAATTGACGCGAATACGACCCCGTGAAGAAAGTATTATACCCGATACACTTCAGAATTCTAATGATAAAATAGCACTTGACATTATTGGCCCATTGGTTACAACCACCAAGGAAATCAATTTATCCTCTCAATCCAAGACTGTTTAACCCAATCACACACATTGTACGGAACCAGACAGTCATGATAAAATCTATAATTAGCAGCAACGACTTCAGGCGTTTAACACAAATATTAGACAATAATACGAATGAACTGGCCAATGCATGTAGCGATCAACTACTAGGAAGATATCTCATAATATTAGAAGCCATGATATCCGACCTAACAGCAAAAATAAATGATTTCTATCTTACGCTTATAGCTGGAAAACGCGGAATTATTGACATTACCTTAATGAACATAGATTGTTTAGGATTCGAAAAATTCCCGCAAATGGTAATTCCGCGAACGTCGTTACGTTATACGGCATCGCGGGAGCGCTACACGAGACAGCGACGAAAATTGCGTGTCGACCGCTCATCTCAATAATATTTGGCTTGTTGTCTTCGACACAGAGAACACAACACACTTGATCGTGAGACATCGCACACGTTACACGCGTTCATCGCTTTACTGTACATTTTACATGCCGATCACCTCGTGTTCATTGTCGAGTTGCCGGATTCAGCGTTTGTCAATGCGTACGCGTCTATCGCGTTAAATCTTATTGCCGGAGTGTTAAACGACTGTTCAAAGAACAAAATAAAGAAAACCGCTCGGTTGTGCGTTCATCATGAATTGATTCCTTCTGTATTCGTCGATCACTATATATCTTCGTCAGAATAGTCCCGGTTATCCTCCTGATCATTCTGGTCAAAACATAGATGATTTTTTGAAAGCATACAATAACGTTCAGAAAAACTTAATACTACATCATATAGACGGAAAACCAGAGAATTTCCAAATTCTAATCGATATCAGTAAACTCAAAACACAGATCTCAAATGGAAAGATAATATATAATCGTGCCGATTCTAGAAGAACAGGAGTGGGAAATTATCCGATACTACGCTATACCGCATAAAATTAATAATGTGTTTTTTGCACCCATATTAGATCACGACACTGTGCTACAACAACACAATTCCAAAATAATAATTGACAAACAGTACATATACGACTATTGCAGAGACAGTTCAATAGGGCTCATTTGTGAACGAACACAACCCACGATTACACCCATCGATTTAACCCAAGAAACGATTACACTACAGGATGTCAAACAGCTCAAAAAGATTACACTGCCTGTGGTACAGCCATATTCCGAATCGACGACATCACTTTCATACCAATGCATACGCCAAACAAATACATAGCGATCCCTAAAGACAGTATAGCCATCCAGACATTTTGCAATAACAATAAGAAAATAGAAATTTCGAAACCCGTAATTCAATCGATTGCCTACTAACTTATAACAATAATGTAATGAAGATTGGAAGAAAGACACTGGAGACTAAAATAATTACCACTAACTACACATTGGCTATTAATTTTACAAACGACGAAATTAAACTATTAAACGACTATATTCCAAAAGCTCCAAAAATCACTCCAAACTTCAATAACTTCAGGGACTCTTTAGACTTAATGTATTCACGATTGGAAAGGAATATTGTTACGGATAACGAACAGATGTTCAAGATCATCTCTGGCAGGAACCGTCCTAGATAAACGCACAGAGCTACCCTAGTTTAAATTCATATACATATCTGTTTAGTTTCAAACCAAAACATACGCACGACCAACTGGACGTTGACAAAATACGAATGTGACTCAGGGGTACTAACAAGTACCATCCGTTCATTTCAAGGCTTCTGACAAATACCAGCCGTCATTACAGGGGTATATAAGCCCTTGCATTTCTATTCTCGGAGGTTAATACTTTTGTAGTCACGAATCGTGTCGCGTCGTGCTGTATCTCGTCAACTTCCAGTGAGATCGGGCTAAAGTTCCCCTTCGTATCAACGTTAACCGTATAGATTCCGCGATTAGGCATTTCTAAAGTTGCTACGAGACCCCCGCATTGCCAGTGCGTCAAAACCGAGCATTCTAGTTAGGTAGTAATCTTATCTTTCTATTCTATTCTATTCTATTCAATTCTATCGCGACATCTCCACAAATGTATTTTTACTTTAGATTACGACAATATATTTGTGTTTATTGGTCATTCTGTACAAATTCATTAAACCCACAATTATCGTCCAATATCCTAATCGAATAGTTGAACGTCCCCACACGATACAATCTTACCGCTCGGATTGTATCAATTAGATTATACTTGTTACGAGGACCACTAATTTTCCTAGCGACTCCCTGACAATCGTATCAGGTTCGTTCGCGACTTCCCAATCGTCCACACAAAGATTTATCCAACCCCCCCCCCCCCCCCAGTGGTTCCCCCCTCTCGCATTGGGTTCGTCCACGAAAGCTATATTGTCCTAGCGGCTCCCTGACAATCGTATCAAGTTCGTCCGCATCCTAACAGTTCCCTGATTTCGCATCAGGTTCGTCTGTGCTCTCATCCAACCCACAAGCGGCTCCCTGATTACACATCAGGTTCGTCCGCATCCTAACGGTTCCCTGACAATCGTATCAGGTTCGTCCATGCCTTCATTCAACCTCCCAGCGGCTCCCCAATCTCACATTGGGTTCGTCCGCGTTGTTCTACAACCTCCTAGCAGCATCTAGCAAACCTAGAGGCTCCCTGACAATCATATCAGGTTCGTCCTCGCCGTCTATAATCCCAGCGGCTCCCCAATCTCGCATTGGGTTCGTCCGCGCACCTGAACTAACAAATTGAGATCATATTCCTAGGGTAATAACCCTTCGCCGGCCACTCGTGCTGCTCGCGGCCCTGGCTCGTAACAATATACTCAAAATTGCCGGTTGGATCTCATTAGGTCTCATAACATTGTATATTCTTCGCAAAATAGAACTATTTAAGTATATATCGAATTTAGTCCCCAGAAACTTCTGTCTCAAAATTTGTTGCAACAAAATTAAAATGGAAAATGTAAACACAACCAGAAGTGCATCCTCTGAATGCATACCAATGGATATCTACGCAACCATAGAAGACTTCCCAACACCTGTGCGGAAAGTCGTGCGATTTGGAGACCAAATCAAAGCTAAGAAGGGGGGTGTGAAGCATATTCAATCGGCATATTAATAGCCAGATTCCGCACACGACACCTGCGATATGCAACATGCGACCCATCACCATCTAAGATACTTGACACCCCTTTGTTCAGAGCTGGCCTGGTAACAACACTTTGATACAGACATGTATAAAAGATTCGGAGCGCAATAAAAAGTCAGTCTTGGGTTTGGAATCAAACAAATACGTTTCTTTGATACTTCCCTACTCCGTATCGTCTTACGATTCGCGATACGTTTAAATCACAGTAACCTCGTTAATTTCGTATAGTGACATCGCTACGGCCTCTCCTATATCTCTCGAACAAACGCGATATCGGTCAGTGATACTCCGGATCAGTTTTAGACAATTAATTTTTCTACGTCACGAATAATTCCCGTGACAATAATCAAATGAACACATGAGGACGTCTTATAAGAGAGTGAGATCAAGAGAACACACACACACATACACAGGTACAAGAGTGTAAGCCACGATTACGAGAGTTACCTCATGGAAGGAACTACAATTACTTTCTATAAAAATATGCATTTGCATAAACATCCGCTGTCTAGTTATAAATTATCAAGTTAAATAAAACTTGATGTTTTATTTAGATAAATCTAACATTATGGTCATATTCAAGAAAACGAGACACGTTCTCGAATCCCAGCATTTTAAGAACATTTTCGGGAATACCGGAACATTTTCGAGAATACCCGAACAGTTCAAGGTCCCGTCCCGATCCCGAAGATCGTTCCCGTTCCCGTTCCGTCGCAGTCCCGCACACCTCTAGTTCTCTATAAATGATTTTTAATTAATGCTCAATATGTCGACGGAGCGTGATGAAACTTTTTGTCAAGAAACAGGGACTAAATAGGGATTTAAAAATATAAAGAAATATGAATTCTCTAACTTGACATGGAGATTGCTGTAAGATGAGTAATACAATGGGACATATGATTGAAATAACAATTTTGTTATATGTATAAGGATTCGGTTTTTAGAAAATTAAATTTTGAATTTATGAAGTGTACATAAGTGTTTACTTATGTATACTTAAGTTTAACATGTGTACAAAAGGTATACATGATAAATCATAATTAAATGATGCTTTATTCAATAACGTGAAGCACGTACATATCTGATGAATTTCTAAACTTAATTTTTTCAAAAGCGAAGTCTGAGATGAAAAACTGTTTTTCGATATACATTTAAGAAAGAATTGTATGTTGTTAATTAAACAATCATTATCAAATATTAAATATTAATTAAATGTAACTGTAATCTATCGGCGCCACGTAGTGGTAACGCTTAGCGTGCCCACCGCGTCCTTTTGATAGAACGATTTTGTAACTCGCACAAACACGTACCTTGTACCAGCTTATTTAAATATACAGTATTATTTTATACCAGTTCACTAATTGGTTATCCAATGGGTACACCACAATAATATTATTATTATATGCAGTAGTACCGCATTATTTTGTGGAAAGAAATTAATTACAGTGTGATATATTGTACTATGCGTTATTTGTACTAGATAAAATCAATATTGTAATGACTAATGAGGTTGCACCTGCAAACATCACTCTTTGAATTGTATATTTAATGCGTTCACGCTAATTATATGCTCAATTACGTATTATTAGGACGTGTATTTGCATTACAGCTACAGTCCATATTTTACATTGATATATGTATTAGCACATTATCGGCAATCGACTCGATATCATGCCAAATTGTTATTTTAGTCTCACGTATGACGGGTATAATTCATGAAAAATGCGTCATAATAATACTGCTCGCAAGAGATAGTATGGATACATTTTCGAATCTACATACGTTTATTTTATTTTTTATTATTTCCATTACATGATTTTTTGTAAATATTGAGTCATAATATAAATTCGTTCGGCCCCAAATATAAATAAAGTGAAGTCTTGATCTAAGAAAAACCGCCGGATGAGTGCTGTTTGTTAGATCGTGTAGTTCTACTATTTCTTTATGGCCGTACCGAACGTAGAAAAGGATAGTACGTGTAAACACGGACCGCGCGGCCGAAAACTTTTAAAAACATTTTATAACGTTGTATACATTTAAACAGTGACCAAAAGGACATTGTTAATGTTGCGAGTATTTTTCAATTTATTTTAGAAGGTAAGGGCTGAGGCAAAATATAACAACGTGCCACGGGACAGGGTAAACCTCCTTTGTACGGAAACCGTTATAAAAAGTACCATAGTGGACATAGCGTTTGGCTGAGAAAATAAAATATTTACACAAGAATCGATGTGTCGCTATACCTCGTTCAACGAGACAAGGCAGTAAAGTACCAGCGTCCGTCCTTTGCCTACCTGAGAAGGGAAACATCAACTCTGTCGCACTTGAGCGGCTATGTTTATGTTAACTACCTGGTCTCGTTGGACAAAATAGAGTGATCCTCAACGGGAACGATCTTTTTACAAAAAAGTTCAAAGGCGGACAGTATAACCCAGGCTTGGGCTACTCCTTTCCCGCTGTCGCACAGTGGCGAGTTCGACTGAAATCGTGGCCAAAAGTAAAAAATTTTTTTAGTAATTTAAAAATCTGTATAACAGTACTTTATTTATAAAGTGCCCGAGCACGTTTTTTTTTGTTAGATCTTGACTTCTGTCGGGGATACCACAAGTTAAAAGTTGATAGTTTTAAAAGATCGTCATTTTCAACCATAATTGAAATTACGTTTGAGATTTATTATCGCACTGTAACGCTAGTTTATCATTCTTGCTATTGTCGAGCATGACCTAATTTAATATAATATCTGATTCAAGAGAGAGAGAGAGAGATTGTTTTATTTCGCTTGTTAAAGCTTAGGGAGAAGAAAAAGAGAAATCTCTACACATCTATTCCATTTCATTAACAAAGTTCATAGTTTTGTAAAAGAAGCTGTTAAGGCTATTAAAGAAGTGTATGTTTCATTTACCTGCGACCTTATCAGTTATCGCCATTTCCTTAGTGACGAACTGCGACCCATCTTCTGTGATATAGAACTACGCTCTGTGTATTAACTACGCTCTTTGTTATCCGATTCCGAAGTTCTTGAACATTATTTGATTGATGTGTCGTATACAACGTAGAAATAATTTTTCATTAAACTACGTTTGCAAAAAATTTTCGAGTTTTAGGTCATTTCAAGGTCATATAGTATACTACACTGTTGAATTCGTCTCGACGACGGCAACAATCCCATGGTGTCCAAAACATATGGTGCCATTTAAAAAAGTTAAAAGGACCTTTACTTTTAAACGTAAAAAGCATTTTTTTAGATTTAAGAATATGGGAACATGTGGCTCACCATGTACAGATAAAATTTTGTCGGAAACATTCGTTAATTGCACTACCGGAAATGCCTAAACAATGGTGACAAAACTTAATGAGAACACCCTGTATAGGCTCCTAATCTTCCTATAAGAGCCAAGAACAGGCCGTGGAGATAGGCCGCAGAATGATTCCCCGCTGAATGCGGACAGCGGGCCAGCGGGGGACCATAATCTACGGCACTGCGAGGTGTGAGGAAGGGACCAAAGTGGCCTCTGAGCGGTGGGGTTTTAGTGGGTATGTCTTCGCCTTAGTTTTATTTCGGCAAGGTGAGCCCCACCGCTCTTAAACAAAAAAATGGCTCCTAATCACCCCCTCCTAGACTCAAGGAATTATGTGGGGAGGATCCAGGAGTAGGGAGAGGAGTCGTCTGCGGCTAAAAGCTGCCCAGGCCTTGTATAACCAAACGAAAGTCTACATAAAGGAATGATATTGAAAAAATATTGTACTATTTTATATTTTGGAAAGCTGGCAGAGACCTGCAGATAGAGATTAAAAGTGTTACGGAATTTTTCTGTATGGTTTCATTTAAAACAATGGACCGTAAAATGTTTTGGAAAAACGTTTCCATAGTATAAATTCCACTGGGATGAATGCGACTGGAATTGAAATGGTCTACAAACAAAAGCTTTAGTTTCAATAGAATTTATACAGAGTGGTTGAATTTTAAAACTCGAAATCTTTTTAATGAACGTTCTAAAATAACTTGTTTCCATAGAGCACTTTTATTATACAGATTTTAGAAACATTCCTGAGAATAATAATTACTTCAAATAAAATATTCTTCACGAAATTTAATTATTATTTATACATGTTCGGGATTCGAATAGCAGCATTTCTCGGCTGTTATGTTCACCGTCGAGCATCGTTCGCTCCGACTTTTTCTACCCTGTTTAGAGTCAAACAGCGATCATCCGTTACCGTCGAGCGAGAACGCCAAGTCTGTGTCCGCGCCCGTAACATACCAATACTTGTCTAAATTGTTGTCTCCCAGAAATCATGCGATCGAGTATGAACCAATCATCTGTAACCACGCCGTCAGCGCGAAGAATATTTAAGGATCTTTCCTTGTCGGAGCCTCGGCTCTTGCCTCAGTTCTCAGCACGATTGCAAACGCTCTTCTTCGCCAGTACGCACCGAGATTTCAACGCGCTGAACACAGTTAACTTTTCTCAATACGCGCGGTGGTACAGTACGATCGAACGTTTCCTTTTTTCGATCTATCGGAAAATCACGTTTTCCCACTAGCGTTACGTTACAGCTCGGTATGCAATTCGTCACTGCTTTAGACACGGCTATATGCTTATCCGTCAAGTTCTGGTAGCCTTTACGACTTTGGGAGTCCCCTCACCAGAAATTCGGCGAGCGATTTTCATTCAACTGAATAATACTGTTCTCCGCTTCAGCGGATTAATCGATTTTTGTCTATTTCTTCACGCCGTCTCGCTTCCTCGTTTCGCGTCGCGTTCCGTGCTTCTGCTTCGCGGCAAGATCTCCTTCGCACGCGTCAAGATATCCGTTCGCGGCGGTTCCGTTCAGGCACCGCTCAAGATCTCCGTCGCGATCCGACGGCAGAAACCACGGCACATGCAAGATCTCCGATCCGTAATAAAGCGACTCGCGCGGCAAGTGCAGTTACAAAGAAATAAAGTACAGTGTTCCACAGATATCCGCAGTATAATTTCTCTCTCTCCCAAACTCCTTGTCTTTTTCTCGCGCGCTCACGTCTGAGTGGTCCCGGCATCAGGCGCCTCCGACAGACGGTCGACGCCGAACAATACAAATTAACTATATTTTATTAAAATCCTTCCAAATTTAATTTCACTAAAATATTCTCTAACCCATTTAATTATAATAACATATCAACTTAATATTACCCTCCCTAAAACTCAAATTCAAAAACAATAAAATATTACTCACTTTTAATTAGCATACAAGCTAACTATATTTTATTAAAATTTTCTATGAAATTATTTTAATTCATAATTAAACGCCTCAAAAATTTAATAGGAATTTGTTTATAGAATTTTATAAAATCGAATGACAAAACTGTTTGTTCTGATCTCTGCTCATAAACAAGTACTGTACATCTCTATGTACCTTCATTTTAATTAACAGATGCAGTGTCAACATTCGTGCAATTTATGAATCGAGGTTTGATCCAGGTGACCTGAAAATGCAGGTGAAATAAAAAACAGGGCGATTTATTGCATGCAATCATCCAGCGTACATCCATTTCTTTTGTCAAAGCGCCACAAAATGTCTGCACCTATCAAAAGTAGTTCCAGAAACTGGGACAAGTTATATCTTTTTTCAGATACAGATAGAAGAAGGGGCGAGAAGAAAAAGCTGAATGCTTTAAAGAGATTTAAGTTTCTGATCTCAAACTTTTTTACGAGAGGAGTGATATCTGAAAATTCTGCTCTCGTATTTCTTTTAAATAAATTTTAAATAACATACAAAGAAGATTTTTCATATTATTATATTTAATAGGATATTCGATCCCATTAATAAAAATATTTTTTCATTTCCATAAAAAAAGTGATTAAAAACAGCGACTGGCTATTGTATGGAATGAGATTCATTTTTCAATGTGAAACCACAATTTAAAATTTAAAACGTATTATATATTCTATTTTAAATGGCAACACCTAATTGTTTCTGTTGATGATTTTACACGAAAAGTGATCGAGATAAAGTTGTAATATTTGTGGGGACACGTACAGTAAGGTTATTTTTTCCAATGTCGTTTTGAAAGAGATTTCAAGGTCATCAGTACTTTTTTAAATGGAATGCCATACTTTTTTTGCATATTCTCTTAGAGTTTAAAGCATAAAAATAAGGGTAAACTTGTCGATGTGCTCCCTCCTCTCCAATTTCCCTGACCTTGAAATATATTGTCAAAGCCACCATTCTGAACAACATTTCTCGTAAACCGATCGCCGATCGCCAAAAACTTTAAAGGGAATGTTGTTCAGAATGATGACCTTGACAACATATTTAAAGCTCATTGAAATCGGAGCAGAGGTAGCGCATCGACAAGTTTACCAAAATAATATTATCGATAAATATAACAATCATTCTATCTCGAGATATTTACATCAACATTTCCTAATATTATTGAGTGTCTCACCCTGTATAGAAAAATCAGACCTTTTCAGGGCTACCACATCACTTTTAACGTGGAACAACTCCAAATAAACGATTATCCTTACTCGAACAAATTCTCCATTACGGTTGCCACCGTGCCTCGCATAAGCATTGGAATATAATATGACTATTATAACCGCGTAACTAAAAAACATTTTTCTCATATTTTTTATCAAGGTATGTAGACTGTGTATACAAATTTTCATGAAAAAATTGTAATGTTTTATCCAAAAATGTTGCAAAAAAAAGTTAATTTTTAACATATTTTTTAAACAAATTATTTTTTTAAATCAGTTTACACGGAAAGATTCGCCTTACAAAGATGCACAAATTGGATTTTGAAATTTTTGTCTAGGCCCAATACTTTCTGAGATATTCAATAAAATAGAATTTTCCACCCCAACTTTGAGAGCTATTTTCATCCCCTTAACATGAATCTCAGCCGCTACGAAAAAATACGTGTCAAATATTTTTTTGAGTTCTATATCATACCAAAATTTCATTAAAATCGGCGTGTTACGATTGGGTAATCCCCCTTGTTAGACTAACTTTTCTCGGATTCCAATTCGGTGAACGTAAATGTTTATTTCTCTAACCAAAAGCAATTATGGCAGACGATAAGCACAGAAGATTTAGGTAAGCTTGAATGTTGCAATTATGGCAGATGATAAACAGAGGATTTAGGTAAGCTTGAATGTTGCAATTATGCATTCTTCCAAAACTTCATAATTATCTCCTTAACCTTCGTAATTGAGCTTTTCGAGGTAACAAACATCTTCCATTTATTTTTCCGTGTTATTACAGTACGTTTTTGCCTCTTTAAGTGTACGCTTCTTTTAACCGTTTTTAGTACCTCTTTCAGCATTTTCCCTTGGCTTTTTTTGCCTCCTCACTGCTGCTCATGTAGTATATCATAACCTATGCAGTTTTCTTCTCTTTTAGTCCCCTAATTTGTTCTCGTGCTTTCGTTTTAATTAGATTGTCGTCATCTTCCTCCTTTTTCTACAATATTAGTTACACGTGCCTTTATGTCTCATTTTCTTTACTGCTTTAAATTCAATAAGTACTCTTCCAACTCCAACATTTGTAATTTCTTTTTACTGTATGAGGTTGTTCCAAATGAAATGTCCGATATTTAACAGTAACGTTTAACAAGTATAATTTGTTTCGAAATAAACTTATTAACCAAAGCAAACACCGTTTTAAACAGAAACATATTCTGTCAATGTATTAGAAGTTTCTTGACGGTATTAACCCTTTGCACTCCGAATTATTTTTATTTTTCAATTTTCTTGCCAACAACTACCTACTATTTTAAGTATTTCATTTGAAATTTACTTCAAAGGTCAGTTTCTTGAGTACTACTTATTTTAAACAATTTTGTTTAGTAATTATATCATATGAGGCGTTCAGTATCAAAACCAGCTCAATCTATTTTTATAAATTTTATAGGAGAGACAAAAAACATTTCACACTCTGACCATTTAATTTTTCCAAAAAAATTTATTTTCGTTTGGACAACCTTTGGTATACGATTTCAAATCTTTTTTCTTCTTAAATTAACAGTACTGTCTAATTATTTATAAATAAAAATAATTTAGATTGAGCTGGTTTTGAAAAAATGGGGTTTCTTTCATCCTTCGTTTCAAATTTCAATTAAATTCATGTGGTATCTCAATTTTATGCCACGTATTAACCTGTAAAATCAAAAGTGAGTTGATTAATCAATTTATTATAATAATGTTGATAATTTATTGTTATTCTGAATATTCAGTCATAATAAAGAAAATACTTAAATAAATTGACAAAAATTACAGGAAAAATCTCTAAAAAAAAATTATTAGTATACTAATAATTGCCTTCAGTGGAAGCATGGATTGAGCTGGGTTTGAAATAAAACCTGTTTTTGACACCGGTTTTCGACCGGATTGATATTGTGATATTGTCGACCAAGAACTATCAAATTACGGAAAAAAAACTTTTGAAAATTCATGGATTGAGCTGGTCTTTATACTAAACGCCTCATATATTACTCAAACTTTGTTGTAATTTATATTTGTTTTTAACTAAAAAATAAGACAATTAAATAAATAAAGGAAGAACCAAATACATATAAAAACCCGTTTTATTTACATTTCTCTTTAAGATTAAGGTAAAAATTGAATGTTGTCACGTTCTTCATTTATATGATTGTCATCACCATTTCGTAGTTTTTTTTTTACCATCCTCGAATAGTGTGTGGATTAATTATACATTGTGAGTAAACATCACTTACATAAAAAGAATGCACAAATGCATTGATTGATATGGAAATAAAATTGATTTAAAAGTAAAATTAGATATCTTAAAAACTGAAGGTCTTTAAAGATTAGCGTTGCACCTTAAACTGACATTCTTCATTAAACTTGAAGATTCACTTTTGAGGATCGACGTTTTAAACCTTTTTTCTAAATCTAAGTTTCAATGTTATGAATTCACTGGTTCAAAAGTTATGGGTGTTTAAAGTAGAACGATTTTAAGCATTTTTACAGGTGAGGGCGCCGCCACATTGGTATGCACTCGGACATTGCCCGATGAGAGGAGTCTTTAGGTAGGCAGTACAAGCAACGTTAAACAATGACTATAGTTTACACATACAAGTTTACATAAGAATAGATTAACATGAAACGCGAGAAATGACGCAAAAATTCAAATTGTATGTGTACAAAAATGTTTCTCTGTTTCAACTTGACGTGTTCCGCTAAATCTTCCATTTCCCGAAATTTTTCAAAAATTATATTTTCAGTATCTATTCTTGGGGATTGTTTTCATCTCTTCAGTGGGCGGTGGTCGATAAAACGAGTATCAAATATTTTTCCAAGAACTACCTCGCATGTATATTTTACCTGTATGAACATATGTAGATTTGAACACATTAATGAACTTCCGATTACAGTAAAGTCTCAATCTAAGCCGATTCTCGGTTCTGTGCTGTGATATAGATCGGGACCGGATACTATATTTTGAAACTTTTTTATTTTTTACTTATTTTTAATGAAATTTTACCAATATATTTGCGACATTTTTCTGATTCAAATGACACCAAACAAGATACTTGGCTCATATTTACTATGCATGTAAAACATAATTTATAATTTACCGTATACATATAAAGAAGGAAATTGAATATAAAAAAGTTAGCATCGCATTGGTATTTTAAATAATACAATAAGTTTTTAATTTCTGCCGACCGTTGCGGTCGCTGTTTCTCTTTCTTTTTCACTCGCTGTCTTCTTCTATGTCCTAAAGTTATTCCACACCATAACGCCAATTAAAAAACTAAATACAGTTGAAATTATATCGTGTTTAGTGCCATTTTAATCAGAAAAATGCCACAAATAACTTGGTGAAAATCCCATAAAAATATAATGACAAATGAAAAAGTTTTGTAATTGGATTAGTAGTGGTTCACACCTATATATCACATCCCGACCCCGTATCGGATTACTGTTCGGCTACCGAGGCAGCTCGAGCTTCTTGGCCCCTCGCGGGATTGCCTCCCAGTAGAAGGAGTAGACGAATTGACTTGGAACGGATACCTCCATCTCGCTTAAATTGTGACATTACTGTATTTCGTTTGTTTGTTTTACACATAACAACAAGATATAAGACTTGTGTCTCCCACTCTACCTTCCCCTTCCACGACGCCATTCCTCCACGCTTCCAACACGGTCCGATCATATGACGCATTTCCTCTCTGTCGTACATGTGTCACAATGTCACGTGATTAATCCGGGACTGGCAGAGAGGGGGTAACTTTTCCCCTCAATTCGTACACCCTACACCATGCCTGGGCTTTTTTGTCTCAATTGAGACAAGACCGTTCCCATCGTAGCGCCCACTGTCCCCCACCAGCGTCCGTCATTACTATGAAGGAAGGACGCGCTTCGTCCGTCGCAAGCAGTGCGCAGACCTCGTGCTGGTCCGCGCTCAGGATACCAAAATTGTATTTAAGATCCTCCAAAAGAAAATAAAGCAGCAATATTCTGACAACTGTCCAGCAATATACGTCGTCATACTTCTTTTTGACCCTACCAGATCCCGAATCTACGGACCTCGATCGTTAGGTGTTCCAGTAGTTGTTTTGTTACGTTTTCCCCGTAACAGGCGCATGGCAATAGGCCATCTTAGGGGGGAGCCGAGCCTCACACTACCCTCCCCGATCACCATCGGAGAGAAGGATGTGCGTAATAGCATTTCCCCACCGCCCTTAAACAAAAAAGGCCTCGTGCATCGGAATGAGCCAAGAAGAGGAGTGGGTAGAGCCCGAGTCACAAGACAGTCAAGAGAAATGCGAACAGTGTGGCAGTGAAGCCAGATCGAGAATATCGAGGGGAATACAACACGACACGTTGCGCGTGCGCAACGGGGATTGAGTGGGGCGAATGGGAGATCTTTTAGCATCATAATTTTAATCTATATGTTCAAAAAATTAAACTCAATTCCCAAATTGCCCTCTGGCACAACACAATCAAAGACGGCAAACAAATACAGATTGGACTAATAACTTTTCGTAGTGTTATAAAATACTGATATGTAGACAAGTTGCATGGTATAGAGACATTTTTTATATCGGTGAAGGCATTTCGGAGATTTCAAGGTCTCCTTGATTTCTTTAAATAGAATAATCCATCTTTTGTATCGTGATTGAGTATCGAATTCTGCGTATAAATGTATTGCCATTCATATGTCCTGAACTATTTACTGCCTCGTCTCGTTGGACAAAGTATAATATGTCTCGAAACAATTTTCGAGACATACCTACTCAATAGAATTAACTTGAATATGGTGAATGTAATATTGAAAATTATTTCGATAATATCTCGTTAACTATTAGTTCTAGAGCATCTGAAGGTCCATAGACGTTGACACAGAATTTGACACTGTATCAATTCGCGATAGAAAAAGTAGATCATTCCATTTAAAGGAATCAAAGTAACCTTGAAATTTCCGAAAATCCATCACCCATATAAAAAATGTTTACATCATAATATTTCCCCCTCTATACCATGCAAGTTTCATATATGCACCGTTGTTTTTGAAAGAGGTATAAATCCTTTCTGGGAAAGAATGAGATGATATCTTTTAAATTTAATTAAATTGACACATTTTAATTTAAAATTAGATTTTTAAATGAATGAATATGTGGACTTAAATTACTTTCGAAAACAACGGCCCATATATCGCTTTTTCATAATATTATAAATAACGTAAATATTCAAGGTGGGTCAAAGTTACTGGTTCACCTTGTAGATTATCACACTCATCTAAAATTTCTTTAAAAATGGCATGTAATGGCTCCTATAAAGCCAGTAATTTGACTGTCTGCCAACTAGTCCAAATAGTCCAAATAGTCCAATAGTAACCAAATAGTCTTCCAAGCTGCATAGCAGAATCCCCACCAATCGAAATCAACAGGAACTATATATAAAAACTTATATATATATAAAAATAGTTTACTCATTCCTCGCTCGGATTCCAATATGCACTTCCGGTGAGTTTTTCACAGTTCTTTTTTTCTGTTTTGATTGTTTCTAATGGGTGCACGTGCACAGTGCTTCGAAACGTTTCGCTTGTACACTATGTACTCACACTTTAAAACATTTATTCCTTACGAATAAGCTTGTTACGAGCCAGGGCCGCGAGCAGCACAAGTGGCCGACGAAGGGTTATCACCCTAGGAATATGGTATCAATTTGTTAGTTAAGGTACGCGGACGAACCCAATGCGTAATTGGGGAGCCGCTAGGATTTTAGACGACGAGGACGAACCTGATGCGTAGATCAGGGAGCTTCTAGGATTGGAGGTGCGCAGACGAACCTGATGCGTTAATCAGGGAGCTGCTAGGAGTGGTGAAACTTCGTGAACGAACCCAATGCGTAATTGGGGAGTCACTAGGAGGTTGGAACAGAGCACAGACGAACCTGATGCGTTGATCAGGGAGCTGTTAGGATACGGACGAACCTGATGCGTTAATCAGGGAGCCGCTAGGTTATTGAGTGAGAATACAGACGAACCTGAAGCGTAATCACGTAATCAGGGAGCTGCTAGGATGCGGACGAACCTGATGCGTGATCAGGGAGCCGCTAGGTTGGAACAGATCTTTGTTTGAACGGTTGAGAAATCGCGAACGAACCTGAGACGTTAATCAGGGAGTCGCTAGGATTGTTAGTAGGCCTCGTAACGGGTATAATCTAAATTGATACAATCCGAGCGGTAAGATTGTATCGTGTGGGCGTTCAATTACTTGATTAGGATTGTGGAACAGTAACTACGGATTTAATGAGTTTACACGAAATTATCAAAGAACACAAATATATTCTGATTGTAAGAATTCGTATTACAATTGTGTAATTGTCGTGAATGGATTTGAATTTAGAATAGAAAGAGTTGAAAGAAGATATTACCTAAACTAAGATGCACGGTGTTGACGCACTGGCAATGCGGGGGACTCGGAGCAACCTTATTACTGCCTAATAGATTTTACACCGAACTCGCGGAATCTATACGGTTAACTTTTGATTCGAAGGGGAACTTTAGCCCGATCTCACTGGTAGTTGACTTCCGAGATGCAGCACGACGCAACACGATTCGTGATTACGATAGTACTAGCCCACGAGAGTAGAAATGCAAGGGCTTATATACCCCTGCAATGACGGGTGGTACTTGTCAGTACCCTTTGAGTGAACATTCGTATTTTGTCAACTACCAGTTGGTCGTGCGTATGTTTGGGCCCTAAAACTAAACTAAACAGCTATGAAGATTTATCTAGGGTGGCCCTGTTCGTTTATCTAGGACGGTTCCTGCCAGAGATGATATTGAACACCTGTTCGTCATCCGTAACAAGCTATTAACCATTATGCAAAATACAAATTTCATGCACAAATTGCAGGAAACAGGACCTGCTTTATTTTGCCCTTTAGGAAGTTTAATAAGATGCAAATATTATAACAGTATTTCTCAACTTTACTGATGCTTTTACTGTTTTTCATTTCACATCCAAGTAGCACCGTACGTCCATAGAATGTACGTTTTACGTCCAGTTTATGTCCAAACGTCCTACGTCCATTCTGAACATTCGATGGATGTTCTTAGGACGTAAATTTGGACGTTCTAGGAACATCCGTTTTTTAGGTTTTATGAATGTCCTCAGAGCATAAATTCTGGACGTTCTAGGAATATCCGTTTTTTAGATTTTACGGATGTTCTTAGGACGTGAATTTGTTGCGTGGTAAAAGTGGGCTCTACCGCCGGTATAGGAGCTGTTCCGTGCTAAGCGTGAGCGTGCCAAAAAGTGGTGGCAAGTGGCAAGTTCAGACAAAGGCGTGAGCGAAAACAGCATCGCGCGACTTGAGCGAAATGATTTCTTGCGCGTGAGATCCAATGGGGCCCAGTTAAATATATAGGATGGTCATTTTATCTGAAGACATTGAAATATCTCGAGAACTATGCATCGGATCAAAACAAGTGGGTAATGAAAGTTATTCGTCGCGAAGGGGGACATCCAATGATACCAAATTCGACCCCCACCGCCATCCCCTGGAGTTAGGGGTGGGGGAAGATAAGAAACTTAAATGGGAAGCCCCATTTTTCATTGCAGATTTGGATTCTCCAGAAAAAAATACACAAATTTGATCTAGGAGTTTTTGCATTTTGGTTCACAGATGGCGCTGTAATGGACAAAAATCAAAATGGGTAAGAAATCGTTGAAAATTGGGGATATCTCGAAAAATACACATCAGATCAGAAAAATAAAAGTAGGCATATTTGATATTTTTAAAAATGCTATTCAATAACACCATAATTGACCCCCCACCCCCACCTCCTGAGGGTGGGAGAGGGAATTATTTCAAAATCTTCAATGGGAAACCCTTTTTTATAGCAAATCTTGGTTGCCCATTGATTAAAGGCATTCAGAACTTTGTAAAAAAAAGAACGTGAGCGAACATTGTTTGGAAAACGCTCAGCATACAAGGCAACAGCATCGTCAATATTCCTCCTACATTCACCATAAATCAGAATCATTTGAATTTTTTCTTCTACGGTTGCAGAATTCATTTTGTTAAAGAAATTGTTAAAGATGCTTTCAGTTCTAATTCTGAAAGAAAAGTGACCTCTGACCGCACTGCACTGCCTTTTATACCTAGTAATAAGACGTAGTTCGCCACACGCCCACAGTGGCGTGTCGAGCAGTCCCCTCTCCGATCTGTCGGAGAAATACAACGTTTAGAATGGGGTTTCCCATTGAAGATTTTTAAATAATTCCCTCTCCCACCCTCAGGAGATGGGGGTGGGGGGTCAATTATGGTGTTATTGAATAGCATTTTTAAAAATATCAAATACGTCTGCTTTTATTTTTCTGATCTGATGTGTATTTTTCGAGATATCCCCAATTTTCAACGATTTTTTACCCTTTTTGATTTTTGTCCATTACAGCGCCATCTGTGAACCAAAATGCAAAAACTCCTAGGTCAAATTTGTGTATTTTTTTCTGGAGAATCCAAATCTGCAATGAAAAATGGGGGTTCCCATTTAAGTTTTTTATCTTCTCCCACCCCCAACCCCAGGAGGTGGCGGTGGGGGGGTCGAGTTTGGTATCATTGGATGTCCCCCTTCGCGACGAACAACTTTCATTACCCACTTGTTTTGATCCGATGCATAGTTCTCGAGATATTTCAATGTCTTCAGATAAAATAACCATCCTGTATATAAATACAAGTGTGTTTCACTAAACCTGCCTACGTGAATAATTTGTGTCAGGTTATGTTCCCAGGTTACATAAAAACGGAAAAAGTAGTAAGTGAATAATTCACGTGAAATCCTAACCTATAAAATGAAACCGTTACTATAACTTGTATATCTTTTTTTTATCTTCATATTTTATTTCCAGTCACTGGCACTACAACAGACTCTGGCATTCTAAACAGACCCAGAGAGTTTGAAAGAAGGCAGCAGAAAGAGGAGCGAAGAAGTTATAGCAAGATTGGTATGTAAATGAAAATAAAACACCCTACATATACAACATTAAATTATTACATTCATAGCTGTGCATCTTATCCTTCTAATGTAATTTGTATATTCTTTTCCTTCAAAACATATTTTAATTTCAGTCGCTATCACCAAGGAGGAAACGCAGACTCTAAACAGGCCCAGAGAATTTGAAGGAAGGCAGCAGGGAGAGGAGCAAAGAAGTTGCAGCAAGATTGGTATGTAAATACAAAATAAAGCGCCCTACGTATGAAACATTAAATATTATATTCATAGCTGTGCATCTCATCCTCCTACTGTAATTTATATATTCTTTTCCTTTAAAACATATTTTATTTTCAGTCGCTGCCACCAAGGAGGAAACGCAGACTCTAAACAGGCCCAGAGAATGTGAAAGAAGGCAGCAGGAAGAGGAGAGTTTAGAAAGAAAAAATTTAAGATTCTTAAAATTTTGCAGCGTTATAAAAAAATAATAATAAGTAGTATAATTGTTGAATGTTATTAATATTGCAAAGAAATATGTTATTAATATTGCAAATTTTCCAGATAACGTCTAAGAACTTTCTGGTAATGTCCAGAGAACGTTACTTTCAAACATCCTAAAAACGTTCTGAGAATGTCCACACAGTACATTCTCAGGATGTCCAACAACGTAACTGGTACCTTCCTAGCACATTCAGAAAACGTAACTAGGACATAACTGGCACATTTGGACATTGGTTGGACGTTCTCCGAATGTACGGAATGTCCGAAACGGACATTTTCTGGACGTACATAGGATATCCCTGTGCTACTTGGGCATATTTATGTCGTTAATTATGTCTTATTTATAAAAACTGGACAATAACTGTAGGTTTTAACTGTAGAAGTAGACTTAAGAAATCTGATTTTACCGGAATTTACAAGAAAATTATTTTGCTAATATCTCGTAAACCAAAGCCGACTGCCAGAAACTTTAAAGTTTCGTCGTATTCGACTTTAAGACAGTGTAAACATTATTTGATAGCGAAAAGGTTGCGAAAGCTAAATATTTCACATTTCCACTACTGTAAATCGAGTAATATGTTAGTAAAAATATCATGTAATATGTGTTTTGAATTCGTCTCGATGTTCTCTAAATAAGATAAAAAAAAATGTGTTCCTATTTGTAAAACCCAAGGTGACCTCGATTTGGCCATGAAAACAAACTGTTTCCGAAATTTTCGATACCCTGCAACTCTTGTTGTAAACTTTATTTTGTCAGATGGCTGCAAGTGGGTGAAAAATCATGCGTCGCGTTAGAGCGAACACCCTGTATACTACACATACAGAATGTTCATTTGAAAACTTTCCAGCCGAATATTTCGAAAAGTATGAAAGATATTAAAAAAGTGTAAAACACGTGTCTAAGGATTTCGGGGGGGAAAGAGGGGGGCAGTATCAGTTTTTTATTTGGGTGGCGTTTTTAAGGTCATTTAAAGGTCAAATTTAAACCTATATTTTTTATTATGGGATCTTATTGTACGTAAAAAGCAATTTTCGTAGGATACTTTTTTTATCCGCGCACTAGTTTCGGAGATATTTAAAGAGAAGTAGAGCGAGGCATATTATTGTGTAAAATTCTTTGATGCAAATCGTTGATGTTTTCCAGTTGTACTAGCACGTACCATTTGAAAACAAAATTGTCCTCTATTGATCTCTTGTTTATGTTGTCTGTATTTCAATATAAGATTGTACTATTTAGTCAAGTGTGAATCATCGTAATAAGAGAGACTATATCGTAGTACAATTAATTGTATAAAATGGTTTATTCTCTAGAAGAACGACTAGAAATAATTTTTATTTATGGAGCGTGCTCGTCGAACTGCTGCTACGTTTGATGAGACATCCTGATACGTACGTGTTACAATTAATTGCAAAGTTTAAGGAAACACGATCGGTGACAAATTTAAAAAAAAATCCTTATAAAATGCAGTTGCATCAAAAGTTATTGGAAGATGACTTTGACAGGCGGATTGAGTTTTGTGAGAAATTAACAAATATGATCAACGTCACTCCTAATCTAATTAGAAACATTTGTTTTAGTGACGAATGCACTTTTTTCTTAAATGATGCTGTAAATAGTCATAACTGTCGTTATTGGAGTGACGAAAATCCACATCTTATTAGAGAAAGTAATACTCAATGGCCGGAAAAAATAAATGTTTGGGCAGGCATGTTAGGGTTTTATTTAGGGAACCGTTGTGACGTGGTTGTGAAATGACGAGACTTTGTTTTACGCTTTTCTATGGCCTTTTATTATACACACGGTTTGCAGCACACGGTCACACACGGATTTGACTTGCGACAACTGACGTCGGCAAAGGTCGGCCGTCGTCGCTCATCTTCGCACACGAGCGCCCTCACACTGTGCACGCATTGTGACGAATCATATTCTTACAATGCTATTATGTATAGGTCCTCTGTTTTTCCAAGAGAATTTGAATGGCAATCTATATTTAAATTTACTGGACGACATCATTAATCCACTTATAACAGAAAGTCTTGAAAACCAAAGAGATGAAAACGGTAATTTTTTGTTAAATGAACTTTTGTACTTCCAATATGATGGTGCTGCCCCGCATTATACATTACCAGTTCGCCAGTGGTTAAACAATCGATTCCCACTAAGATGGATCGGTAGAAGAGCTGTTATTGAGTGACCACCAAGATCACCAGATCTAACTCCAGTCGACTTCTTTTTGTGGGGACACTTAAAGTCTGTTGTTTATAAAACAGAAAGCGTCAACGATATGTGTCGTAGAATTGTACAGGAATGTAGAGCTATTCCAACAGATACCTTCAAAAATGTTCGTTCAGAATTTGAGAATCGTCTGTATTATTGTTTAGAAAACGACTGAGAACAATTTGAAAATTTGTTATAGTTATAAAGGAACTTTCTCGCAGTGTAAGTATGACTCGGTCTACTTCTCTTTAAATATCTCCGAAACTAATGCGCGGATAAAACAAGTATCCTACGAAAATTGCTGGTCTTTTTACGTACAATAAGATCCCATAATAAAAAATGAAAAAATTAAAAAAACAAAGTTGATCTTCAAATGACCTTAAAAACGCCACCTAAATAAAAAACTGATACTGCCCCCCTCTTTCCCCCTCGAAATCCTTGGGCACGTGTTTTACACTTTTTTAATATCTTTCATACTTTTCAAGATATTCGGCTGGAAAGTTTTCAAATGAACACGCTGTATATCTATAAATATTAAGTATATCAATATGCATACTAATGGCATATGTGTATGTATGGTACAACATATTAATAGCATTAACTAATTATATTGTGTTGAAAAAAAGCCAATTTAAACGTATTTTTAATTTTGGCCACAAAAAGTCATTTTCCAGAACACGCATCATTGTTAACACTACTATTCAAATATTTCTGATGATCTGACATAAAACTATTTCCAACAAAAGTTGATCAGTGTTCACTTTTCTACTAATATCGATATAAAAACTTGAATGTAAACTTTTGTTTGTTAAAAATGAAGGTCACCTCAATTTTTTAAACATCAGCATATATTTTTTACTTCATAATATTCTAATTGGTATCAAGACGAATTCAACGTATAATAATATAACATTAAACCTTGAAATAACGCTACGATAGTTTAGGTCACTGAAAGCGGGTTCACAGCCGCTTCTTGGGACAATGCTATATGACAGTACGATATTGAAATCAAAATACCTCCTAAAGTATTGTTTTTTTTTATACATAATTGTATACATTAAAATGCACACAGTTTCATAAATAAAAATTTCCACGATCTTAAAACTTTGCAAATAAGAAAATAGTCTCGAAGAGACTGTTTCACCGTATCATCTATTTCTTAAAATATTGTAATATTATGAGTTCAAAAGTTTTTTCGTTCAATAATAATTAATGAAGGTCAATCATTGTGAAGGTCCATTTTATATATTGGCACGACTGCTGCGAGATATAAACAAAAAAATTTGTCTTTTGGTGTGCTAGAAAATTCACATTAATAATATAATTATGTTAAAATACGAAAAATGTTTGTAATATTATACATTGTTAGAAAAATTATTTTCGGTAAATATAGCTATGAGGGGACCCAACTCGGATCGCCTTGACCTTCATATATGTTATCAAGGACAACATTCTGAACAACTTTTGTCTATATAACTATCTATATATATATATAACTATCTATATATATAACTATATAATATAACTATCCGTCGCTTGGACTTAGTTTCCGAGATAATTACAAAAAAGCTTTGATAAATTTTGGTTGCAACTACACTTTATTTTAACGGTAGTTCTGCCCGATACGATATATAGCGGTGACTAGAAAAGTAGAAGGCTTACTACTATACACGCGGACGGTAATTCTGCTCAATATGACATCTAGCGGCGACTAGAGAAGTAAAAGGCTTACTACTATACAACGTCAACTTTACAGAGCTGCTTAGTCGTAACACTTCTATAATACATACACCGTGTTAAATTATTATTTTGCACTTATTGACTATTTTAAGTTCACCCTATATACAGTAAGGAGCATAACTGAACCAATAACCACAAGTTTTGTATAAATCATTATTTATTGCTAGGAATATAGAAGAATAACAAAAGATCAACATTATAATTATTTTTATCATAGATAGAAGTAACTTAAGAAATTTTTTTCAATAATTAATGTCTCCTCGTTTAGCAATGACAAAAAAATAGATCGGTTTTGCACCGGTCCGTACAAGTAATGTTTACGTGGAATGTTCTAATAGTATGTTTACATCTAGCACTTTGGTATGTTTACAAAATATTAGCCTACGTCTTAACACTCTGTTCTTCGCAACGGAAAAGCACGCAAGTGAAGTAAGAATAAATATGAAGTCAATTGCTCCAAATTGTTTAAAAAAAGTTATTTCTCTTTTGAATGGCGGCTTGTCAACGCATAAGACGGCGAAAACTTGCAGTATTAGTCAATCGACAGGGCAGAGAATAAGAAAAAAATACTGTAAAAGTATATTATTAAATGTTGGAGGAAGACCAAAAAAATTATCACCGCAAGATGAATGAAGGATTACACGGTTTGTCACATCTGTGTGTGTGGTGAAGTTTCAAGTGCCATTATGGCTGCAAAATTATTAAAAGAAGATGCGAATATACAAATAAGCCAGTGGACAGCACAAAGAACAAAGGAGCTGAGTTTAGAAGCATTAAGAAAAAATAGAAGCCAATGTTATCGAAAAAAATATTACATGTCATTTGGAATTTGCTACAAAATATCAAAACTGGACAACTACTGACTGGGAACGGGTTATTTGGTTAAATTAACAGAATTTGTTCAGATTGCATGTCTTGGTGCTGGATTCGTAAAAAGGAAAGGCTTAAACCACGACATGCGAAACAAACGTTAAAGCATGGAGGCAGATCCCTAATGTTCTGGGGGTGCCTAACAGCATTTGGTGTTGGATCACTGCACCGAATTAATGGCATCATGAATCAGTACATGTACAAGGATATTTTACAAGATCATCTCATAGATGCTGTTGAAAATATGCCTTTTGAAGAAAAAAATGTAATTTTCATGTATGACCGAAATCCTAAGCACACTGCTAAAAATGTAAAAATTGGCTCAGTACTAAAAAATTTTCTCTTCTGGATTGGCCTGCACAGCCCCGACCTTAACCCCATAGAGAATCTATGGGGTTTACTGAAAAGACGAGACTTCGGGATTCATATGACTCCCAACCAACTTCAATCACAGATTTGTATGATAGAATTCAAGAACAGTGGGAACAAATATCTCCGGATTATTGCAAAAAATTAGTAGAAAGTATGCCAAAGCGAATTAGTGCAGCTTTATAAGCACAAGTGTTGTGGACGAAATATTAAAAATAAATAATATATTAAATATTGCCAAGTATTGGAGGTGATGCAAAATCGAGTCAATCTATTTTTTTTGTCATTGCTAAACGAGGAGACATTAATTATTGAAAAAATTTCTTAAGTTACTTCTAGCTATGATAAAAATAATTATAATTGATTTTTTGTTATTCTTCTATATTCCTAGCACTAAATAATGATTTATACAAAACTTGTGGTTATTGGTTCAGTTATGCTCCTTACTGTATGTACAGTGGTCAAAATAATGATAGGTTCACTTGCCGCGTCGGCTGATTTGCTGCTTCTAATTTTATTTTCGTTTTCGGAAGTGTACTGTAGCATTTGTTTTTATTTCGCGAGAATGTATTCTACACATTGTGTAAGCAATCAGTCGACTATCAACAGTATTAGTGTAAAGACATACCTGTTTCAAAAATACTTTGAAAATTATCGAGTACAAGATACGAAATAATCTTAGGTTCACGGAGAAATATTTAAAAATTGTTATTGATAGCGCAATCGTTTGATCATTGAATGCGCAATTGAACGTTTTTGTATGGCAAGTACACAGATTTATAAAGTTCAAAAATTGTAAAAAATATTTTATGTTCGTTTAATATTATTAATGCACAATAACACGGGGAAATCATTAAAAATGATTACGAAAAGGGCCAAATTATTGCTTTCCACAATATGAGTCTCTCTAACAGAGAAATTGCAAGAACATTGAAAAGGTCATTAAATGTCATAAACAATTCTTTAAAATTAAAAGAAAAATGCGGCAGTAAAACATCTACAGGCTATCCAAAAAAATTAACACATAGGGAAAAAGGTAAAATTTTTCAAGAAGTACGGCAAAATATGCTTAATGCCTCAAAAATAAAAATAGAATTAGACTTTAGGATGCAATGGAATTAGGCTAGTTAGTGTTCGAAGTGTATACAGCAAATTCTGAGATCGAGTGGGACACTTAAATATTCTAAAAAAGCGAAAAAACCTCCGCTAACTAAATTCCACAAGAAGGAGAAACTAAAGTTTGCAGAATATCATACGTCATGGACCGAAAAGTGGAAAACGGTGATATTTGAAAAAAGAAAAAAAGTTTAATTTGGACAGCCCAGATGGGTTTTAATATTACTGGCACGATCTGCGTGATAAAAAAATGTAAAAATGACAAGTGTCTATGGAGGAGGGTTTGGACTGCATTCGGCTGGAACGGTAAGACTCCGATAATGTGGTTCCCTCCAAAAGTCAATGTTGAAAAATATCAGGAACTATTGGGATACGTACTAGATGAATATGGCGATGAGATTGGTGGACCTAATTTAATATTCCAACACGATAATGCAGCAATACATCGTGCAAAAACAATTAAAAACTATTTTGAGAGAGTAAAAGTTAAAGTTTTACCCTGGCCATCAAGGAGTCCGGACTTAAATCCGATTGAAAATCTTTGGGAAATATCAGAACGGAAGGTGTACGACAATGGAAAACAGTATAGCACTGTTTCATAATTGAAAAATGGGATTAGAGCAGCGTGGTCTGAAATTAAATTAGAAACATTACAAAAATTAATTCAATCAATTCCACGCAGAATATTTGAAATTATAAAACACAAAGAAAGTTCAACTAAGTACTGAATTATTTTTATTTTCTTTTTTTTTTAATTTTTTATATAAAAATACATAATGAACCTATGTTTATTTCGCAACTAAATTTCAAGTGTTGTGATAAAAAACTTGTAATTGATATTAATTAACATTGTGTTATTCAATTGAGCTGCGTATTTTGTTAATTATATTAGAATGAATAAATAATAATAAGTAAAATCAGAAATACTGCATTAAAAACAACATTATGTCAACAAATTGAAGTGAACCTATCATTATTTCGACCACTGTATAACGAGAGTGAGATACTACTCCTGGATTTTCGTATGCGTGGTATGGTTTTGCGGACCCTAACCTAACCCTAACCTAACCCTACCCAGTCAACCAGGCCTGCCAGCTAGCCCAGCCTGCAGGGCCCCTGACCTGCAGATTACGGACAGCACGACGCTTGGAGCTGCTCGAGAGCCCAAGCAGCTCGATTCTGGCCGGGTCCCTGCGCGCGCCGAATGCATGCCTGCCGCCTGCAGAAACTCGAGCCCAGGGCCTGCAGGCCGGGCCGGGATTCTGCCTATTTTTGAGAGGGCAGCACGGTCACACTAATGTGGCCAATCAAATTATCGACATCTGCGACATTGTTATTAGTGCAATCGTGCTGCCCTCTTACGGGGGTAGACAACTGCGCATGTAGCTATTTTCATAAAATATATGCTGCCGAATAATGAAAATTACGCCTCGTATACGAAAAAAATAAGACTTTTGAGGGCGATTGCGGCCTAGATTGATCTTTTATCTAGCGTTTTTGACTACTGAAAATACCCGTGTTTGTATTATCAAGAAATGAGAACGCGAATCCCGCACCCTTGCAATCCTGCAAATGGGCAGAATACCGGCCCGGCCTGCAGGCCCTGGGCTCGAGTTTCTGCAGACGGCAGGCATGCATTCCGCACGCGCAGGGACCCGGCCAGAATCGGTCAGGCGTGCTGACTGGTAACCTAACCATCTCCGTCCCCTCCACAAACCTAACCACAACTCATTCTATTCGCATAATCTTTGCATTGTAGCTGTCATCCAGAATTTGATCTAGTAATGGAAAAATCATGGATGATTTCTGGATGGAGATCAAATTCTGGATGACAGTTACAATACAAAGATGTTACGATACTAAGTCTTTGTATTAATTCGGCTATCGATGTAATTGGGGTTTTTCGAGTTTTTTTATCCAATTCATCCCACAAATTCTCGATAGGATTAAGGTCCGGTGATTGGGGCGGAGGATGAAGAATTTTTGGGCAGCGGTATAATAAAAATTCTTGCACAATACGTGACTTATGCTTGGGGTCGTTGTCTTGGTAAAACTTAAAATTATTATTAAGTCCCATTTTTTGCATACTGTATGCATTTACTGCATACAGTAAAATTAACATCTGCTGTGCAAAATGCTGGAGAGGTTTTAGGACTCACGCGACAATAGAAGCTATTTTTGAGGAAACTGTCAGGTAGGTTCATTAAGACATCTGCTAGGGTTGCCATTAGGTTTATTAGCGACAGTCTCAATAGTTCTCGCAAAGAGTCATAAAGCCCCGAATTTCTAAAGGCCCAAGTTGATAGTACGGGACTCCGCTAAAGTAAAAAGGACCCGTTATCTGGAGATACACACGGCACGCAGAGGGTGTGGGGCCCGAGGAAATCCCGTTACAGGGTAAAACTCGCGACGCGTCACTCTTGTGAATTTCCCACTCCTTAGAGAAGTGTTCACGAAAGTGGGGGTGCAAAGTAATCCACCAATCAGCGAAAAAGAGGCACTTTTTCGCCTTGCGCTTTTCTTGTAACGTTGGGAGACAGTAGTCTAGTCATAACCAGCCAAGCGATCAGTTCTAAAATAAACGGATAGTTCGTCCATACACAAGCTCTCCTTCACCGAACATTAATACCTCCCTACAAGTATATTTAAATAATGATTTTTGTCCATGATACCGTCAATAAACACTAGGTTACCGATTCCATATGACGAAATGCAACCCCAGACCATTACGCTGTCTCCGCCGTGTTTCATTGTACCTCTTATATTTTCAAAATTAAACTCTTTATTCGCTTTCCGCCATAGTTCTTCCGTCGGAATTGTACAGATTGAATTTGCTTTCCTCAGCAAATATGACATCCTTCCACCATATGTCTCATCCTTAGAAATTAGCTCTCTTGCAAAGGTTTCTCGTTTATTCCTATTCTTTTCGTTAATAAATGGTTTCTTTTTAACTATTCTTCCATTGTAGTTCTGTTCCAGTTTGCCTCAGCGTTCTCCGAACTGTTTCGGCTGATACATTCTTGGAACTTTCTCCTAATAGCTCACTAACTAGTTTTGGAGCACTTAAACGCGGATTTTTTTTTCACTTTTCGAATAATTTTGCTTTTCTCCCTCGTACATAAGAGACTTGGTCTTCCAGTTTGCGGAATAGAATCAATGCGATTCTCAATATAAAATCGTCGACAGATATCTGCAACAGTACTCTTACTTATACGAAACATTGCACTAATTTCGCGATAGGTTTTTCCTTTTTCTCGATGAAAAATTACAAGCTGCCGCACATCGAAACTCGTATTCTTCCCTTTGCGACCCATTTTGAACGAATTCACTTTTACTACTCGGTGTGTGTGTGTGTGTGTGTGTGTGTGTGTCAGTAGTGAGGTGGCATGGACATCTAATGGTCCACGAGATTCTGTTTGTAAACAAACGTTTTCGCGTTCTTGGAATATTGCGTTCCCAGAAGGCGATTGCCAGAGAAATATAATACGTGTCCGAATATTTTTGTGAACCACAAATGGTCCATTATTTCGTTTAATAATTTTTTTTATGAAACGTATGTATATTTTACAAATAAATTATATATGTTTATCAACATTAATAAATGTTATATTGCTAGAAACAATTCCCAGGGCGATTGCTTTATCAACAAACGAATTATCAAGTCATAAAGTTAGTTATACCTAGTGTCCGAATATTTTCGTGACCAACTGTATGTCAGTTTGTTTTTTTAAATTCACATGTTTTCGAGATTTTTTACAATCTCAACTTAAATGGGACACCCTGTATATAATAAAGATGCTGAATGATTAATAATCAAACTGATATGACATAAAACTCGCATATAAAAATTAGTTTTTGGTTTGGTGACTTAAGTTAATAACAAGGGAACCTTGGTGACTGATACACATCGATTTTGACGAGACCTTGCACAAGTGTTCATTAGACCTGCCTAAGAATTTAACCGTATTTCGTCCGTACCTGTTTTCTCCTTTGAGGGGAAATCAACCCTTTTATTCGAACTGACCCTTCTACGTAAATACTTGTAAATCGCAAACGACAGGAGATATCAAACAGTAGTTGAAATGAAAGTTACATCGTATCTTTGGGTCCATAAATCTTTGCGATCATTTCTTCGAAAAAAGCATTTTCAAAATTTTTATTTCCAAAAAAATGATTTTTTCAACAAATTTATTGGACAGATTTATGGGTCCCAAGATACGATATAACTTTTGCTTCAACTATTTATTGATATCTTTTGTGGTTTGCGAGATTTATAGGCAGTTATACCTAAAAGGGTAGAAGGGTTGAATATTATTAAGAAGACATAATATTGACCTATGGACTTTCTAGAAATTATAATAAATTTTGTTCGAAGAAATTTCTAGTAATTATAGGTAATGTCATCCTTGATGAATAATTGTAATAGAATGCTTCTTCGCTTGGCTTTCCTATTTTAGTCGGAATATTCCTCGACGCCACTCCTGTGAATTGTACGGATATTGCTCACTGAACTTTCACTACACTGACTTCCGCTGCTAAGCATTTGTATTGCGAAATCGATACCTGTCATATTTCACTTCGTTGCGTTAATTGAATCTTTCCCATATCGTACGTTCTACAGTAGATTAACCTGCTGGAGAAAATTGATGCAGTCAAATTTTTTATTTATTTATTTTTTTATCAAAGATTTATATGATTTCATGTACGAAAAATTTCATGTAAAAAATATATTTTGCGCACAATATAGAACTGATCCAATAAAATATATGACAATATTTATATCACAATAATGGATAATATGTACACTTGATATTACATATGCAGGGTGTTTCACCTAACTTGACGATAAAAAATACAAATTCCTTTGAGTGCCCTTTGAGTCCCATCGATTTTTTTTTTTTTTGGTTTAGAATTGGACGTCAATATGAACAATATGAACGAATTCGTCGAAATCGGTTGAAGCATAAAACAGATATAGTAGCCATTGAAAGATGTAAAGATACGAATCTTTGAATGTCTCTGCTTACGATTGATCGAAATCGTAGTTTCTTATAATTGTTTCAATTTTTAATTATTTTCGAGTATCCATACTCTCGTGAGCGTTAATATACATACCATTAATGCACATGAATCATTCCATGCGAGATACGACTACTGTTTCGAATTTTGTTCAAATTTGGATATGTTGCAGTCGTTAGTAAAATATGAACGTATCTCAAAGAATTCTTTGAAATCTTGAAAATTGATGGTTGTACGGACGTGTAAAATACGAGGTGTCACAAGTTTTTCATTATATTACAACCGCCAAACTATAACAAAACGATAAAAATGAGTTTTGGGTGCTCATCGCGAAACCACAAGAGTATTTAATAAAAATTATTTCAGTTGAAAAAATACTTGTTTTCATAGTTTATTTTGCAATTGTTTTTTAAACAGGTGCGTTGCCATCGTAGCACCAGAAAATTGAAAAAATAAAAATAATGATGATATAGCCCTAAGTGTTCTTTTTACAAACCCGTTTTTAAGAATACGGATACTTCAAAATTGGCGACGTGAAAATTATTTAAAGTGAACGCTGCACCGTCCGACGTCAGAGGGAAATGAAAATGATTTTATTCTCTCCGACCGAGGATCCTTCTCGAAGCACTTGGAAAGGTTCGACCTTGACCGTTTCGTACGAAATCTGGCCCACTGTGAGCATCTTTGCGGACGGAATCGGCCGTACCGGCACCAACACATGCCTCGAAATGCTCGTCCGTATGCACCGAAGTCGGACGTCGGACGAAAACGGCTGCACTGTGCGCGTACCCTAACCCTTAGCACTCAAGTGGTGTCTCAGAGTAACCACTAAAAATTGCTGTACCATTATTCAAAATATTATATACATTATTAAATGTGTCCATATCTAATCAGTTACCAAACATTTAGGTATTGTGTGAGGTATTATACTAATTTCGGAAATTTGGAAAATCATAGGGAATGGAAATATTGTAGGTTGGAAGAAATGTTTAATTTTCGTGTTAAAATAGCTCCGAATACAAAGGGTTAACTATCGCTTATTTTTTTTCAATATGTTGATAAGGAAAAGGTCAGTGGAAACGAGTATTCGGTTCGAAGGGGCAAATGTGGTGGTAGGAGAAAAAATGTTCTCAAGGACACATTTTTAGGTTGCAAGGCCATCGTAGTTTTTTTTAAAAATGGAACTACATATTTTCATTACAACAGTCTTACAGCTCATAAAAAAACAAATTCAACGATGTGCGATATGTTGAACTACGCGTAACCTTCAACGAGAATTTGAATTGGATTAATCCCAATCTGGAATGGAATCAATAACAAGTTGAATTGTAGTTAACAGTCGAATCAGAAATTGATATATATTTTGAAAACAATGTACAGGGCAATCGGTAATTGGTAAGACAACCGAAAAGAGGGTGGTTCTGCATAAAAAAACTTTACCGATCACTCTGTATACGTCCTGCATATGTATTAATAGTCCTACGAGGGCGCGCTTTTCGCAGTCAAGGAGTTAGATAAAAAAATATTATTCTTTCTCTCCGACTGATTTTTGTATGTACAATCATTACCCGGCCAATTGCACCACGATTTTTACACGCGGAAGTACGACAAACGAAAAAGCAGAAGGCAATTTTCAGAAAGAAGGGAATTACGCGAGGGATGAAGAGAAGGTAAGATGATTGAGGCACCTAGTGAGAACGAGAGCGTGGGTGGATCGCCTTGAAGAAAGTTGAGTGGTAAAGAGGGTAGAGGAGATGCTAATACGAGCGTGATAGGAGATAAAGGAAGAGTTACAGGTACTAAAGAAGAGGACAGATGAGATCGAGAGAGAGATAAAGAAAGAATTTTGAAGCAGAGCGGAGAAAGGCGGCGTAGAGGATGAGAGAATAGGACAAGTGGGGGAAATACTGGAAGAGTTTAAGATTTCATTAAAAGAGATTAAATACGGAAGAAGGAGGGTGGAAAAAGCAATGGGGAAAGCATGGCAGTAATCAAGATGAGGGAGTGGAAAGTACTGGATTCTAGAAGGGAGTAGTTGGGGAGAGAAAGCAAGGGGTAGAAAATGACCTAACATACGTAGAGAGGCGGTTGCTGTGTGTGTGTGTGGGAAGGTAAGTGTGAAAGTGGAGAACGGGCGAAGAGGAGGGAAATATGGATTGGAGGGAGATGGCAGAAATGGAACATCGCAGAAGGGATCTGGTTTGCATGAGGGGAGATAAAAGAGAGTTGCGGAAATATCGAAACCGAGGAGAGAAATGAAGAAGCAGAGACAGGGGTAGAAGATGACAAGAAAGTAAAGAAAGAAGAAGGAAAGCAGAAGAAAGGGAGGAAGGTGATAGGGGGCAAAATGCGGATCAAAGAGGGTATTGAGAAAGAGGAGACGAAAGGGATTCTGATGAGAGAGCAAACAAAGAGGCAAGGGTGACTGAGCGTGTAAAAGCGGGGCCAAGTTAACGAAAGGTAGGGCGAAAACAACGAAGAAAGAGGTAGGCGAGCGAAACAAGCGGCGAAGTGTTGAAAATGTGCTAAGCGTAAATGCGAGTGTCACGTTCCTGTGCACATAGGACGTGACGCTGCTGCATCGTGCGTAACACGTTCAGCGGGCCGTCCCCACCACTAAGGGTTCCCTCCATCCCGACAGCCCTACCCAAACCCTCTGGTCTAGGCACAGGTGTCCTGACATACATAAACACAGAAGCACCGGCTTTCGCCAGTCTTGAACCGTCAGCGTCAGCAACTGACGGTATACTGACGTGAACCATAAAAGAACCCCAAGACCTAGGAAATCAAAATTACGCTGCACCTCTTAGAATTTTAAAAATAAATTAAAAAACTGCATAGTCAGCAGAAATTTTTTTATAAATATCGCTGCACGAAGCAGCGAAGAAACAGAATCTACAGAACGACCGAACTGTGCGGACTCACCAAGAAGAGCTCCTCTCAAACTAGACCAGTGCGTATAGAAACTGACACGGTCCAGTCCCATTAGGTACCCAAGCCAATATAGAAACTGACATGGCAAGGATGATTGTAAGTAGGCCCCTATTCAACGCAGAATTGATACCCGCGTGTCATCTTTTGTATATTTTTTCAGCAACTGCGTGCTATCCCCTGTCCACCCTTTAAGTAGATCAAATTGCATACATACAAAGTTTGTATTACAAACAGCTAAACTTACATATGCTCTCAGTATATAATTAACGCTAAACAGAAACACTATTTTTATATTTTTATTTTAATGCTTTAATTTTGTACTTTTCAAAGAGCTCAAACAAACCAAAGAAATAAAGTTTAGTTTTGCCAGATATAACGAGTTCTCTGTTACTCTCCTATACGAGCGTAATTTCTCTCCTCTTGCGATATCAAAAAGCGAGCTGCAGCGCTAAAACGTAAAACTTAAAATTTTGAATCTCTACCCCTTCGTTTAAGGGTAATATGGGGGTGAAAAGCCTAAATTTTACTTTTTATTTTCTCAGTTATTACTCGAGATATTTAGATGAAATGAAAGAGAAAATGAAGATACAAATTATGTAGTTAATTTGGAAATTAACCAAAATTGTAGATCAGTTATTAAGGGTTGAAAAAATTATTTATTTCTCAGAGGTTTTTGCAAACAGCTCTTTGAGTAGCCACCTTTAAAAAAATCTGGAATAATGTTCTGTCACGTAATTATTATTTATAAAAGTTTTAAGATGGCTAAATGAGTGGGACATTGTTAATGGGAGAATTCCAGTGTATTCATATAAGGTTTTAGTTTTGAGAAAATCATATTTCGATATATATTTAAAAACATTTTGTGAAACAATTCATCCTGTATTAACTGTCTTTTAGACAAGGTATAATTTTTGCATGAACAGTTAGCTAAATGGATTAGTTAACAATATTGACACTGGAACTACCAGGTGAGACAAAATTAATTGTTTTTTAATCATTGAAATAAAATATGTTAACAATAATACAATACATTTTCATGACACTAGAGGGAGTTCGAAAATGATCGGTTTTTGATTCTCTTAACTATGTGTGCCTCACCTTGAAAAATTTGACAAAATTATATGTGACCAACAGGCTTGTGCGAGAACCCCAAATCTCGGGTTCGGATCGGGTCGGGAATTCTCGGCCGGGAATAGTCGGGCTCCCGAAAGTATGATACGCTTCGGGTTCCCGAAAGTCTCCGGCAGCCTATGTCTCTTGGGGACCCCGAATCCTTCCGACTACACACGAAGTTCGTGTCACGAACGTATCGAGATCTCGAAAGGGAGAGCGAGTATCGAGAAAAATAGACGGCGCGGCACGGCGTAGCGTCTTTGAGACGCCGACACGATCTAATTACACACCTACATTATATCTATATCTATATAGGTATACAGTCTATGTATACATACGATGCATACGATGAATCCCACAAGCGCTACATATTATTACGAACATACATGCATATATACAGTAATCGCTCGTTCGTTGTCCAGAAGCCGTGTTTTTCAGTGACAACGAGCCTGCCCGGACACTATTTTTGATTTATGACTGCGTCTAGAGTATCGCGCCGACCGCGCCGACCGCGCCGAGCGAGACTTCAATAGAGAGCCGAACATAGAGAAGGACAGAATGAAACACGGATCGGGTGGCCGAAGCGTATCGCCGTCGCCGGACAGATCTGAGTCCCGCGTGTTTCATTTTTACAGACATTATGTACAATTGAAATTATATCGTGTTTGGTGTCATTTTAATCAGAAAAATGCCAGAAATATGTTCATGAAGGTCCCATAAAAAAATAATGTAAATTAAGAAGTTTGAACATTCGATTCATTCGAGTCAATGTAGTGGTGCTCACACCGATATACCCGAGCCGACATCAATCGTCGCCGCCCTGCGGAGCGACGCGGCGTTGACAGGCAGTGGAATGGGTAGGCATTGGACAACGGCCCTGCCCACCATGCCAGACAACGAACGAGCGATTACTGTATTATGTATAAATTATATGTGTGAATTAAAAAATTTCAACTAAATGCAAGTAGCGTAATGATATTAATATTTATTGTATGTAAAGAATAGAGATAATTATTTTACAAAGTTTGACAAGAAAAATATAATCCACATAATCAAATTATGCATTACTAATTAACTATAATTAAATTAAAAGTATATCATTCTAATGAGACAATAAATTTGTTAACTCTGTTAATAAATGTTTGGTAATTATAAAAATTTAGTACAAACGAGAACACGTGTAACGTATTTAGTATTTATTTATGTATTTAAATATACTTACTTCATATTAGGGGATACAGAAGGATATTTTTTTCTTCATTTAATCATATCCTTCTGTATCCCCTAATATGAAGTAAGTATACATAGATTATATAGATGTACCTATATAGATATAGATATAATGTAGGTGTGTAGTTAGATCGTGTCGGCTCGCGGCGTCTCAAAGATGCTACGCCGCGTCGCGCCGTCTCTTTTTCTCGATACTCGCTCTCCCTCTCGAGATCTCGATACGTTCGTGACACGAACTTCTTGTGTAGTCGGAAGGATTCGGGGTCCCCAAGAGACATAGGCTGCCGGAGACTTTCGGGAACCCGAAGCGTATCATACTTTCGGGAGTCCGACCATTCCCAGCCGAGAATTCCCGACCCGTCCCGAGCGTCGGGTTTCCCGAGATTTCGGGTTCTCGCCTGGTTCAAGCCTGGTGACCAACCATAACGAGCTGCTAAAACTTTAAAAATATAAACTTAGTATTTCATAACTTATACAAGAAATCGGAATTTCAAAATTTTTTTTATTTTTTTTTGAAATTCTCTTTCGAAGCTAAAAATTCTGAAAAAGTTCATAGATGTGCATTCTAATAGCTAAAATATGCCAGATTTTTTCAGAATTTCCAATTGAAGACGATAAGAGAAATTACGGAAAAATGTGATTTTCTTTGTCACCCCATTGCTACCCCTCATGTCGACATATAGGGTGGAAATTTGCACAAAGTATTTTCTTTGGATAAGTTATCGAATGGCCTATTGCAAATTCAATTTAGATTAGGAGCACTTTTGACCCCCTTACCCGACTACACCCTTTACAGTATTTGGTTATTAAATTAAGGTAGATATTAGGGTGCATTCACATTGCCGCATAGCTAACTGATAGAAGAACTATTATTTTCTGCAGTTGTTATTTACTGTGAATTTTCTAATTTCATCCCGAGACCGGAAATTATGTCGATATAATGCGATAACATAGAGCAATTTATACCCGCATTACTCAGAAGTCTTTGAGTTTACGACTAGTGTATGTACAGCTTCATCGTGGGTTGTTTTATGATTCTGGCCGGCAGTCACGTCGTTCAGATTTTATAACCTATGACTTATAGTGTTTTACCGTCCGCGTCCGACGAGAATGAAGTTCAAGGATGAAATCTTGAACGCGTCGTTTATCACAAAGAAACATTGTTTTCCTGCAAATTCTTTTTGATACGTATGTTTATTACCACTAACGAGCAAGGAAAATCGACGATTTCGATAAACTGCTTTGGATAAAGTCATGAACATCTGAATGACGAACATAATAAAAGTTTTTAGTGTTCAATGGTACATTTTATTATTCTGATTTTAATTATGGTCGTAGATTATAAATAACTTTCCATCATAAACTTGATCGTACGAATCTGAAATAGCATAAAACCATTACATATTACAAGCCTGTATTCTCCTTGTAAACGAAATTTAAGTTCGACCTTCACCTTCGGAGATCAAGGTCATTTGAAGGTCATGTCACAGAGCATATTTGAATGCATTTTTTTAGGCGCTAGGCGATGCAACACGAAGATGTATGTAGTTACTTAAAGAGAAGCATTGATGACCTTGAAAACTATAACAAAAAACAACATTTTAAAGCAACAACCCCTGCGGGATACTAAACACTTGATACCATTCAAGTTACACGTGAAAAATTTTTTACTTTGTCAAAATTAAAGATGATATTATAGGGGTCACACTTAAGTGATACATCCTGCATATTTGAAAAACGATTTGATCTGAATGTTTAAGCCTGAGACTTCACAAGATCAGAACTTGAAAATGGGACAAAAATATATGAAAGGAAAAAAATATGATTTTTGGTAGTTTTTATAATTAATGGAGTTATCATATACAGGGTGGTCCGCTTAAATAAGGCCACCTAAATATCTCTTCAGGTTATTATGATGCAAAAAATATTCGTTATGTATTGTGCATGGTGTCAATGGACCTGACCTAAAAGATCAAGGCCATTTCAAAGTCATGTTATTATACATATCTGAATGTATTTTTCGATCATTTATACGATGCAGTATAAAAAAAAATATAGTTATGTATCAAAAATGACCTTCGGAAAAAAATATTCTTGCCAGATATTTGGTCCATTGACACCATGCACATTACGTAACAAATATTTTTTGCATAACAATAACCTGAAGTGATATTTAGGTGGCCTTATTTAAGCAAATCACCCTGTATATGTATTATAGAAAATAGTCTAGCAATTTGTAACACAAGATAATTGATTTATTAATAGTTCTCTAACACTAATTATTAAAAAAGAGCCACAAACATTATATACACAAAAAATGTTAATATTGTTGCGAATGTATTCTAAAGAATAACTACACGAAAAATTATCTCATAAAAGAAACATCTTGCACAGCAAAAATCTTCTGAATTAAGTTGAAAAAAACAGGCAATTGAAAGAAACAGGCCTTACACAATGGGGCAATATAATTTAGATGATTATATGTTTTCCTCAAAGGAAAGATAAGAATAAAGAAAACGATCTACTAACTTATAATATCACACAGAAATTCATGCCAAATATATACTTTGATACGATCAGGAAACCGTCATTGAAAAAAGAAGAAGAAAAAAGAAAAAAAACATCACCCAGTTATTTAACTACTAACAATAAGTTTCTGGCAATTAAGCTGAATTTGCAACTATTCCATTAGGAGACTAATGCAATAACGACTAAAGAAGTATCTTAAAAAACATTTCAAATTAAAATTTTTTCCCGCCGCTTGTGTTTTAAAGCATCAACTTTACCTTACTAAACGCACTACATAAATTTACGGTAATTGGTACATAACAAAAAAACAATACTTTGCACCATGGCATTTAAGAAACAGCCCATTCGACACTGTATTCTTTTTGTATTTGAGTCAAAGAAAAATAGTGCTGAGGCTACGAAAATGATTGTTCCGCGTTAGGTGAAAATGCTGTAACCTATAAAACATACAAGAAGTGGTTCCAAAGGTTTCGTAGTGGAAATTTTTATCTCAAAGATGGAGGACGCAGTGGAATGCTGAAAGAGTTTATTCAATCAAAACCACCATCTTTTTATACAAACGGGATTCGCCAGCTACCCGAAAGGTGGGAAAAGTATGTAGAAAGTAATGGTGATTACTTCGAAAGGTAACGTGTATTCCTTTTTTTTTATAAATAAAGATCAAATTCATGCTCAAAAGGCACCGAACTTATTTTTACACCTAATAATATCCGTTCATCTTAACATCTTAACATAAATAACAATTATGAATTATTTCGTAGTGCAATTTTCGTTTTACTGCATAGTCTAGATAATTACAGTATTAAACATGTTTCATTTACATAAATGCAATCATTTTCAATGAATTGATGAAAGATGAAATGGGTTAGATCATTTCAAATGTCCAGCTTAAATCAATCTCAGATATTTAAAGATTTTATTTTTCAAGTAAATACTAAAATTAAATAATGTGAAATATGGAAAACTATATATTTCTATTTTAGCTAGGTATAGATTAGGGAATGAGATGAGGGGGGAGAGACATTGGTTAGATTTGAGAAGTTCTCAAATCATTTTCTCATTAGTAATTGAGAAAATGTAGAGTATGCGGGTGGGAAGAGGAGACGTGGGAGCATGTATGGGAGGTGTGTATGGGGATGAAAGAGGAAAAAGGGTGGCACGAATGGATGATGGAAGTTTTGGATGAAGAGGGAAGAGGAGAAGAAAGGTTGAGGAAGTTGGATGAATGGAGAGAGGAAATAAAAGAGAAGATTGGAAAGGAAGGTGAGCGACCGGAAGAGGGGGTCCGAAGGTAGGGGAGGAAGATAGGGTAAGGGGTACAGGAAGGGGGGGATAGAATGGGAACGGGTAATTAGTAAATAGCTTAGTAAGTTAGTAAGTAAGTCTATTGTAAATATGTTTCGATCTCTCTCTCTCTCTCTCTAAAGTAGGCTAAGCATAGATATAAGTAGTTTATAAGTTAGAAATAAGAGTAGTTTGTAAGAGCGGGTAGAGGCGGTTGAGAGGTAGGTAGGAGGAGGTAGGGAGGAGTGAAACTGTATTTGTAACCCCGAGGGGATCAAATAAAGATTTATATATATTTCTATTTTAAACAATAATGAATAGTTCAAACTAGTAGATAGTGTGGCCCGCATGTTGTGTGCCCGCGCGATGAGCGAATTGATTACACTGTCCAACAGCCAAAAAACGTTTCGATTCTCACTATGCGAGAGTTTTTCGCGCTGATTCCGAATCTGTCCTTAATTTTTCTCCTAGACGCACAGTTTTTGAGAAATTTGAGTTTGGAAAAAAGACATATTTTTCGACTTTGAACAAAAATTGTGATGTTATTATAAAAGATTTTGTATTGTTCTCTACACCAAAAGATTCTCTAGACTTTCCCGAATCCAATGATGTGCAATTGTTTAAACATGTTTAAACAATCATTAAAGACGGAGAGACACCACTTTTGCACCGATTTTTGAGGATATTTTTCAATTTATATAAAAAGAAATAAGGGTCCAGCGGAAAATCGAACTGTACTACGCGATAGAGCAGACTTTTATCTTGAGAAACCACCCTTTAAAATTACCAACATCGACGTTTTCTTCGAACTAGAAAGCAAAATATCTTCGCCCGACATGAGTTGCCGCCAGTGACGCTCACCACTACAACGGGCGTTCGACGGGATACGGCGGCGCGGCGTCGCGAACGCTCGTGTGATGAGCACAACGTGCGGCAACTCATGTCGGGCGAAGATATTTTGCTTTCTGGATCGAAAAAAACGTCGAAGTTGGAAACTTGAACAGGTGGTTTTTCAAAATAAAAGTCTGCTCTATCGCGTGGTATAGTTTGATTTTCCGCTGGACCCTTATTTTTTTATATAAATTGAAAAATATCATCAAAAATTGGTGCAAAAGTGGTGTTTCTCCGTGTTTAATCATTGTTTAAACATGTTTAAACAATAATAATGTATTAGTATTGGATATCACTGTATTCGGGAAAATCTACAGAATCTTTTACTGCAAAGAACAATTCAATATCTTTTATAATAACATCACAATATTTGTTTAAAGTTGAAAAACACGTTTTTTTTCAAAGTCATGTTTCTCAAAAACTGTGCGTGTAGGAGAAAAAATGAGGGCAGATTCGGAATCAGCGCAAAAAATTCTATAAGATCCACCCAACAGTACCTTGGAAACATTTTTGGTGTTGGACAGTGCCTTTTGATTCACAGTACATTCATTGGATTCGTACATTATAATAGCGTAATATCATTTGTTTTTCAATATTTAACTATGTTCCACCAATCCGATGGTCTTGAAACTTTGGTATATATTAGATAGGTAACATAACATTGTTGTTGAATTTTTTGAAAGTGGTCACTCGAAGGGTTGTTTGCAATTCCCACCCCTAAAAAATTAAATAATTTTTTTCTACCCTTAATAATTTGATCACAATTGTGAAAAAAATATACGGTATAAAGGACGTAAGTATGAGTATTTTCGTATTTTTTTTATCTGAATATCTTAATTAACAACCGAGAAAAAAATGATATAGTTAAGAGTATTTACCCTCATATAATCCTTATATGAAGGGTTAGCGACTTGAAATTTTGGGGGGTTATCTTTCAACCTAAAGCCAATGTTTTCCACACAATTTCAATAAAAATCCAGGATGGGGCCGATTCACCATTCTTAGTCTCCTAGACCCTTTCTCAAAAACTGTGCGTCTAGGAGAAAAATTAATGACTGATTCGGAATCAAAGCGAAAAACTCTATAAGAATCGCATAATGAGAATCGGAACGTCAAAAAAATGTTGAAATTTGTTGGACCGTGTTATTGATCGATGTGATCGAGTGAACCTAATCTATAAGATGTTGCATATGACACACGAAGACGCGTCCGGTCACATTATTATTACCATATCTTTATATTGTTGTATTATTTAACCAAAAAATATATAGTGTTAACCATTAAACGGTGTTAATCGTTGAATTTTTCTCTTGTTTGACTTCACATCAGTGTTCCGATGAGAACCAACTATTCTCGCGCATGCGCGGCGATTTCAGCCTCAGTAACGTAAGCTTCTCGATAAAATGGGGTACCTTGAGCACCCCGCAGATTTTTAAAAAATTAATAGTATATACATATGACAATATTAACAATAACTTACCTCTCGTTGCACGTCACGTCTCTCGTCTATGACTATCACTCGTCCCGCCAATAATATTGGTACACTTCTGCCAATATAACTGCCTCAGGGCTACCTGAGATACGTGATTATAGATACGTTACTGTTTTGGCCGCGCATGCGCGAGAAAAGTTGGCTCTGATCGGAACACTGCTTCACATACGTTTTCTCCTCCTACTTGGAAATTCTAAACCTGTTATTGTAGCTTGTCCATAAATTACATTTTTATAGTAGAGTAAATTACTCACATTTCGTTAGTTATTACCACAATGATTTCGAAAAAGCTTATCAACATCAAATAAGCTTTCCTTTGTAGTTTTAACGCTTTTTCCTCTGTTGCACACTCCTGCTTATGCTCCTACATAAATCAGTTTTATATTTTGCTGTAGAAATTTACAGCTCCTACTTGTCCTACTACACGCTTTATGCCGGACATGGCAACTTCTAAAATCAACTTTGAAGTACCTAGTGACCTAGTATTAGATTGTTGCATATGAAGTGTCCGATTTACAATGCACATGTTCTGAAGCGTTTTGAACAAGAAATGCTATTACAATCTTCAAGTTTAATATACACTGGTGTGCAAAAGTATCGGGACATCTTCTAAAAACGAATAACTTTTTTCAAATTAATCCAAACAGCCTGAGTTTTTTTTGAGATGTTAAAAGGATGAGGGAATCGATCATCGATCGATGTAATCAAGCGAACCTAACCTATAAGGTATTGCGCTTGGTACACGAAGATGGGTCTGGTCACGGTATTAATCTTAGACCATATCGCACACTTGCGAAAAATTGACACATGTCAAGAAACTACGTTTTTCAGAAACAGCGAGAAACTGTTTTAAACATAATACAATATTGTAGAGGCGTCAAAAGCTGTTATCAGACAGTAATTAGTAAGTATTAGACAGTACAATCTTCAAGTAAACAATAATAATGTCATTTTTGTTATTTTAGCTTTACAACCCTTAAAATCAAGCCTTTTGACTTGTGACGTTTTTTATTTGTATCTAACCCACACAGAACTGATACAGGGTGGTTCACGCAACTTGCACACTTATATATGCTAATATTAAAATTCCACTACGTGTAAAGTCCTATAAGATTAATTGACAAATATTTCAAGTTTACAAGTGTTAGAAGAGTGCATGTTGAATAAGTATCTTTTATCAGTATTCGGATGAGTATTCGGCTCCACTCTTACTGATCTATATTCCTACACAGACATAAAATCGAGTTCCTAAATACTTTGGTACGTTACGTGCAAATGGATTTCAAGTTCATTATTAAGCTGTCGACGTCCAGAAATCCCAGAACAATACTTGTCAGTTTTCTACCGGAATGTTTCCGCTCAAATTGAAAATTGAAACCATTACTAACATACTAGCGCAAATAGAATATACAAACATCGTTACAATCAGATAGCTTCGCGATATTAAGTTATTAACATGCATTTGGCAGTCGCAAAGGATCGATCACTCGAGCATCTTGATCGTGAGCTTTGCCAAAACATCATGTATATAATCAGAGGTTCATTGTAACCAGAGGGGAATGAACTAGCGACTCGCGAACTGCAAGCTACTTTTCCGCTCTACGGGGGCGTAACTAGCACCGTACTCTTCAGGTTTATTATCAGCGGCGGGCCGTCAATTTTGGGGCCCTGGGCAAACACTGTTTGGAGGCCTACCCAATTAAACCAAATTAACATCAAGAACCAAAAATTTTTCTACAATTTATATATATATTTTTTTAAATTTTAATTGAAATTGTTTTTATTTTTTTTTTGCTGTGAAGGGGGTCTAAAACCTTAGAACTAGGGGCCTTAGACTTCGCCGTGTCTACATGTAAAAAATTATGAGGTGAATATTGTAACCTATTTGCTCGTCGTTTCTTTATTGCATCAGAAGTCAGTCTGAAACTTGATTCAGACTTCCAAAGTTTTCAACCTTGAACTTTGTTCATTTACAGGTTTCCTGTTACTTTCGGTTGCAGTTTGAGGCCTCTGCTATGCTCATATTACTTATGAGAAGTACAATATCAAAACTCACCATGTCCATTATTCAAAAATTTTGAGGCAAGTAATCTATTTACTCGTAGCCTTCAATTTGATTGTATCAGAGGTCAATCTAAAAATGTCCATACCGGATTCAATCTCAAAACTCGGCATATTCATCTCATATCGAAACTTTTCTTATTTTGCAGAAGCATGAATATGGGATGACCTAAAAATCTTGAACTTGCTTGAAAGGGTTAATTCCTGAGACCATTTAAAGTAACTTTGTCCTATGCGAAAATGTTCTCCGCGGTTTTGTGAAGGAATTATTAACGAAAAGCATGGACCAATCGGAGCACAGCTTTCGTTGAGCGTGGCGTTGGGATTAACCGATCTGAAATCCTTTAGCAGTAGCAGCGCTCTGATTGGTCCGTGCTATTCGTTAATAACTTCTCAACAAAGCCGCGCAGAATATTTTCGCAATGGAAAAAGTTACTTCAAATGATCTGAAGAGTCACATTCAAATAAGTACAACATTTTTCGGATACCCTGTATATTAAGTTGTTGCATATGACATGTCAGATTTTTGACAATAACGATTAACAAGCACAATTCTTTTCCCAAGTAATCTTATTAAACGAAGCAAGCACCATTGTATAAGCAGCATATTTTGTCAATGAATTAGAAGTTTCTTGCCTGTGTATTACATTAAAAATTGAATTTTTTTGGTCGTTCACGTTCTTCATTGAGAATCTTAGAACCTCAGATAGAACCTTAAACATCAGCTTTATTTCTTTAAATGATATAAGTGGAGTGCAAAAGTATTGGGACACCCTTCAAAAACGAATAACTTTTTTTTGAGATGTTAGAAGGATCAGTTTACTAGTATCAGTTTACTATAATTTATAAAAACAATTAGTTAAAAATTACCATTTTAAATTTTAAATTTTCATTATAGGCACAGATAAAAAAGTTAAAAATCATAACCATTATTATTTTTTGTAATTTCGACCAATGGTAATTTTTAATTATCTTTTTTACAAGTGACCTAGTAAACATCTCTAAAAGCTCAAGCTGTTTGGAACAATTTAAAAAATGTTACTTGTTTTTAAAGGGTGTCCAGATACTTTTGCACGCCACTGTAAAGAATGTCCTGCTGAAGTGAGATCAACAGGATATCTCGGAAGACCTTGTCGTTATCAAAAAAGTGTTCCTGCAAAAGTTGTTTGGTATGACGGCTACATTACATAGTATTAATTGTTTTCTTGTGGATGGAGTGGTGGAGGACATTTTAAGGTCACCTTGATTTTTTAAAATGGATTTTTTCTTCAGAAAATGATAGCAGGTAGCGAGACAAACCCAAAGAGGTGCTACATGATATTATTCTACCCTACTATGATAAATTCAATCATTAACACCGTTTAATGGTTAACACTATATATTTTTTAGTTAAATAATACAACAATACATGTAAAGATATGGTCATAATAATGTGACCGGACGCGTCTTCGTGCATCATGCGTAACACCTTATAGGCTAGGTTCGCTCGATCACATCGATCGATAATTTATTCCCTCATCCTGCGGACACACCATGCAAGCCACACTATTTGTACTAATACTAAACTACTAAACATCTGTCTAAAAATATATAGTTTTCTATATTTCACATTATTTAATTGTAGTAATTACTTGAAAAATAAAATCTTCTAATACCTGAGATTCGTTTAGGCTGGACATTTGAAATTATCTAACTCACTTCATCTTCCAAACCGCTTTTGTATGCGTTGTCACTTATGATCAGCATTTACATAACTACTCAATTAATTGGAAATGATTGCATTTATGTAAATGAAACATGTTTAATACTGTAATTATCTAGACTACGCAGTAAAACGAAAATTACACTACTAAATTATTAATAATTGTTATTTATAATACTTGTCTCGAAGAATATGAACGATACTTGAGTGAAACGCTTAGAATCACCAGACATATTTTAATCTTGAACGTATTTTTGATATATATCGTTCTCCAGATTTATTTGCCTAAATATACTGTACTGTAGTTCCAGAAAAAATTACCACTATTGTAGCAGTAAATTTTATTTATTTTAGGTTTGCTTATCAAAGGTAACTTGTTTATAAATTTTCATGTAACTCATACTATTTTCAGTTAACTTATACTTTCTTTAAAAATCTTTATCGAATTTCTCAAATTCTCATCGATTCTAATTGATAAATTAAGGGTTATCCAAAAAATGTCTGCAATCTTTACATATTTGATTAAAATTTTTTAATTTTGGTAAGTATATGTAAACATATGTGACTGACTGTACGTCATTATGATAAATAATGATAGGAATTATACTAAATACACATAACCTTAAAAAAATTAACTCTTTTATATTCTATCGTATTAAATCAATGAATCTCCAAGATTCATTTTCTTTTCAAGACATTTATCTTCCCAAGTAGCAATTTAGCAACGTGAAAGGGTGTAATTGAAAATCCGTTTCGCTAGAAAATGTCGATAACATCCGAAGGAATGATCTGTCATGATCGATTAAAAGTGTTAATTGTACTCCTTTGTCTTTCTTAATTCTTCTTCCTTTTTATTTCTTAGAACCTCCATTCTTTCTTTGTTTCTTAAGTTTTCAATTCCATAAGTAGTTCCTGTTGATTTAATTTTTGCCACATCTTCTGCCATTACTTTTGCCATATTTTGCCAATGTTAAGCTGAAGTGAACCTCGTTTCTCATCGCAGTTGCAATTCACACCGCAGTATTAGGGACATTGCTAGGGATTTTTGTGTTGCACTCTTCCTTCACTTCAATGTACGTAAAGCTGTGAGCTTTATTTTTAGCAATATTTTTATTAGAAAGGCAAGAGAAGTTTCTTCTTATATTTTTGTACCTAAATAATGATAAAAGTTGCACGTATGCAATTTAAAACAATATAAAGAATGTGATCGAGATTTGGTGATCGAGATAGATCTTGTTTTTACCTTTTATGAAGAATGTTTTTTTCAATTCCCGTGATTTCTGAATTCCCTGATTATAAAAATATGAGAATCATTGACAATTTTGTTTGCCTCGCCAACGAGAATACAATCTTATTGAATTGTACAAATTCGTTCAGGGCAAAACATTTATTTTTACATCCGCAGTAATAGGTACATTTACCCTAGCTACCTTTAGGACACTTACTATTAGTAATCGAAACATGGACAGCACGAGGCAAAAAGGACTTACCTCAAATTTTTTACGCTATTCATCATTGTCTCTTTATTTACCCGGTCCCGATAATTGTTCCTAAAAAATAGGATCCGAAAATCTGACTTTGAAAATCAAATTTGTGTTTAATCCTATCATCTTTTGCCATTTCTTGAACATTTTTCACTATTATTGCAATGCCCAGTAATTTCTATAAATATGCATCATGTTTATAAGATTTTTCTTCCATAGCAAATATTTTATTAGCCGTTTAGAATCGTTTATACAATAATTCATGTAGTTTAATCACCATGTTCAAATTATATGTATTATACCTATACATACATGTATATTTTTAAAAAACTTCAACTCCTAAACTGTAGAATATATAATTTAATATTCCTTGACATTTAATATTCTTCCATTGTTTTTTTTCTAAATTTATGTCTGTACACGATAACGTCTGTGCGTTGTAGTATTGTTGTCCCAAGAGCCTAGTATAAAATCAACGTTTTTAAATACATATTTGTTAAGAAGTATAAATTCGAGCATGTTCAGCGAAATTGCTAAAACGTTGCTCTATATGCTGGTGGGATTTGTGCAAGTCCTGCGGAGAAAAAGTTTGTAACCCCTTGGGTAAACGATCATTTGCAGAGATCTATGCTTCTTGCTGATGCGGGCAATGTGTGAAAAACTTGGGGAAAGAATAGCTCTCTTTTGTTTCCCTTTGTTTTGCCGTTATGCTTGGATGGGTGAATGTCGAATAGAATATTGAACCCTGAAGTGGGATATTGTTTCCTCAGAATAAGAAAGTAGCTCACTGGGATCTTTATAAAACTTCAGTTAAAATTTACCAATATACTCGTAGGTGTATATTTAAACATTATAATGTTCAAGAGAAGTGAAAGAAATTTCATATTTTCTTTATAGTCTTGCAATGCTCATGCGAAAATCAGTATACTTATGTATTTATGTATGTATTGTAAATAAAAAAACTAAAACGGGCAAAGAAAAAATTAATCCTTTGCACTCGGAGCAATTTTAACTCGAAAATTGTACATTTCCTCCGACCTAGAATATTTCCATTCCCTGTGATCTTTGAAATTTTATAGATGTAATGTCAATTAATTCTCCGAATGATTAGGTATAGACAGAAATAATAACAGAACTGAGTTTCTCCTGTAAAAAAAGGTTTTTTTGTTTTTATTATTCATGTTCCTATTTACAACTATTTACAAGGCTTACCTGTAAAAAGAGAAACGACATTAAATGTCAATTATTCCTTATGTCCTTTCCCTAATTACAATCTCTACAATTATCACTTTTCAATCTCTTAGGTTTATCGTTGCACGTGTTCACTCTATCATCACATCAGTCTTTCTCTCTGTATCTTTCTCCCTCTCCCTCTGGTGTTAGTTTTACTAATCTGTTTACCAACGCGCCGTATTTTCTTTACATAGATATGAAATATATTGGTGTAATACCACATACAATACCGAAATGTTTAGTAATATAATTGATTAGACACCGATATATTTAATAATGTAAACAATATTTTGAATAATGAATTGAAAAATAAATTCATTCATTTGTAGGTGCGAATTAGTGATTCGGTGTTATTCGCGACAGGCGGCCGCCGCCCCCTGTCGGCTAATGCGGAAAATGCGGATTTTGAAAGATGTTTATATACAAGTGTATTGGAGAGTCGAGAGCAGATAGAGTCGAAGGTTAGAATAGAACACATATTGTTCACTGCGAAGGACTGTCAGTGTGTGTGCGTGAGTGCGATACTGGCCACGAGGGACTGTGTGCCGTATCACGTATTGAAGGCCGTAGGAAAGGAAGAACTGTTTCCTTTTTCTTTATATTATTTTCGTTTTATATCCTTTTCTTTTATAATTGAACTATTGTAATTCCACTTTCAAATATAAAGATATTATCCTGACATAACTCAAACTGTTGCTTATACATTTTTAATGGTGACTTTGAGTCGCCACTCGAGTGCTAAGAGGGTTAAAGTATAAAATATCATAAAATACTAGTAATTTCAATGGAGTCATGTAAGACCTCAGGATACCATTAGGAGGTTACTTATTTATAATTGTTACAAAAATCTCTAGATCTTTTATTCATACTTGACGATGAGTAATAATCGAACTATTGATTGATAATAAATTTAAATATCCCCATATTGATAAAAATACCATCAAAAAAACAATTTCACATTTGTATTTAAAGTATCTACAAATGTATGTTTTTTAAGTTTCATAATATTATTTTTGCCTATTGATAATTATAGGAATAATATCAACCGAGTGAATACTTCTTCATTATTTATTCTTCATTATTTTAGCACAACCAGAGTGATCAACGATAGTCATTTCAACTCGACGTACAACACACCGCGCTCACTGTATGCATTGACTTCTCTCAACATTATCAAAATCAACAAGTTTTATTTTGGCACATACCTTTTCCGTTAGTGTCCTTGTTTCGTGTCACATAATCAAACACAGCCAGCAGCGTCTCGAGGCGCCTGATGGAAATCATCACCATCTGCTAACTACGCCTAAAGTTGATCCACGCTAAGAATAAGCGCAACAACTACGGTTACTTTCGTGCCGCACAGGGCAAGCATCTTGTTTCCGAGCTACCCACAGCCAGTAAGTTAATCCCTCAAACTTTATGCTCGTTTTAATATACCTACTTAATGCACTCACCAAAAAAGTTCTACTTCACTCGTGATTTTATAATTTATTTGACATCCAATGCACTAAAATTCGTTATTTATTTCAAGCTTAAATAAGCTAACATGGTTTAGATTTCCAATAGTTCTTTAAAAATAAGGTTTTTTAAATGTATAAAATTATACATGTCTTTCACATCATTTTTTTGCATTAAATTGCAACAATTTATTTTACGATTGCAATGATCAGAACATCTTTGTCGTTCATAATTTCTTAAAAGAAGAAGATACCTTCTATGTATTTGCTATGTGCCCATGTGTTCTCCAATGGTTATACATGGTAAACAACAACAAAATAAAATTTTATTTCATTTTAAGGAAAATTAACAGCAGTTATTTTTCAACAATTATTTATTTATACCATATTTATTTATACCTCGGTAATTTTCTGTCCATTTTGAGCATTACTTACATTAAAATTTATTTATAGAAAACATGTCAGTGACTACACTGTCCAAAAAACGTTTCGATTCTCACTATGTGATTCTTATAGAGTTTTTCGCGCTGATTCCAAATCTGTCCTTAATTTTTCTCCTAGACGCACAGTTTTTGAAAAATTTGAGTTTGATAAAAAGACATTTTTCAACGTTAAACAAATATTGTGATGTTATTATACAAGATATTGAATTGTTCTTTACAGCAAAAGATTCTGTAGACTTTCCCGAATACAGTGATATCCGATATTAATACATTATGATTGTTTAAACATGTTTAAAAATGCCGTATCCCGTCGAACGCTAGGGGTGAGCACCGCTGGCGGCAACTCATGTCGGGCAAGGATATTATATTTTGCTTTCTGGTTCGAAAAAAACGTCGACGTTGAAAACTTGAAAGGGTGGTTTCTTAAGATAAAAGTCTGCTCTATCGCGTGGTATAGATCGATTTTCCGCTGGATCCTTATTTTTTGAGATAAATTTAAAAATATCCACAAAAAATGGTACAAAAGTGGTGTCTCTCCGTCTTTAATGATTGTTTAAACATGTTCAAACAATCATGATCTATTAATATTGGATACCACTGGATTCGGGAAAGTATACATACTTCTGCTGTAAATAATAATTCAATGTCTTTTATAATAACATCACAGCATTTGTTTAAAGTTGAAGAATATGTCTTTTTTATACTCAAAATTCTCAAAAACTGTGCGTTTAAGAGAAAAATTAAGGGCATATTCGGAATCAGCGCGAGAAACTCTATAAGAATCGCATAGTGAGAATCGAAACGTCAAAAAAAGTTTAAATTTGTTGGACCGTGATATTACTTTTTATTCAATCACAAGATTAAAATTTACCCTTTACGATCAAGAAACTCCAGATGGCCTTTATATGTATGTCGATAAAATAATAAAATAGAAAAAAGTAATTATTACGTTGTATGCTACTCTGAGAACTATACAACTTTCGTTGCAACCATTTTTTCATATACCGAATAGCTTACATGTAATTAAGGTGGCACACTCAGCTGAATCACTCTGCGGATAGCATTTTTAAGTGCTTGTTTCATAGTAAACTTGAAGGTACATGGAGGACACATGAAGGTCATTTTTATATCTTTAAATGGAATCTCATAATTTTTTATGCAGTGTTCGGTGCATCTCGGTATTCTGGATAAAAATGTTATCCTGTTTATGTCGAAAACCTATTACTTTGGGAGATATTTTAGTTTTAATATTGCGAATCCCTGCGCACACAAGTAATGAATCATAATGTTCTGGTGCCACATTCTGTTGGAATATAACAGTTTTTCGACATGAATAGGTTAATATATTTTTATTCAGAATACCGAGATGCATCGAATAGTGTATAAAAAATTATATGGTTCCATTTAAAAAAATACAGATGACGTTCACCTGTCCTTCACGCGTATATTTACAAACGAAATAGCGGCACTGGATGACGTCCCCCTCGATACAGAAAAGGTTTCGTGTGAAACATTTTTTGATATAACGAATAGTTCTCGAGATACAGTGACTCCACTAATATTCGGATACTCTTAAAAAGACGATAACTTTTTAAATATTGTACTATACGATTTAAACTTTTTTAGGAAGCTAGAACAATTAGTTTGCTACAGGATGTGAAAAAAGTTTTTTTCAAAAATTGCAATTGATCGGAATTGTAGAAAAAATACTAAAAGTGACATTTTACAACTTTTTTATGTGAGCCTATATTGAATATTTAAAAACTACGTTTTGTAGATCTGTGTCAATTAAACATATTCTGAAAATTTTGTCAAAATCGATCGACGTTGCAATGAGCTACAAACGCTTAGAGATGGTAAAAATTGCAGAATTTCACGATTTTCGGCCTATAACTGCAGTAAATCTAAGGATTCTTACATCTTTCAATGCCTGCCGTTTTTTCCCGCATCAACCGACTTCGATGAAACTTTCATGGTGCATATAATTGACATAAATCTACAAAACGTATTTTATAAATTTTCAATACAGGCCCACTTAAAAAAGTAGTAAAATGCAACTTTTAATATTTTCTCTGCAATTCGACAACTTGCAATTTTTTTCAAAAATTTTAGTCACGTTGTGCAGCAGTGGCGCGTTATAACTAATTGGGGCCTTGGGCAAAGTAGAATTTCTGGGCGCCTATTCCCAACTAAATAACTTTCATGTTGGAAAAAATAAAACAATTGTAAAAACATCTACATATTTATTATTGCATAAAAAGTGAAATAAATTCTCCTTCATCCATGAAAACCTTTTACATAAAAATACAAAATATTTGGTAAACAATTACACATATTGATATATAAAAAGCATTACAAATCTAATGCATTCATGATTGCAATATTTACTTAAATATTTACTTTTCGGGCTTTTTTTGCCCCAATATTATTAATTAGTTCGTTGAAATCAACACAATTGATTATATCACTATCAATAGATAATATGGATTTTGACAGTTTATCCTGCCCCAAAGTATTTCTTAAATAGTTCTTAATTCTTTGAAGGACATTGAAAGAACGTTCTGTTAATGCATTGAAGCTGGAATTGTTAGAAATATTGTTAAAATGATCTCAACATTTGGTCGGTGCGGTAGACGCAGACATAAAAAATAATGTCGGTATGCGATCACTGTCCCTGCAGAACACAGGCTGTTTGACAAGAATCGCGATTTTACTGTATTATAAATTTTCCCAAATTAGAGTTTGAGTTTGAAATTTTTTTATGAGAAAAACGTAGAATTTGGATCTTGGATCTTGGTTTGTGTTCGGGACCTCCCTTTGCTTGTGGTCCCGGGCATTTGCCCAAGTTGCCCATAGGATAACGCACTCTTGTGCCGCAAACCAATTGTTCTAACTTCACAAAAAATTTCAAATCGTATGATCCAATATTAAAAATGAATATTAGTGGGAGTCACTGTAATCGCATGTATTGATTAAAGCGGGACACCCTGTATAAAGCGGCAAATACCATTTCGTAAAGGGAACAAGGAAACGCAGGGTGAATCTCGTTCCAGCGCAGCGGCGGGGAAAGCGATGTTTTCGACTAGATCCGCTACATTTCCTGGGCACTTTGGACGGTGGCCAGTTTCACTTTCCACCGGAAGTCATTTGACGTTTCTTAGACAGAACGCTCGAAAAAGATACATCATTTCTCTGATTCTTATCCACCTCGTTTCCCCGTTGCCAGCTTAAAGCACAAAGTCGGTCAAACATTTAGCCAGTTGTAAATGTCTGACTTTCGCTTTCTTCGTAGCATGTAAGCACGGACGTAAGTACATATTGTCACGAAAGCTCGAGTCGCAACGCGTTTCGCCGTATGGTTCCATTAAGGTACACACACCACATCGGTATTCTGTCACCAAGGAGATGGCACGTACCGCCACTCATCTGCAATACAACTGCGGAAGCCTCGTTTCGTCATCATACTTGAAGATTCATATCCATGTGCTACTTATTCAATTCGCGTACCAGACAATATCGTCCAATATTTTACAAGCTTCTAATGCAAAACGGTCACCATTTATAACGTCTGTTTCCTCCATGCTTGAAGGAAACTGTTACAATTTTCAATTAGTTCTGATATAACAGTTATTTTTTGACTTTTAACTTATCTGTTCCAAGAAAACAGTTATAATTCTACTGAAACTTTTACTCCATATACAGTTACGAGCATGATTGATCACATATACTTTGAATCAGAATAACTTTTTTATGAATGGATCACTTGGACGACCTGAATTTCTCTCTCGAAAAAAATTTGTAGAAAAATGCATTTGATCGGAATTGTGAAAAAGATAATAAAAATTGATTTCTACAACTTTTTTAGCTGGGCCAATAACGAAAATTTAAAAGATGAGTTTGGTCAACTCGTATAAATTATATTCGTTCTGAAAATTTCATTGAAACTGGTTAATTGGTTTACGAGTTATAAACGATCAAAAGTGGTAAAAATTGCAATTTTTCAAGATTTTCTGCCTTTTTACCACTTTTGATCGTTTATAATTCGTAAACAAATTAACCAATTTCAATGAAATTTTCAGAACGTATATAATTTATACGAGTTGACCAAACTCATCTTTTAAATTTTCGTTATTGGCCCAGCTAAAAAAGTTGTAAAAATCAATTTTTACTATTCTTTTTCACAATTCCGACCAAATGCATTTTTTCAACATATTTTTTAGACGTCATTTACTAAACTAATTCTTCTAGCCTTACAGAGAAATTTAAGTCGTCCAAGTGGTCCATCCATAAAAAAGTTATTCTGATTCAAAGTGTGTGTGATCAGTTATGCTGCTAACTGTATGTATGCATAAATAAAAAATTTACACTTTTTCGGAAATGGGAAAAATTCCAGTTGGACAGTAACAGTTATTCTGCTTTGAAAAAGTTAAAGGACTTTCAACTTTACCGTTTAGTATTAGGCTTCGTACAGACCTAAACAGCGCGCCGAACTGCGCAACGAACCGCGCGCCAAACCGCGCATTTCGACAAACATTTCGACGAACATTTCGGCGCGTATTTCGGCGCGCACGATCGCGAACGGGTAGCACTTGCACAGCAACATCTCCAAAAATTCAAATAATGTAGTCTCGAATCTGATGTCTTTAATGCTTCGTCCTGACCTGAACATTTCACTTATAAACTTTGATTCACTAAATAAACTGCCAACATTTTCTGTATTTCTTTGTGTAGTATACACCGCTGCAGCTTCCATAGTTGTTCGGAAGAAATTCTGGAAATAGCAAAAACTCGTTCCGTTCGCCGTTCGGCGCGCCGAAATGTTCGTCGAAATGTGGTTTGGCGCGCGGTTCGTTGCGCGGTTCGGCGCGCTGTTTAGGTCTGTACGAAGCCTTATATAGATTTGAGGTTGAAACCTAGAATCATTATATAGAGTTCTAGTTGTATATGTTATGGTAAGAGTAATAAACTGGTGATAATGTATAATAACCGGTTATTATATATAATCACCAGTTTATTTAAATATGTGATAAATTATTGAATATTTATCAAATTAACCGAGGAGTTTATATAATTCCCAACTCCCTAATGGCGAATGTGATAAAAATCCATAACTTTATCAAAATTCGTATAGAATAAGTTATAGAGAGAGTGTGTGCGATAGGCGATAGGTTTAGAATAGCAGATAGGATTAGAATAGTAAAAAATAGCGATAGATTGTAAGGCAAACCGATAGTAAGCCGTTCGAGGCCAACAGCGGCGGTTTATTAAAGCAAAGTGTTTTATTTTTTCTTTTGTTTTATACAAGCTAGTGAGAACGACATTGGTTTGTGTTAGGTAGAGATAAAACCGACTTAAGTTGTTCCAAATTTGGTAGAGGTTTTAATCATATTAATAAACTGTGGGAAATATTTTCAAAAAGAAGTCTGGGTTATGTCTGGGTTAGTTCTGGATTACAATTATTTTCTCTACTTAGGTCTTTCATTTGACAAGACATGTCAATCCCATATTCAAATTTCGTTCAGGCTACATCCATGTGACTTAAAATAACCATTTATTCAACAAAAAACTATCCTTATACATACATATACTAACATATCCTAACCTAATCCTATCCTAACCACAACTCACTCTGTTCGCATGATTTTTCCATTACTAGTTCAAATTCTGTATGACGGCTATATAGAATGTAAAGATTATGCGATCAGAATAAGTTTGGATTAGGTGGTGGAGGGGACCGATCACGCATACAAAAATTGCATTACGCATACAAAGATTGAGATCCTGTCTTCTCTCTCATCTCCACAGCGTGTTTACAAAAAAAAGTACTATCTATTTAACTTATTTTATACGAATTTTGGTAAAATCATGGACTTTTATCACATTCGCCATTACGAGTTGAGAATTATATAAACTCGCCGGTTAATTTGATAATTATTCAAGAATTCATCACATTTACCAAACTTAGTGGTGATTATATATAATAACAGGCAATTATAGATAATCACCGGATTAATCACATTTACCCTAACATATACATATAGAGTTCTAGTTAGAATATGTTGGGGATTCCCCGTTTAAAAGGAACAACAAGCAATCAGTAGCACTGATTCAGTCAACTTTGTGATGAGATCAGAGTTGCATTTACATATTGTGAACATAATGGGACGAAAAGCAAATATCTTTGTGATTTTAAATTCTGAAACTAAATGCTGAACACTGAACGTATACTATGTACATAAGAGTCCGTAAGAGTAGAATAAAATAATTACATATAAATCATGATTTGCTTACTCATCTTTTTTAACCCGTTTTCAATTCCTTAAATAATGCGAAGTAAGTGAAAAACAGTTTAAACCTTTATACTTTACTTTAAAATATCTGTTAAGAAATAAATGTTCCTTCAATACATTTATTAACCATTTGTTAAAATTGAACTTTTATAACAGAATTAAGCTGTTAATGTACAAAGTTAACTTAAAACAGAAAAGAAATAATTTAAAAGTTTAAAGTTTACAAAATAACTTTCATTTATAAAAGTGTACAGTTTCATTCAAGCCCTGGACAAAGACACGTCAATTATTTTCACCATAAACTCGCTGAATATGTATGATTGCAGCAGAATCTTCCATTTTCAAATTGAAAAATAAATACAGTCGAACCTCTACAAGGTGTCCCAAAAATGTATTGCGTTGCAAAGGGTGATTCCTAAGGTCGTTTGAAATAACTTTTTCCTTTGCCAAAATGTTTTCCGCGGCTCCGTTCAAGAGGTATTAACCAAAAGCGTGGATCAATCAGAGCAAGGCTACTGCGCTTGGATTCCGGAATGACCAATGACAACGCTACCCTCAGCGGGACCTATTCTCTGATTGCTCCGTGTTTGTTCTTAATAACTCCTTAACGAAGCCGCGGAGAACATTTTGGTGAAGGAAAAAGTTATTTCAAATGATCTCAGGATTACTCCTTTCAAGGTAGATCAACATTTTTGGGACACCCTGTCGAATACCCGAACTATTCTGCAAGTTGAAGTTTACCTCTCTACATTGAACTTTAGTAACATTGCGGAACATAAGTAGACTGCTGATTGTTATGCAAAATAAACATTTTCTAATTTAATCATAAGAAGCAAAAATTCAATTGCACCTTTGCTTTTAATAATTTTGATAGTTCAAAAATAGCTTTTCATGTCTTCACTGTTTTGTATTTTACCTAAAGTGATTCTCACTAATATTCGGACACTGTTAAAAAGACAACTTTTTTAGTATCGGACCATACGACATGTTTTGGGAAGTCAGAACAATTGGTTTGATACACAACGTGACCAAAACTTTTGAAGAAAATTGCAAATTATCGGAATTGCAGACAAAATACTAAAAGTTGTATTTGACAACTTTTTTATGTGGGCTTATTAGAAAACACGTTTCGTAGATCTGAATCTATAAAATAAAATAAAATATATAATATAATAAATAAAAAATATAATAATATAATAATATAATAAAAATCAAATTAAATATATTCTGAAAATTTCATCAAAATCGATCGACGTTACGATGAGTTAAAAACATTTAAAGATGGTAAAAATTGAAGTTTTTCACGATTTGCCGCTAACTACAATAAATTTAAGGATTTTTACATCTCTTAATAAACAACGCATATGAATGACACAGATCTACAAAACGTATTTTATAAATTTTCAATACAGGCCCACATTAAAAAGTTGTAAAATGCAACATTACTTGCTTTAACTTCTCAAAAAAGTTCAAATCGTATAGTCCAATATTTAAAAAGTTATTGTTTGTTTTGAGAGCGTCCGAATATTAATAGGAGTCACTGTATCAAGTTCTGTCGTAAGTGCATTATATCTGCTGTCTAATAATAACTAATACATTTGATAACATTCATCTTATAGTTAGGCTTATATATTTGTGCAATTTGCTATTGTACAATTTTTGTAGGCCTGCTCATAAAAATTTTGTTTTTGATAATTTAAGGAATTCTTAAAAAATTGTATTGTATATTAAAAATAGCAAAAAATATTTATTCCTGTATAACATCTTCCTGTATGGTTGTTTTTGTAGGGTATAATAGTAACAATTTCCATTATTATACTGTAATAATAATGTTTCAAAACAAAATGTTATTTCCAAGAATTATCTGTGTGTGTATATTCTGTATGGTATAATTTTAAAAGTATACTTCAAAGACATAATATTAGTTTAATTTATAAAAACATTTCTTATGTTGTTTTATGTTTCAAGCTATTTTTTCGAAACATATCTGAACTACGAATAATGATTAGGCAACTGAATGTTATCATTACGATGCTTTTGCAGATACATGAAATTGACAGCGTATAATTGTTCAACCTTCAATGTGAATAAGAGAAGTTATGCAATAATGGTTTTGACGTAGATTGAATGTAACTCAACCCTTTCAGATTGTGTATTGACTTACTGAAACTGCAGAAGAACATTATCTGCGTTATTATTAAACTGTGAATTCACAAGTATGTGTAAGAAACAAAAATAATATTCTTAAATTCTACTACTGTTTTCTACTTCTACTGTTTTTATAAGCTTCTATTGAACCCACTCTATGCAACCTATTTTTGCCATAAGTACATAAAATTCCTAGTTTAATTATTACATTTCTTAAGCATTGAATTGTTAGATGATTATGTGAATATGTAAAATAAAGACTGATCTAAAATATAGAGTAATTATTATTAATTTAACTATCTTAAGCATCTCGCTTATTTTTTATGATAAGAGAAAAGGTAGGAAAAGACAATTCGGTTCGAAAAGGCAAATAAATATACTTCACTTTTTCGAGATTTCAAGATCATCGATGTTTTTTTTAAATGAGACTACATATTCTCATTACAACAGTCTAATAACTCATAAAAAACCAGATTCAACGATGTGCAATATGTTGACCTTCACATGACCTTCAACGACAAAATCATGTTTGTATAAGGAGACGTGTATTGTCTTTCCATGTGACCTACAGTTATTCATATTATGTATGTGTGAGAACAATTTCTAAAAAGTTTTAATTCCTGATAATTATTTGAAAATGACCATTCATCGATTTGACAAATTACACGAGTTGACTTGCATAAGAAAACCATTAGCTTGACAGTGAATTTTTGTGAAAATGGTTCCCATTAATCATTAGCTTTTCTGTTGCATCAATTAATCAACTGGGAAATTTCGTTCTCCGTGCTTTCAACGTATTCTTCTTAATTCTCATTTACTTCTCGCCTAGATTAATTCGCAGTTCTAGACATTTAAAAAAACGAGATATAATAAACAAATAAATAAATTAAACATCGAGACATTGAAAATGCAGTGATTATAATTTGACTGCTACTTAAATATTAAATAATATCTAATATTTATTTTAATGCGGTTCAAGATTTTATAGTTGCAATCGGAGAAAATTTTCGAAGTGGAAGTAGGAAAACTTCAATTGTATAAATGGAAGCGTCAAATAAATGTGTATACACAAAACGCAAATGAGATTTCGACTGAATCAGGGTGTATCACTTAAGCGTGATCCCCTGAGTATCATTTTTAATTTTGTCAAAGCAAAAAATTTTTTATGTCATTTGAATGGTATCAAGTTCATTTTGTAGAATATCAAGATGGATTGATCATGAAATTTTCAATAATTTACTTTTATTTACTGTATCATTCTATTGGATATTAGCTGCAAAAAGACACTTTCTACAGATTTACATACACGTGTTAGTATTTCTCGCAAAGCCTGCATTCTCCTTACAAACAAAATTTAAGTTTGATCTTCATCTTCGTTTCAAGTTCATTTTTTATAAGTGATGCTATGCAAAATGAAAATGTATATAAATATTTAAAAAAAACATCGATGACCTTGAAAACTTCGAGAAAAAATGTTTACTTCATCAAAATAAAAGAAGACATTCTGGTGGTCACGCTTAAGTGAGACACTCTGCATACATAATAGTAATTGTAGTAAATACATCATAAACACTGTATGCAATGTATAAATAGGTGCGCAATATGTACATTCAAGAAATACAAAGACTCTCATTAATGTTTGTTGCATTAAACTTTTTTGAAATTGGACCAAGAGACTTGGGTGTTTTGAGAAGTTCGAAAGATTAGTTCACTGTATGACGTGTAATAGAAAAAAGAGTTTCGAAAAAATTCAGATTGGTTAAATGTTCGTTGAACCAGGTTAACACATTGTTGTGAGTTACAAGTTGAAAATTGCAATTTTTAACGACTTTTAAATCATACTGTGTTTATTTTTATGAAATTTTTTGAATATGCTAACACGAATCTACAAAATATATTTTCAAAATTTGTCGTAAAAATCATCTTTTACTATTTTTTCTGTGGATTCGAGCAATTGCAATTTTCTTCAAAATTTCTTTAATTAGTCATCTTGCAAATTAACGCTATTTACTTCTCGAGCAAACTCAAGTGGTTTGTTTCGATGTTACAAAATTGATTGCGTGTGTCCGAATATTAACGGGGCGTTACTGTACAGTACACATATGTAACTAATCGAAACCAATTACTTAGCGTAAGCGATTTGTACAATTTTAAATAAGCTACATACCTTCCTTCAGTTCTGACACAGTAGAATATTCGCCAATTTGAGATGTTGCAACACGAAAAGAACAGTACACTATATAGATGCAATATAAGTCTTTTGGAGATGTTCAATTTATGCTGACGGTCGGACGTAAGAACATTTACTGGCGTCTGCGTCTTGGAATCCCCTTCTATGCGCAGTTTTTTCGTTCGGCAGCGAAGAAAGTGCTATTTCTGCTGTGGGGAAGACCACTTCCCTGAGAGATGCGCAAGGGAATGGTAATGGGAGCACGAGGAAGTCGGGTGAACAACGTCGTAGGAACTCGCGTACGCTTGCCGAATCAAACTCTAAACCCTCGAATATCGAATAGCTGGTCGGATATAGAGAAAACTACCACGTTTTAAATTTTTGACACCCTAGTATGGATATCATTTGACCCTCCTACGGCAGTGCTCCGCAACCTCTTATCTTCCACGACACATCAAAGTTTTTTCGACAATTCCGCGTCACACCACAAGGTTGAAAATACATAAATTACAATAATAGGTATATGTTTTTATTAGATAAAAAACACAATAAACTAGCTCTATGCATGTAGATATTTACAGTAAGGAGCATAACTGAACCAATAACCACAAGTTTTGTATAAATCATTATTGCTAGGAATATAGAAGAATAACAAAAAATCAACATTATAATTATTTTTATCATAGTTAGAAGTAACTTAAGAAATTTTTTTCAATAATTAATGTCTCCTCGTTCAGCAATGACAAAAAAGATAGATTGACTAGGTTTTGCACAGGTTCGTACAAGAAATGTTTACGTGGAATGTTCTAGTAGTATGTTTACATCTAGCACTTTGGTATGTTTACAAAATATTAGTCTATGTCTTAACACTCAGTTCTTCGCAATCAGTCGAACGGAAAAGCACGCAAGTGAAGTAAGAATAAATATGAAGTCAATTGCTCCAAATCGTTTAAAAAAAGTAATTTCTCTTTTGAATGACGGCTTGTCAACGCATAAGACGGCGAAAACTTGCAGTGTTAGTCAATCGACAGTGCAGAGAATAAGAAAAAAATACTGTAAAAGTATATTATTAAATGTTGAAGGAAGACCAAAAAAATTATCACCGCAGGATGAACGAAGGATTATACGGTTTGTCACATCTGGTGAAGCTTCAAGTGCCATTATGGCTGCAAAATTATTAAAAGAAGATATGAATATACAAATAAGCCAGTGGATAGTACGAAGAATCCTCAAAGGAGCTGAGTTTAGAAGCATTGAGAAAAAAAAGAAGCCAAAATTTGCTACAAAATATCAAACCTGGACAACTACTGACTGGGAACGGGTTATTTGGTCAGACGAGACCAAAATTAACAGAATTTGTTCAGATGGCATGTCTTGGTGCTGGATTCGTTAAAAGGAAAGGCTTAAGCCACGACATGTGGAACAAACGTTAAAGCATGGAGGCGGATCCTATATATTCTGGCGATGCCTAACAGCATTTGGTGTTGGATCACTGCACCGAATTAATGGCATCATGAATCAGTACATACATGTACAAGGATATAAAAAAATGTAATTTTCATGCATGATCGAGACTCTAAGCACACTGCCAAAAGTGTAAAAAATTGGCTTAGTACTAAAAAATTTTCTGTTCTGGATTGGCCTGCACAGAGCCCCGAAAAAAAGACGACTTCGGGATTCATATGACTCCCAACCAACTTCAACCACAGATTTGTATGATAGAATTCAAGAACAATGGGAACAAATATTTCCGGATTATTGCAAAAAATTAGTAGAAAGTATGTCAAAGCGAATTAGTACAGTTTTACAAGCACAAGGGTTGTGGACGAAATATTAAAAATAAATAATATATTAAATATTGCCAAGTATTGAACGTGGTGCAAAACCGAGTCAATCTATTTTTTTGTCATTTGCCATGTTAAACAAGGAGACATTAATTATTGAAAAAAATTTCTCAAGTTACTTCTAACTATAATAAAAATAATTATAATGTTGATTTTTTGTTATTCTTCTATATTCCTAGCAATAAATAATGATTTATACAAAACTTGTGGTTATTGGTTCAGTTATGCTTCTTACTGTACTTTTATTTAAATTTTATATAAAACTACTTGAATTGTACACCAACACAAGAACAAAAATATTTAGTTATACATTACATATAAAAAAATTTCCACTTCAATGTAAATATAAAATGTTTGTTGTTTGGTATTTATACATACGCCTATATATGTATATATATTTAATCAATGATAGTTTAAACATAATAACTACTATTACTAATAACAAAGTGCTACCCGAAATTGGGTCAAGACCCTTTAATTAGAACCATGTCGCGGAGCCGCGAGAAGCAATGTGACAGGCGACAGTGCTGCCGCCTATCGTGGCTGTCGATATGCAGCCGAATAATGACAATTACGCCGCGTAAACGTAAAAATAGGACTTTTGAGCCAAATAGCACCCTAGATTGATCTTTCATCTAGCGATTTTGACTACTAAGAAATCCTGTTTTTGCATTATTGAGATATCAGAGGTGAAATCCCGGACAATCCCTTGCAATCCTCGCGTATGTATACGTGGTCTAGCGGTGTGTGCACTCACACACAGTCACGCGCGACTGTCATTTCATCAAGGTCACCCAAAGACATCCTACCTTTAACTGATATCCCGAAATTAGCCAATGGCATTTCACTGAAGTTGAGTTTCAGCGTCGCGTCATTCCTCAATTCTATAAATTCCTCTCGAATTTGAAGGGCAAGTGCTTCTGTTGATTTTCCGGCACCGGCTAGAAAAGGATTTCTAATCCAATTGTATTGCTCCGTATCAATTGTGAAAAAATAGGGATTAAATCTCTCTAGCAACAAACTTAAATATTATTGAGCCAGATCCAGAATTAATTGCTTGTTTTTAATCATGGATTTGTAAGTCCTTTGGAACTGTTGGTATATATGGTAACTTCATACTGTACACACTATACATATATGTGAGATGCTGCGCCATCTTGAGGGAACGCCAAGGAGAGGAGAGAGCGAGCGTGCGGAAAGAGAGTCCTAGGTCAGGGGTCGGTAACCTTTTGAGTCGGAAGAGTCAAAAATTACAAGTGGCTGAGAGATAGAATCGGTGCCTAATCCTCGTTAATCGATTCAGAACGATTTTTAAATGTTTTTTTTTTTATAAAATAAATAATATTTGCGTGTGGAACTAAAGAGCCGCAGCTTCACATCCAAAATGTGGCTCGCGAGCCGCAGGTTGCCGACCCCTGTCCTAGGTGAAGAGTCGTAGCGAGGACATATAGTGTGTGAGTTATGCAATAATCCAGTATAATAAGTATAATAAAGTATATTCGTATAGTCACCAAGATAGAGTGAAGTATTTATCTTTATCATTATCTTGTCCGAACCATCTCCCATATATCAACATGGTAGCAGTCCGTGGTTCGCGGTTTTGATGGTGTATACTGGTTGAACGTTTTGAGGTTATGAGAAAACTTGGTTCGAAAAGTGAATTGGGAAGAAACGACAACAATATCGAGAAGAGTGAAACGATAGGCGAAGCAGATAAAGAAATTGATCTAGAACATCTGGAAGCAATTACGAAGGAAGCGATATATACAATTGTGAAGTTGAAAGAATTCATTTTTCGAGAAATTTCCGAGGAAG
>CM052264.1:369944-380610 GCA_028455795.1 Lasioglossum marginatum | reverse complement strand
AGAGAGAGTGTGCAAATTAGAAAAAGCGTTGTATGGTCTGCGAGAAAATCCACGGGCTTAGTATGAGTGCTTCAATAGATATGTAAGAGACTTTGAGAAAAGTGAAAATGACTATTGTTTGTATATGAAAGACGACCTAAATGATATAATATATCTGATGATATTTGTGAATAACTTATTGTGGAAACTTAAAAGCATTAAAAGTAAATTGTCAGAAAAATTTACAATGAAAGATTTAGGAGAAGTGAAAACTTATTTGGGTATAAACATCGGATATGATTATACGAAACATAAAATGACTTTAGATCAAAAGGATTATATTGAGTCATTAGTGAGAAAATATATTATTAAGGATGCCAAACTGTATTGTACTCCAATGGAACAGAATTTGAAGTTGAAACCGACGCAGTCAGCATGTAGTGATATCAAATTTAGAAATTTAATTGGAGCTCTGTTATACATTAGTACAGGGACTAGATTGGATGTCAGTCACAGTGTAAACTACCTGAGTAGATATCAGAATAGCTATAATGAAACTCATTATAAGTATGCACTAAGAATTCTAAAGTATTTATACTTAATTAAAGATCTCAAATTGACATATAAAAAGGATGAAAATGCTGATATGATAGATTGTTTTGTTGATGTTGACTGGGCTGATGATGAAACAGACAGAAAATCAACAACAGGGTATGTTATTAGAATGTATGGAAATGTACTGGAAGTCTAGAAAACAGGATAGGGTTAGTGACTAAGTCGTCAACAGCTGCTGAATATGTTGCGTTATCAGAGTCTGTAAGCGAATTAAAAGTAATGATAAATTTATTGAAAGATTTTAAAGTTCAAATTGAAAAACCAATAAATGTTTATGAAGGCAATTCAGGAGCAGTTGCCATTGCGAAATTTGGAAATTACACCAAGAATTCAAAGTATATTGAAGTACATTACCATTTTGTTCACGAAGCCTACGAGAAAGGAATAATTGATATAGTTAAGGTTTAGTCGGAAAATAATATTGCGGATATTTTGACAAAATCTCTAGGAAGAAATAAATAAAGATTTAGAACGATGTTAAATTTACTATGAGTGTGTAATATGAATTTAAGGAGGTGTGTTGGTGTATGTGGTAAATTCATACTGTACACACTATACATATACATATATGAGATGCTGCGCCATCTTGAGGGAACGCCAAGGAGAGGAGAGAGCGAGCGTGCGGAAAGAGAGTCCTAGGTGAAGAGTCGTAGCGAGGACATACAGTGTGTGAGTTGTGCAATAAAATGCAGTATAATAAATATAATAAAGTATATTCGTATAATCACCAAGATAGAGTGAAGTATTTATCTTTATCTTTATCTTGTCCGAACCATCTCCCATATATCAACAGGAACTTTTCTAGAGATCCTTTTTGTAACACTTTCTGCCAAAGTTCGAGCTTATTTTTAAACCCCATTAACTTATTGGAACACGTCAGATAATTTTCGCTTCGTCCTTGCATTTTTTTATTCAGTTCATTCAGGTGCTCAAAGATATCAGCCATAATACGCAAGTTTGGCTATCCAGTGATTATCTTAAAAAAGTTGGTGTAGTGCGGTCATATTTTGTTTTAACAAAAACTCACGAATCTCATTGCGAAGCTCAAACAATCTAGCCAAAACTTTGCCTCGGGATAGCCAACGTATCTCAGTGTAAAACAATAGGGATTCATATAATCCGATCTCATTTCTGCACGGATTACACTGTCCAACAGCCAAAAAACGTAATATTTGCCAGTGCGTCAAAACCGAGCATCTTAGTTAATAATAATACTTTTCTTTCAATTCAATCTCATTCAATCGCGAAATTTACACAAATGTAACATACTCTTTTTAATTATAATATATTTGTGTTTATTGATAATTTCGTACAAATTACTAAACCCACAATTATCGTTCCATAATCCTAATCGAGTAATTGAACGTCGCCACAAGATACAATCTTACCGCTCGGATTGTATCAGATTATACTAGTTACGAGGCCCACTAACTATCCTACCGACTCTCTGATTTCGCATCAGGTTCGTCTGTGCTTTCATCCAACCTCCCAGCGGCTCCCCAATTTCGCATTGGGTTCGTTCGCATTGTTCTACAACCTTCCAGCTCCCCGGTTTCGCATCGGGTTCGTCTGCACGTCGCTCCTAGTGACTCCCCAATTTTGCATTGGGTTCGTTCACGAAGTTTCACCTTCTTAACAGCTCCCTGATCACGCATCAGGTTCTCAGTTTGAATCCATTTCTAGAGGCTCCCTGACTTCGCGTCAGGTTTGTCCTCAGTGTCTATAATCCTAGCGGCTCCCCAATTTCGCATTGGGTTCGTCCGCGTACCTTAACTAACAAATTGAGACCATATTTCCAGTGTAACAACCTTTCGCCGATCACTCGTGCTGCTCGCGGCCCTGGCTCGTAACACATCATAGATTTATTGAAATTATGGAGTTGCTTACATGGAAATTGATTCGATAAACTTCTTTATCCAAGCACATATTGTAATAAAAATTGCACTAGATTTAAATAAATAAAAAATAACAAAATCTAAATAAAGAGCCTTGTCATTTTTGTAACGTAGAACATTATAATCGTTTTTAGTGAGCGGTAGGTTTAGTGATCGTGATTCTGTGATCACTGTAGTGAATCACAGTTAGTGATTTTGCACGCCATCACTAGCCAATAGTGACTTCCTCGTTAAACGTTATATCGACACTATTTCCCCAATATGTGTTTACACCGACATTCTGCTTTCACCGACATATAAAAATAGTCATGTATATCCTATTCGCGTGCTTTTGGAGCATTACTGGAAACAAAACTTCAAAACGGATGAAGCAGCGAGGAAAATATACAAAGTGCTTGATTTGACTACAGAACGCACGAACTTATGACTCACTCTAGTATTAGTACAGTGCCGTGCACAACAACTATAGCACCACCTACGTTCTTCGGTGTTTCAAAAGTACTAACCCAAGGTCATCGAAATGTCAATAATTCACGAGATATTTGACAATTTCGTCATCGATATTTCACATATCATTTGCTATGAAAATACCAATGCAATGCCAACTTTTTTATTTTCAGCTTTTTTCTTATACAACCTTTCTCAAGATATTTGTCACATTTTTTCTGATTAAACTGAGTCGTTTAAAAACATCCAACGAACTGTACAACTCCGTTAATTTGCAAAATTCTAGTCTAATTCCTTGAGAACATATTTTCGAGATGTTAAGTTATTTATGTAAAAATGTGCTGTATATAGCGTATGTTAAATATATGATTAATTATAAATTATGCTTCACATGTACAATAGATCTGGATCAAATTGTATCTTATTTGGTGTCATTTTAATCAGAAAAATGTCACAAATATATTGGTAAAATGCCATTAAAAATAAGTAAAAAATAAAGAAGTTTCAGTATTGCACTAGTATTGTCTCACCGATACGCTATTTTTTGTTGTGCCTACGGCCGCGCGATCCATGTTTACATGCTGTCCTTTTCTACGTTCGGCGCGGTCGACGAAGCCACAAAAAAATTGTGTTCAGTTCCAATGTACAGTGAGTCACAAAATTATTCGCTCACTCGCTAATGCGGCAAAGATGTACGAAATAATCAGGCAACGCAGGGTATTTTTCAATTTTTTATTTGGATATATATAGCTCAAAGTTTAATTCAACAGAATCGTAAAAAAAAATTGCGAAATTTTCATTTATTATTAGAGAAATACGAGTTTTAAGAAATCTTGACCGTTTTTCACGCCACAAAATTATTCGCTCACGCCACTGAAACAAATCCACTGAAACAAATGCAATTTACAAACTCTGAGAGGCATTTGTTTCTGAGAATTGCTAAAGAGAGTCAGTATAACGTAAACAATCGCTCAGTAAGGATCTATTTTCATCTATTTCTTTGATTTTCAAGAATTCGTTACAATGGGTATAAAAAGTAAAGAAACTAGTCTAGAAGTTATAATTTTTCATTGGAAAAGTGGAAAATCCATCAGAGAAATTGGAAAAATCGTTTGTAGAAGTTATTCAACAGTACTCAACAGTTATACAGTACAGTATTCAACAGTTATATTATAAAACGGTACGAAGCAGAAGGACGAATAATAAACAAAGCTGGCCGTGGTAGGAAAAAGATATTGAATTCCTCAGAAGAGCGTTTTGTTGTGAGAGAAGTTAAAGAAAATCCGAAAATAAGTGCTCCCAAAATCAATACAAGTTTGAAAAATTTTAGTGAAAAAGAAGTTTCTGATGAAACGGTACGAAGAGTGTTGCGAAAGAACGGGTACAACGGCCGCGTAGCAAGAAGAAAGCCTTACGTAAGCGAAATTAATAGGAAGGAAAGGGATCCCAAGAACCTGACTAGCACAGTCAAGCACAGAGGTGGTCATGTGATGGTTTGGGGTTGCATTAGTTATCACGGTGTTGGGAAATTGCAGATGATTGAGGCTACCATGGATAAAGTAATGTACATGGGTATCCTAAAAAAAAATTTGAAGCCAAGTGCGGAAGTAATGGGGATTTCAGAAGTGTTTCACTTCTACCAGGACAACGACCCCAAACATAAATCGAGATTGGTACAGGAATGGTTACTGTATAACTGTCCCAAAATAATGCAAACTCCGCCTCAATCTCCCTACTTGAATCCTATCGAGATGGTATGGAACATGCTGGACACAAAAATTCGTAAACGTTCAATTACTAATAAAAAAGAGTTACAAAGCAGATTACAGGAGGAATGGCCAAAAATAGACAAAAAATATTTGGAAACATTAGTAGAATCAATGCCCAAACGTCTTGCAGAAGTCATAAGACAAAAAGGATATCCCACCAAATACTAATATTGTTATAATAATAGTTAATCTAAAATGAGCGAATAATTTTGTGGCGTGAAAAACCGTCAAGATTTCTTAAAACTCATATTTCTTTAATAATAAATGAAAATTTCGTAATTTTTTTTTACGATTCTGTTGAATTAAACTTTGAACTATGTATATCCAAATAAAAAATTGAAAAATACCCTGCGTTGTCTGATTATTTCGTATATCTTTGCCGCATTAGCGAGTGAGCGAATAATTTTGTGACTCACTGTATGTCACAACACAGAACCGAGAATCGGCTTAGATTGGAACTTTATCGTAATCGGAAGATCATTAATGTATTCAACCTAAATATGTTGATACAGATAAAATGAAACATGCGAGGTAGTTCTTGGAAAAATATTTGATACTTGTTTTATCGACCGCCGCCCACGTTGAAGGGATAAAAATAATCTCCTAGAATAGACACTGAAAATATATTCTTTGAAATATTTCGGGAAATGGAGGATTTAGCGGAACATGTTGAGCTCAAACAGAAATATTTTTGTACACTTACCATTTGAATTTTTCCGTCATTGTCCGCGTTTCATGTTAATCTGTTACAATCTATGTCACAACACAGAATTGACTTAGAATGGGACATTATTGTACTCCGAAACACTCGAGAAACAAATGAGATTACATTCGGCAATTCTCAGTACACACGAATCACTTGAATTTAGTAAATCAAGACACAAGAATAAAAATAAGTTTGTACACACATATATGTACAAGCGTAGTCGTTGTAACATACATTTCTCCTACCATAGCAGTGACAGGTACAGGACTTTATCGCAACCACTATCCAGAAGGTATAAATGGTTCCAGCAGTTGCAAACTGTCTTCGTCTTCCAATTCATTCGGCTTGGAATGGAGTGGAAGATATAATAGAAAACATTGGGGATGCGAATGAAATAAAATCTTTATTTAACTTCTTCAGGGACACTAACACATGCGTGTATGTTTAGCAGCATAGTGTAGTATGTTTATCTTTTAAATTAAAACTATTCTCTGTGAGCAAAGTAAAATCTGTTAGAAAACTATTAATTACACAATCTTTCAACAAAAAAAAATAAAAAGCTCATGTAGAAACACTGATAATATCAAACAAACATTTTTAATCAAAAAAATCTAAAAAATTCGTCCATGAAAAGGTTAATAAGTTGTACATGATGATTCAAAATTATAACTCATGACCACAGAGCATGATTCTGCATCTCTGGATCGGTGGATAGCTGTTAAAAATGGACTGGAAAATTGAAAATTTACCCTCTCTTCAGGGTCAAAAGTGTCTTTTCAACAAAAGTCTCATATGGGTCTCAAGTCAACTGTTCTCACGACCTTAAAATTTTGTGAACTATTTTCTTCCATACGTCTACAGGGTGCCCCAAGATGGTATAAACATGGGGGTGATTCTACATGAGAAAATACATACAGAACAAATTTTTTTTACTTGTCTCCTCCTTTCTGAGAAATTCGAGTTTGAAAATTAGGCGAACACACGTGCTGTTGAATAAGAATCGTCTGATGCGTCAGTCAATTTTACTCAATCGCGACTTTGCCCTTTGACGGTTCTGGGGTGAGTACCGTGGGGTAACATGGGCTAACATAGTCCTCTCACCAAAATGCACCCTGGTCTTCCCCACTCCGTGGCCAGATCCTCTTGGAACAAAGTCCCAATTCTTTAGGGCAGTGCGACCTTGGGTTGCATACCCCCGGCAACTCTCCCTCGTCACGCCCTCATAAGCATGATCTGGTCGCACGTTAGCCGAATGGCCCAAAGCTCACTTGCCACCGCCCGACGACAACTCTGTTTAGCCTCACGCATCCTTATACAAAACGTCACGTAGGCCAAGGCCCCATCATAAATCGTTCCCATCCTAAGGGTCGTCTCGGCCTCAGCTCTCGACTAGGCTTAAGGGCAGCGTCTCCTCGAATGAGTATGACACATCGCTAGACCACGTATATGTACGCGAGGATTGCAAGGGTCCGGGATTCCGCTTCTGATTTCTCAATAATGTAAAGACGGGATTTCTTAGTAGTCAACATCGCTAGATGAAAGATCGGGTAAACTTTACCTTGACGGACTCAAAATTTCTTTTTCCAATAAATTATGATGTATTTGGTATGTAATTCAGTAGATTTGTACTCAGCGCGGCTTCAGTCGAAGTTTCAATCCTCTAGGATTAATGGTTCAGGATTTATGGTTGCTTAAAGTTGAGCATTTTTCGGAATTTTTGACAGGTAAGGGCGCCGCCATATTGATTTGTAGCGGCGATCGCGCGCCGCTTACCGAGCATAACCGCTAGATGGCAGCACGGGCACACAGTAATATCGCTAACATAGAGAAAATATCTCGGAAAATGTTTGAGAAGAAATATCGTGGAAAATATTTACAAAAACCTAACCCAGACCAGTTAAAACACAACATCGTGGTCATGTTTTCCAAAATTCAAACAACAATCGCAATACCCGCTCTATATTATCAGCATTAACGCGTGCCCGTGTTGCCATCTAGCGGTTCTGCTCGGTAAGCGGTGGTGGTAATCCCCTCCACGTTTATACCTTATTAGGACACCCTGTTGACATATGGAATAAAAAATTGTTTAGAAGCTTTAACGTTATTTTTCAAAAGAACAGTTAACTTGAGGCTAATAGTTCCTTTGAGAGTTTTGTTGTTCACGATAAGACTTATAGGATGGAATAAAAAAACCTTTTGACCTTGAAAAAAGAGTCAAGGTCAATTTTGCGGTCTATTTTTTTAACACATCTCCACCTAGTCAGAGGTACAGAGTCACGCTATAGTGGTCGCCACATATAATTGTGAAACATTCTGCACATATGTAAGTAGCAATCTAAAAAGTAATGGTGATATAGTGTGGCTATTAACAAAGTAATAAATTCGATCGTGTAAGAAATATCGAATAACGGAACGTCGGGTATGGGCAGCGTGCAACCCGACAGCGCGATGCGTACCTATCCAGGTAAAAACCCAGAGCACCTAGGGGGTACAGGTAGCGACAACGCTGGCAACAAGGGGTCCTTAGGACTAGAGATTATCTGAGCGATTCATTTTCTTTCAGTGACGCTCGAAGTGTTCAGTTCGTTGACTTCTTTAATAAATCGCACTCTTGGCGGACGGCTTCACCGTCAATAGTTGTTTTCATTCGAACGCCCATACCAATCATCCTGACATAGCATAGACTATATTTATATATAGTCTCCTACTATATTTTCCTACAGTCGCTAAAAGAGAATCTTAGTTTTGTAGTGCATGTACATTTACATACATTTACATATGTAAAGTTGTTACAAAAATTTAGTTGTTGTCAAAGATACTTGCAAAGGTATTGTATCGTGTTAAACTGTTATGAAACAACTAACAGTGGTACAGTGGTAATTCTATTGTAGTTCTATGTTATATATATACTATAAAGCAGGTTTTCATTGTAAATTTCGAAGAACATGAATTGGAAAATTAATTTTGTTTCGATTTAGTTGGTTTCTCCACAATGGTCTGGATAGGGTAATTGGTTACAGCAATCGCCCGACAGGTGAACGAAGTGGATTCGTTTCCCATCCTGGTATCAGATTAGCCGATTTTTAGTTTCGACACTACCCATATTGTTTAACTCATATATGGCGCATATAATATTTGTAACGATGAGGTACAAGATAAATCCCGTATTTATAAATTCATTACTTTTAAAACAGTATACATGATTGCATTTAAAATGTACACAATCTTGTGTATAACACTTTATACAGTATTTAAATGTTTGGTAATTTATCAAATATAAACAAATTTAATAATTTAAAAATATTTTTTCAATAATGATACAGCAATTTTTAGTGATACCTCAGAGTCGCCACTCGGTGCTGCGGGGTTAACATAATCAAATAGTTGGTTGACGTATTGTGTTTTGTACATTTCCACATACAGTGAACCACGAAAGTATTTGAACGCACTTTAAAACGTGTTGTAAGCAATTAGAAGCATTGGTTTTCTAATTGATTTGCAAAAAAGATTTTCCAGAAATTACAATTTATAAGGTTACATGCAAAAATAAAAAAAGCATTTTGTACAACTTTTATTAGGGCCCTTAATGAAAATTTAAAATATATATTTTGTAGATCTATGTTAGTTATATACATGCTGAAAATTTCATCAAAATTGATTAACATACTCAAGAGCTACATGTGGTTAAATGTGGTGAAAATCATAGTCAGTTTCTGCTCAAAATCCACAGATTCTTACATCTTTCGATGCGTTTTTTTCTGCGTTAACCGATTTCGATGAAATTTTCAGCATTTGTATAACTAACATATACATCTACAAAACGCATATTTTAAATTGTCATTACGGACTCTAATAAAAGAGTTATAAATGGTGCCTCTTTTACTTTCTCATGTAATTCTCAGGAATTGCAATTTTTTCTTTTTTTCATGTCTTTTGGTAAATCAATTCTTCTAATTGCTCAATAAAAGTCAGGTCGTTTGGTCCGATCATAAAAAAGTTATACTGTTTTAAAGTGCGTTCAAATACTTTCATGGTTCACTACACATGGTATATACACACTATTATGGGTGAGAAAATATATAGGGTGAGTCCTGAATTGAATGGTTCAATGCGGCACACACAATTCCATAAAAATATTTGTGTTTACGTTATTGTCTTTTAGAGATCTCAAAACGTGACCACCCATTTTTAAACACCTACGTTGACAGTCCCTTTCTTTAGGAATTCTCCCTGTAGGATTCACGCAGTACATGCCATCTATGCTACGTTCTATGCCCTCGTTATGTCTTCTACATTATGCATCTACTACAATGAATATATTATTTAGCTCATTCGATTTTCTTTCACATTCAACTGTAAAAGTTTATTAGTATGTCACTCGATAGGACAGTATTGCGATTGATCAATATTGGACCCGTGAGTCTATTTACAAAAACCGTTTAACCTAACGCTTTTGCTTAATCAATTTATTTACCCTTTGTACTCCTTTGTCAAGTGTGACTCGGCATCGGAAAAAAGAAAATGTAAATGAAACGTGTTTTACATGTATTTGGTTTTTCCTTTATTTATTTAAGTTGTATTTTTTAGTTAAAAACAAATATAAATTATAACAAAGTTTGAGAGCTATATTTAATATAATTAGTAAACAAAATTGTTTAAAATAAGTAGGAGTCAAGAAATTGTCCATTGAAGTAAATTTCAAATGAAACGCTTAAAATAGTAGGGAGCTGTTGGCAACAAAATTGCAAAATAATTCGGAGTGCAAAGGGTTAATTAATTGGCGAATATCGATTACGATTACACTTTCAATATGACTACTGGTCAAGTATAATTTTAATAGTATATTACTGAGCATTCAATATTCCTTCGAATCGTAAAGTTAAGTTATAAGTATTAGTTAAGCGTGTATGGTTAAGATCACCTTCGTATCTCTAGAATCTAGAAAATAGCGAAATATTAAATATGTAATAATCACTGTTGTGTACCCCAATATAAAACAACTCTCATTTGAAATACTCCCATGTCTAAGTATATTATTTTTTTAGAAATGAAGGTGATCTTCAATTTAAAAAAAATGCTATAATTGTTTTATATCTCGTGAAAATGTGTGCCAAACGAATTCGTTCGTAAACGACGCGCGACGAAATGACCTTCAAGGTCACACAAGGTCAGAAATGGAAGAAATATTTTGGTCATTTCGCACGTAATATTTTATACAAATATCGAATACAATACACCGCCCAGCCGGGTTGTGC